>JAWRVZ010000057.1:2407500-2977500 GCA_037043235.1 Rhodeus uyekii
GATGTGATGAGATGCATGCGTTTTGACCATGAGCCTCTGACAGAGGAAGACGAGGAGGAGGAGGAGAGGCCGCTGTTGTGGCTGGCGCTCATAAGATAAAGCAGGATTGTCTGTGAGCAGCGAGCTGTGCAGCTTGAAGGAGTGAACAGATACACACTTCAGCTTGTGCACGTTTAGACACACACTGGTGCAGGAACAAAGTATGTCTGTGTGCAATGAAAAGTTAGATAAAACAACCATATTTACCCTTTAGTAACTACGACTAAAGGTTGTATAGACACAAATTAAAATGAAAACTAAATATATCAACTAAAACTGTAGCAGTAAATTACATTAATAGTGAATCAACGGAAGTATAGAAGTGTTTGTGAAAGTGTTCTGGTAAAGCATATGTTGACGTCTGAACATCTGTGTGTAGGTGGAGCAGACCAGCAGGCCTGACCTCGTCCTGTTTCTGATGAAGTACCTGATGGTGCTGGTGGTTGGCATCCCGTCGGTGTTCTGGGTGGGCAGCAAGAAGACCTGTTTCGAGTGGGCCAGCTTCTTCCACGGGCGTAGGCGTAAAGAGTGAGTTAACTCCTTCAGCCGGCTTTAGTGTACAGGAGAAAAGACTCTGGCAAAAACTGATCTAGTTTATACACGCACACACACACACACACATGTACACACAAGATTTAATTTGGAGAATTAATTGTTTTCCATTTAATTGAGCATTTTTATTTTTTGCTGTAACATAAAATAAATGAAATTTATAGTATAACATTTAAGATCACTACACGACACCCTTAGCTGCATAAACATGTTTGTTCTCACTGATATTTTTAATGACGCTTTACTGTATTATGTGGAGTATTGAGTGAGATACAGCATTTTCCTTCAGGTCATTTCCTGTTCATAATACTGTAATAAATCTGTTTGATTGTCCACTGCGATACGTTTAGTTTGTGTCTGACACTGACAGCGCTTGTCAAAGCATTTGTCAGTTGCGTCTTGTTTCAGTCCGTTCGATATAAAAGTCTTCGCTTCTGACTGACTCACTCATAAAGACAGTCTTTGGCGTAATAATCTAACTTCTGTTGCTCTTCACAGCCAGGGACTATTTCTTCCAGTGGAAGGAAAGCTTTAAGGGATTTGCTTCATGAAAGTAGCATTGATGCATATTTTTTGGCGTTTATATATTTATTTATTGTGTGGTAACTGATTGCTAAATGCCATAAGGTACATGAGGTATTGTGAATACTCCTGCCTAACCATGACTTATTCATGATACAGCCTCTCATACCTTATTGCCTATTGTTACGGCCCGTAACCAAATGATCGCTCATTAGATTGACTAAAACAAATAACGGGAACATATGAATGATTCAGACACTTGATGCTCTTTTAAAGACGTTAACTCGAGATTGAAAATAGCCCAAAAACATTAAACACATGTTATGAATGTTCTCACAAGCACTTCTTACCTGCTCCTGATAGATAGATATTTGTCTCTCCAGCAGCGGCGCTGTGAATGAAAGCCGGCAGGTTCTGCAGGAGCCCGACTTTGCTCAGTCTCTGCTGCGTGACCCAAATACACCCATCATCCGCAAATCTCGCGGTACCTCCACTCAGGGCACCTCCACCCACGCCTCCTCCACACACCTGGCCATGCTGGACGACGTGCGGAGCAAAGCCAGCAGCGTCCACAGCAAGATGAGCAGCTACCATGGCAGCCTGCACCGCTCCAGAGACGGCAGGTGATGATCCACTTATGCTTATGTATACGGTTCACTCATTGAAAGACAAGTCACCTCTATTCATATATATATATATATATTAGCGCTTTATATAATACAGATGGTTTCAAAGCAGCTTTACAGTGATAACAGGAAAATGATGCATTTCAGCTGAAGTCAGTTTAGTGTTTAGTGTAAGTGTTTAAGTGTTAGTTCAAGTTTAGTGTTTGTTCAGTTTAGTGTAAATTAGTACATAATACGTAAAAGACCTTGATTAGCTGTTTCAGCTGTGTGTGTATGTGTGTATATATATATATATATATATATATATATAAAAATAAAAAATCTTTTTTTTTTCTTTATGGATCCTTTATCACTTCCTCGCAGTCCCTGAGTTTGAAACCTCTGGTCTGATCCAAGTGTATCAGTTGAGCTTGTGAGAGTATCATATAGTTGTGCGTGTGCAGACATGTTGAGCTAAAGAAGCCTGCACTTAAATAACCTGCTGATGTTGCTTCTGATCACAGGTTCACCCCCTCCAGCCACAGAGGCACGGAGGAACGCCCGGCGTACGGAAGCATGCCACGACTCAACGAGCAGCTGTCCCATCACGGAAGCCTTCATCGCCTCGACAGCCAATCCAGACACGGCAGCGCGCGGGACCTGAGCAACGCACCAGCCACTAGCATAACGCACGGATCCAGCATGAACCGCGTGGTGGAGGAGGACGGGGCAAGTGCGTAACCCAGAGCCTCCAGCTGAAAAGAGAGCCGTATATATATCTGATGGCACGGGAGAGTCCCTGTCCTGCAGGAGCCTGGGAAGCCGTTAACAGACAGACATGTGCTTTGGCAGCAGCAGGGAAATCAGAAACTTGATGCATGCGTGTTGACAGAGCCGTCTTTGGGATTTGGCCCGTTAGCGGCGCACCTGAGTAACAAGATACGTTTTCTTTGATACTGTGAAGTTGAAGTTTACTGCATGCTCAGCAGGACCGGCCGCAGCTGTCTGAGGCGAGGCTTTTCCCATCACATCATCCGCACAACCCTGTTTAGAGAGTTAATGGATCATTCGATGCTTGAAGACTGATGACTGTCCCACTAGATATCAGGTTTCAGACCCTTGACGCTTCAAAGAGAGGCTGCATCAGTGGTTTGATGCCTCTGGCGAGCTGTACTTGCTTTCTTGTGGCAGTTTGACGGAGAAGGCGAGCTGATCGCACGGAGAAACGACGTACCAACACCTGATGTGCTTTGTCCAGCTGCTCGACGGCTGCCTACCTCATCACATCAGATCGCTCCAATTTCCTCATTACATTTGACATTGCTTCATTACAGATCTGTTTTTCTGACCATGTGAGTCTTAAGCTTTGTAAATGGTGCTTCTCTCTGAGGTTGCTTCGTGAATATTTCAGCAGGCCTCTGACCAGAGCTCATGCAAAGGCCGTTTGAAATGCACACAATGTGAATTTCCATGTGCAGTTTTATGACACGCTTTAAAAGTGAAGTTCTGAGTGTTTTTGTTTACGTGTTGGATGAGATTACGGTGCCTAAACTTGTCTTTTGGACCTGTGCTTTGTAAAAGCCGTTTTTCTCAACGCTATTACTGCTTCTGCTGTAGCTTTGCCTTCGCTTTCCCGATTACACTTGATCTTCATGCCCGATTCGTCTGTCCACGTTACTAATGAGGAACAATGCAGCACTTTAACCGCGGCTATCTGTTGAATGTGTAGAGAGCGTAAATCCAGTCCTAGCGTCATGCAAGATTTCAAATAAAGCTTTTGTTAAACAGAAAAAGAGGCGTGTTTGTAGTTCCCCATTTTATTGAAATAGTCCGATAATGAGCTTTCCATGTGAAAAGTGGCGTCCAAACCGATACAAATAACAGTATTCCACCTTAAATACATTTGTGCAAAAAAAAAGAAATAAGAAAAACGTTGCAGTATGGGGTAATTCATTTTCACATCCCAAACCATTCACGTCACGCGGGTCAATAAAATACAATAAAATGGAAAAACAATCCAGCCGTACAGTCCTTAAAACAAGTGATTACACCTATGACATGCAAATCTGTACATAGTCTTACAAAAATCGAAATCAAGAAGAAACGATATGATATGTAGCAATTCACTAACAAGGCAAACCAAATCCTCACGTGAAATGCATGCGAATGTGTCTTTAAAGTCTCCAGTCCGTTCTACCTACAGTGATCGGTTTCCACCGATCTGAGAAAACTAAGGCACCTCCCGCTCTAAAATTGTTCTAAACGACAGTCCTAAATATCAAACAACCCATAGACGTGGCTGTCTGTCATTTCTACAATCTTGATCCTCCATGCAATCATATATAATCATTGGTTCTGACATACCTGAGATCATTTCAAACAGGTTTCCTGTTCATGTTAATACCATAACCCTGGCAAATGGTTTCTAACCCGTTACAGCCTTTGTAGAAGAAGAGAAAAACACACTGTGAATATTAGTTTCTGTTCAGAAATCAACATGATCATGGAATAGAGCAAATGCATAACTAAGGTCCCGAGCGACATGTGCCGAGTTTGCTGGACTGGTCCACAGTGAAGGTTTCAATAGTGCTTGCATATAACGGGACATACAAAATGCTGGCAATAGTAGAATGAATAAAACCACAAGTGCATATGCACAAACTTTCACTACTTCTGTACGTCAATACTGAAAGTTCAATCATGTTTTAGCAAACATTAAAAGCTCACTCAAAAATGAAAAAGCTGTCATTACAAACCCCATATGAGTGCTAGTTTATATTGAGCAACTGTGAACGGCAATGGAACTCAGACATTGACAATGCAAGTATAAAGATATACATGTATATTCCATATTCTTGCATTCCATGGAAAAGAAGTGCATCAACATTCTGCCTAAACAGCACTTTCCAAGGAGAAATTCAATCAAAGGTTTGAAAAAACATGCAGGTCAGTAAATGATATAGATTTTTATATCTGAGTGAGCTTTAAGGAATATTCGGGAATTCTGAGCAGTGTACAGATGTGCAATCGTCTGCATCTGCAAAATTAGTTTTTAAGGAATGGCTGAAATCCATTTCTCAACTGAGCAAATCTGACATAAATAAATGCCTGTTAGTGTGTGACTCAGACAGAGGGACAGCTAAACTTATCGCACTGATGAGGTTCTGCTGGAGTCGTAATGGCTTGGCTCTCTAATCTGAGGTATTCTGAGGTTCAGGGATGTTTGATAGTCTCCACTACAGCAGCTTTACTGTACGCCCTTGCTCAATGCGTTTCCATATCAAATGACCTAATCTCCGGCTGGTCCTTGCGGTCCCAGCCGTGTCTTTACGAGCTGCAGGAAGTGTTAGAGGCAAAGCGTTGAAGCCCTTTGAATGCTTCCCCTGACGAGTTTAGTGTTTTGCTCTGAAACTAGTGGTACTACACGTCACATGTACACTTTAGGCAAAATTTGGTTCTTGCGAGTTGGGAAAAAACCTCAAACACTGAAAAGAACAACAATATACTAAAATAATAATTAACAGTAATAGTTAAAGAATAAAAACTCTTTGGAAACAGCATTATTGCTTCAGTAAGTGAACCGCGAAGCACAGAAGTAGGCAAGAGTAACATGAACAAGGCTGCAGTGAATCGGTTACATTCAGAACAACAGCTTATTTACGATCGCGGCTGATCGTATGCGTTTCCAGAGGTTGTGTGCTTAGCGATATACACACTTGAGTTCTCTTAACGCTGGGTCTCGCACACAACATTCACAAAATAAAAGCAGATTGAATTTATGATTACATTCATGCATCAGTTGTTTGTTAAATGCGAAATATTTTCAATTCAACGTGAAACGTCACACAGATTTTGAGCGATTTCAATGTCGCATTCAGTGTGACAATTTACCGCATTCAGTGCAACGAGGATTTCAAACTACTTTACGATTTTTGGCATGTGAGAAAGCATGTATGAAAGATACAAGGCGACCTTGCGAATCGTATGCAAGAATGGCTTTTTAAATAATTTAACTGATCCCCGCATTCAATGCAACGATTCGCACGATAATGGTTTTATGAAGTGACGTTGTGAATCTGTCACCGCAAATTTCACTGCAAGCTTGTTAATGTTATATTCCATGGATAAAATAGACATAAGAATAGCTTTACGAGTGATTTACACAAAAATATTTTTCTCCTTAAGTACAATACTTTTTTTTTGTAGTGTTCCCTTGCAAATCTTTTCATCTCGACTATGGAATTAGTTGAATTACTAAAAAACGAGTGTATCTCTAGATTTACATAAGTCTGCATAATTGACAAGGAAAATAAAAATGAACGAAGACTCTCTCAAAGCCAATTCAAACCTATTTCACAACAGAATAGTGTTATGATTTCATTATATATTATACTCTACTTAAACTATTTACATTATTGAACTCAGAATCTATGCTTGAACTCTGACCTCTGAAAGTAAAGGTCGGCATGGCACTGGTGGGTAGAGGCTGAGTTATACAGTAGTGCCACAGCTGGGGGGCGCTCTGTCTATCTATCTATCTGGGCTATTTGTAACTCATTTGAAGCGTTTGGAATGACAGGAACGGGTTTTCATGTTAGTGTTTTGCTTTTAAAGTAACATTTCATATGGTCCATTAAGACTTTTGAATGCAGATTTTTCTCTTGCGTTAAATGAGGCACACTTGACAACAAACACTGATAAATTCACGTTAAAGCTGTGTGTTTGTCTTTTTCGACCCCCTCCACACCTATGGCGGTGAGTGACGAGCTACTCTCAGTGGACTGTTCCCCCATCCAACAGAGGATCAGAAACAGCGGTGATGGATCCACTCAAAAGAGAAGGTGCATGGTAATGTGTGTGTAAAACAATCACTTGAGTAATGCATATGCACACAAACACACACACCTGGCCCCAGCGGCGTGTTTGGGAATATGATTGGCTCTTGGTCTCGGTTAAATGTGTGCCGCTCCGTTGCAGAAGAGGAGTCGGGGCCCCACAGGATGTCAGAAAGAAGCTCATGTCCCCCAGCCCAGGTGCTCGCCGCGCTCCAGAGACTGAGTCTTGCTCTTGTGCGGGGATGAAGGGCTCGGGGGGCTGCTCAGGTTGGAGCTGTTGGAGGCCGTGGAGTGACGTGGAGAGTCTGAATCCTAAAAGCAGATGATGAATAAATCTGCATTATATTGCGTTCAATTGATCATAAATTACAGTAAAGACCTCTAATGTTATAAAAGGTTAACGTTAATCATTTCTTTAGCACTGTTTCAGAATATTAGAATGATTTCTTAACGATCATGTGACATTGAAGACTGGAGGAATGATGCTGAAAATACAGCTTTGATAATCACAGGAATAAATAACATTAAATAACATTTTAAAGGTACACTATGTAAAACTTTTTTTGTTCAAAACATGTTACCCTGATTCACTATGGTGAGCCTGTTATACGTGTTTATATTTAGACCTGACAAATGGCTTTTGTGGGAAATTACGTAGATACATCACTCGTCTGTGTGTGTCTCGTCATATCTGTCAATAGAGAAAAGTTGCTCCGGATACTTTGATGTGTGTACAGTGGGAGCTGCAGAGGGCAGCGCTCACAACAAGAAAGGCTGAAATGGGGCGGCTAAATCTCCAACCTTTAGGGAATCAACAGTTTTAAAACAATACCGAATAGAGGAGAGTCTGCTGGTAAAAGGAGAACAGAGCTCGTAATAAAACCAGAATCAACATTAGCTTGGCTTTTCGGAGATGGTGAGAACTGAGAGATTGGAAATATTTAAGGTATTTTATTGAACAGATAAACTGCCATATGCAGCTCTCTAACAGAGTTCATTATAAAGCATTATCTATTGTGAAGGGTCGTGTCATTACGGTTGTTCTAGAGCTGTACTGGAATTTATTGTCAAATATCGAGTATTGTGTCTATTAATGGGTAAAGCTGCCGTAACGTCTTCAGCTAGTCCACTTGAGATCCTTTCCATCTAAACTGGTGATATCTCAAACCCATTAGTGAATGTTTATGAACACTAGAATAATCTCTCTCTCTCGTTTTAGTTACGAGAAAGAACCATGTTCATCTGCACATAGAGCCGAAACACAACCAAACCCATGTCCTTCCACAAAATGCATACAGTTTTTTTGTTTTGTTACATAGTGTACCTTTAAAGCAAAATACCAGCTGACCATTTAAACAAATTTCTAATCATCAAGAACAAATGCAGAAGAACTAGAGAACAAATTACATATTGAATTTGCTGAAAAAAATAAGACACTTTGCAAAACATTTACTCAGAATTCACTAAACAGATCTGAAAATATTTATCATCAATTTAATCGGCTGGTGGCCGGCTTTGGGTCTGGAAAAAGTACATATATATATATATATATATATATATATATATATATATATATATATACACACACACACACACACACACACACACACACTCACCCAAAGGATTATTAGGAACACCTGTTCAATTTCATTAATGCAATTATCTAATCAACCAATCACATGGCAGTTGCTTCAATGCATTTAGGAGTTGGTTCTGGTCAAAACAATCTCCTGAACTCAAAACTGAATGTCAGAATGGGAAAGAAAGGTGATTTAAGCAATTTTGAGTGTGGCATGGTTGTTGGTGCCAGACGGGCCGGTCTGAGTATTTCACAATCTGCTCAGTTATTGGGATTTTCATGCACAACCATTTCTAGGGTTTACAAAGAATGGTGTGAAAAACATTGTTGATGCTAGAGGTCAGAGGAGAACGGGCCGACTGATTCAAGCTGATAGAAGAGCAACATTTACTGAAATAACCACTCGTCACAACCGAGGTTTGCAGCAAAGCATTTGTGAAGCCACAACACGCACAACCTTGAGGCGGATGGGCTGCAACAGCAGAAGACCCCACCGGGTACCACTCATCTCCACTACAAATAGGAAAAAGAGGCTACAATTTGCACAAGCTCACCAGAATTGGACAGTTGAAGACTGAAAAATGTTGCCTGGTCTGATGAGTCTCGATTTCTGTTGGATCCATCATGCCTTGTTACCACTGTGCAGGCTGGTGGTGGTGGTGTAATGGTGTGGGGGATGGCACACTTTAGGCCCTTTAGTGCCAATTGGGCATCGTTTAAATGCCACGGCCTACCTGAGCATTGTTTCTGATCATGTCCATCCCTTCATGACCACCATGTACCCATCCTCTGATGCTGCTTCCAGCAGGATAATGCACCATATCACAAAGCTCGAATAATCTCAAATTGGTTTCTTGATCATGACAATGAGTTCACTGTACTAAAATGGCCCCACAGTCACCAGATCTCAACCCAATAGAGCATCTTTGGGATGTGGTGGAACAGGAGCTTCGTGTCCTGGATGTGCATCCTACAAATCTCCATCAACTGCAAGATACTCCTATCAATATGGGCCAACATCTAAAGAATGCTTTCAACACCTTGTTGAATCAATGCCACGTAGAATTAAGGCAGTTCTGAAGGTGAAAGAGGGTCAAACACAGTATTAGTATGGTGTTCCTAATAATCCTTTAGGTGAGTGTATATATACATCAAGACCATTTATTGGCTTTAGATTCATTGGCAGGGGCATTTACTGGCTGATCATTTAAAAATAGCCAAACATCAGCCGATTATAGAGTTTATCACTAGCTAGAATAACCACGACAACAATCCTCTACATAATATAAAGTGGATGGATAAAAGGTGCTATGCAACACATTAATGCTAGCAAATTCTGTACACTTCTACCACCTACACAAATCAAACACTCTTTCAATGTGGAGATAGCTTAACAAACCCATTTCCTCCATTTGAGGTGGGATAAACACACAGGTCTAGGACGGAGCTACAGGGTTCTACATGTATATTACCTTTAGCTTACTAAGCAGGGTCCTTAAAGCCCTTTTCAGATCAGGGGTCTTCTCTGTGGGTGACATTCCAGGCCACTAAAGAGTCACACACAGCACCCACACGTCATTATAGAGTCGATGTGCACAAAGTCAAACGTGGGGCTGAGGCTCAAACCGTGCGTGTGTGTGTGCATGTTAGCAGGTCAACACCTCAATCTGTGGATATGGTGCCACTTCACACACTCAACACATGCACATAGCGTGAGAAAGCGAGGATGGAGACCCTCCAAACACATTTTGGCATGTGAAAAAATCCTGTATATTGGTTTTAGGGCTTGCATAACACACTTTGAATGCTCTCTATTGAGTTTTAGCCGTGATCAGCATCACAAAGAGCTCCAGCAGTGAAACTTTTACCTGTTCTGATCAGTCTGGAGGTCTAATCAACATGTTCAATCAACATTCACAAGAAGAAAACACCATAAAGTGGCAAAATACGCCTTTATAATTGAAGAGACTTTCTCAGCAGTAGGGTTGCAGAAAATCTCATTTATTTCATCCATAAAGAACCATATTTTAACCATATTTTATATCATATATTTTTCAAATATGATTAGGTTTTAAAAAAATATGTTAAATATGAATAGAGAACATACTTTTAGAGACTTCTTTTCCAGATGCCACTGGCAATCTTTTCTTGTACTGACCTCTCTGTCGAACTGGGAGAGAGGCGCGTCACTCCCACAGTCCACGGCCCCTCCGGACGAGAGCGAGCCTTCAGAGGGTGACGTCATCTGACGTTTGGTAGAACCGTAGTTGCCAGCTATAAAGTCCCGTCTCAGTGCACTGCCATTTTGAGAGGTGGAGCCTGGGATTTGGGACACAGCCATCAACATTTACTGCGTTCCAGTTCACTTACTTCTACAATGCCTTAACTACAATGTCCACTGTTAACTATAGATATACATTTAAAATGAGTTTTAGGAATATTTCCTATAAAACGGGCACTAATTTGACTTTTTAATTCTTTGTCTTAAGTTTCCGATCTTTCAGCTAATTTATTTACTTGTTCTTTAGCAATAAATTCTTGACTCATTATTATCTCCATCTATGAATATATGTTAGTACTCACGTGTGCCGAGACCACTGCTGGCGCTCATAGATCGTCCCGGTTCAGGCCTGGTCTTGCTGATGGAGGGGATACTGACGGATGCTCCCAGGACACCACGGCTCTCCTGAGGGCGCACATTCTGAAAAAAATACATAGGACTGAAAATCAAACTACTTACTGAAATCAAAACAATAAACAAATTCACAAAAGCTATGGTAAAAATACACCAATGTCACTGTAAATGACCTTAATTATATAAAATGAAATAATTAAAGTTTAGATACAGAAACAATCAGAATACACAATATTTGCATTTTGCAAATGCATCAATGCACCGCCCCCAAAATACAAGTAATGTAAGAGTGGATGTCTCTGAAGTGACACTCAAAACAGTTTTTTTTTTTTACTATAGCTAACATTACAATAACTAGGTTCTGTAAAAACTGTCCATTTTCAGGCCTTCCCACTCAGGACTCTTTTTTTTAGTATTAACGTGGGTCCTAAAGCTCTTGCTGATTATAACCAGTTATATATCTCTAAGCTTTTCTCTTTTGTAACGTCTCATATCCATCTCTTTTCCTACAGTCTTCAAATCGCCCTCTTGCTCACTCTCTGGACACGCCCCCCTGCTCCTGATTGGCTCATTCTCACTGCTGATTGGCTACAAGAGTGTTGTGCTGCTCGGTCTGATCCCAACAGTGTTTCTCAGAGAACATTTACTACATCTAACTAAAAAACCTAAAACAGGGATGATTTGGCATGCAGAGAAACAAACAGATTGTCAATCTGTGACACAGGCAGTCTGAACAGATAGTCAGACTTGGAGTGAAATTGAGCTAATGCATGTGGGAATAAATTCAGAAAACAGATGGAGTGAGTCTGTGTGTCTCTCTGGTCCTACCAGAGAGCAGATGGAGGCAGGGGTCCCAGGGGTGGAGCTGAGGGACAGGGAGTGGGAGGAGAGAGGGGAGGAGTCCTGGGACAGGAAGTTGTCAGCAGAGGTGACAGTCATGTGATAGACATGCTCAAAGCTGGTAGGGATGGAGATGAGGCGCAGATGAGGAGAGGGGAGAGGAGAACCGGGCTACAACAGAAAACCCAAGAAGAGCAGATATAGGGGGGTGAAATGGAGGAAAAAAAAAAAAAATATATAGATGCATGCAATGGTTTACTGCTCAATAATGGTGTAAAAAAAAAGGAAGAAGTTTAAGAAGAAGTTGTTTAAGAAACTTCTTTTTTAAGAAAGAAGTTAACAAGCTGAAGTCATTCAAAACACAAATTTATTTACTTCATAAATGTTGGTTATATAAAATGCACATTTAACGTGACATTTCATAATTCAAATGTGGTTTTATGCTATCTTTTAATCAAGCTCATCTATAAACCCGAAATAATAACAGTGGAAATAATTAACGGCTCATGCTCATTAAAACAGCTCTTAGAAACAGATGGATGGAGGCGTAGAGAAGCAGGAGAAGAGTATGAGAGGTGACGTTCTCCCTGCTGTTAGCTGCTCCTACCATTGGCAGATCTTTCAGGATCTGGATCCCATCTCCCGGACCCATATGAACCACATGGTTGAAGTTTGTTGGGTTTGAAATTAACTTATTCCTCATTTCTGGGTCTTTCAGCATCTCCCTGAAGAGCACAAACAATGTAGTGAGACCCAAAGCACATGGATACCTTCTCAAGACTAGAATAATTCAAGAACAAATTGCAAACATAAAACTTATAATTAAGGGCTTTCCACACAGTACTACCTCATGATTCTCAATAAATGATAATTTTTCTTAACAGAAAATGTCACTTTCTATGGAAGCCCATTTCCGCCACATAAGAAAAAAAAATCTTGCGAGCACATTGATCCAAAGGACACAGGATGAACTGTGAACATAATAAGGAATACTTTAATCGGGGTTTTACTAATAATGAAATTCTTGCATTATTAGTGGAACAATATAGCGCTGAGCAAACGCACTTTTGAAACGATTTTGATCAAGAACAAGCTTTGGCGCAGAAAGCGGTGGCAGCAGAAGGCGGTGGCAGCTTTCATTGAACAACTTTAAACGATGTCATGTTATGGATGGATCCACCAAGTTATGATACAGACACAGTCACAAATCAACCCCTTCACCATCTAAAAGCCGCAACAGAACTCGCACCGTTTCCTAATCAGTTACAATACCATTTTTTGGTGCACCCATCTATAATCATGACATTGGCCAGAGGTTTGAAGTTGTTGTTATAACTTTATGATTAGTAAAACTACGATTAAAGTATTCCTTATTGTGTTCACAGTTTATCCTGTGTCGTGTCGGATCAAATGTGCTCGCAAGATAAATTAATAATTTCGACCCAAGTCATTATTTCGACATAGTAAGTCATAATTATGATTATGAAAAAGCAATTCATGCCTTCATCAGCTCAAGGATTGACTATTGTAATGCCCTCTACTCTGGACTAAATATGTCACTCCTTAATCTCTAAATGGTCACACATCACCCCGTCCTCCGCTCGCTTCACTGGCTCCCAGTGCAGTTTAGGGTGGAGTATAAGATGCTACTGTTCGTGTTCAAGACCATCCATGGTTTGGACCCAGCTTACCTTGCTGAATTAGTAAAAGTCTACCAGCCAGCCAGAACACTCCGCTCCTCTGAACTTATCTCTCTGATTACTCCGGTTACTTAGGCCGGTGTTTTAGCGTCCAGGGTCCTAAATTGTGGAATGCACTCCCTGCTCATCTCCGTAATATTACAGTGTTGAATGTCTTCAAATCACAGTTAAAACCCCACCTTTTCACTCAAGCTTTTAACGCATAGCCCCGGATTTGACTATGATATTATTTTTTCTTTGTTTTGTTGTTTCTTTATGTTGTCGTTTAATAAAAACGACCTTTTTCTTCTTCTTCTTCTGGAAAGCGCCTTGTGCACCTTTTGGTGTTAGTTAGGCGCTATATAAATTAATTTTGATTGATTGAATTTTGACTTAGTAAGTCATTATTTCGACTTACGTATGTCATAATTTTGAGTTTTCATGCGCACATTTTTTTTCTTATGTGGCGGAAATGGGCTTCCATAGCTTTCTGTTTAGTTGCAAAGAACTGTATTGCTGAGAGTGATCCAATGCTGAAACTGTATTAACTGTTTTATTTATTTTTATTTTACATGACAACACTTCAAAGATAAATTTAAGAGATGCACTCATTCAGATGATTTAGATTGATATCTGCTCATATTGATTAAAGACGCTCCCAAACTAATAATGTAGACCAGTGGTTCTCAACACAGGGGGGGCAAATTGTTTTCAAAAAAGAAAAAAAACACAGATCATTCATCACATCATTTGGGTACTTGGTGTATTGTATTGCTTTTCAAGTATAATGTACATAATTTCTTTTTCATCTATGTACTGTATATTATACTTGAAAAGCTTGTCTGCATTAAAAAAACGATGCAAGGGAAAGATGCCAAAATCTTGTTTCTATCAGATAAAGTCAGTGCATTTGTTGGCAAACTGGCTCTTTGGCGTGATCAGCCGATTAATGAAAATGTTGTATGTTTCCCAACTTCACTGATTAACCTTGAAAACCAAGTTCCAAAATCGGCTCCAGGCGGAGGACGACATCAGGCTTGCGCTGTCCAACACTGAACCGCCAATTGTGCTTCTTTGTAAAAGGCAAGCAAGCACAGGTGTCCCACTAATTGATCTGTCAATGTCACGGCTAACGAGATGCACCCTGCGTCCCAATTCACATTCAAATATTTTTTAAATGCAATGCGACATGTTTTACATGTAAAATAAGAGTTCTCTCGTTCAAAGTAGTTATAGTGTTCAGAATCATTTTTGGTAATTTAAGCGTATGTTCCTAAAATTTGCCAATAGAATTGATTAAAGTCATAAAAAAAAATTATAAAGTAATTTGATATATTTTAATAAAAAGTAATATTAAAAAGTGCAAAAACAAAACAAATATCTATCTGATCCATCCATCCATCTATCCATCCATCCATCCATCCATCCATCCATCCATCTATCCATCCATCCATCCATCCATCCGTCTATCCGTCTGTCTGTCTGTCGGTAAATCGATTGATTGATCAAAAACAGATTATAGATTAGGTTATATATAGACAGACAGATTTTATATAGAATAATTTAATATTTGGAGTGTGTGTCACATGATAGGAGAGGTGTGGGGGGGCTTTAGTTCCAAAAGGTCAAGGGAACCCAGTCATGTGGGACATTACTCTACTATTACAGGTTAAAATGAACAACAGTGCCCCAGCTATTATAAATCAACTTCTATTTATTTTCAGATATTACAATTATAACTTAATGATTACACATAAGGTTATTCTCAAAAAACACTTGTCTTCATGGGAAATTAATTCAAAGATATGTATATAATTAACAGTAAATAAGCTCCTCTTTGTGTTTTTTTTTATAGCTAACAAACACGAACACTGGATAACTGTCCTGAGGTAAATTCTATGTTAAGTGACAACTTTCAACATACCTTTTGATGTCCATTCATGTCTTTATGTGCTATTATGTAAAAGAGAGGACTCTTGAACTGTGGCACTTAACAGCAATCAGTCGCATCACATTTAAGAGCAACAAAATGCCATTTATTGTTTACATTTTGAGATAAAATGAGCAGAATTTAAAAGCGAAGACTCTGCTTCCTATCAGAAGTAATAGGGCACAAATCTCTTTGTGATTACAGGATGGAAGGTACAAATATAGATTAGTGTAGGAACTGGCACAGAAGCAGCAACCCTGGCTTGAACTACAGGTGATTCATAGGGTCAAATGGTGTGTTAGTGTTAGAGTGTTAGTCACATTAACTTCGACAGCCCTACATTCAACACAAGAAGCATTTTTTTCAGTATGAGTTGCGGCCTGATACGTTTTTCCACCCCATTTTGACTGACACGATATAATTGGCCCAGATCATTGGCTGTTCTTAAACAACTGGCAGATGCCTGATTAAAATAATGCTTTTACCAATTATCTGTTGATACATTGGTCGGTGCATGACTAATAGACTTGTTACTGATCTCATAAATAAGTAAATACGAATATTAAACCAAGGATAAACTAATCATAAACAGCATGACACATGAAACTTTTTCGTAGGGTTTAAAAACATTAACCATATTGACTTCTAAAGGAAACTCTAAAGGAAATTGTTAGTGTTTCCTGGCTTGAACATCACCTCCTCTGCAGAACTCTCTCCTCCTCCGGCACGCGGAAAGAAAAGCGGCGTTTGCTCGTCACACTGCGCACCATCTGTTTACGGCTGTTATCAGATGTCTCTGGCACCACCAGCTCATCTCCCTCTGCACATCATTACACAGTACACAAACATTACACAACACATTACATGGTATGAAACGACAGAACAACAAATGTCTATTAGGAGGTACAACTCTGTTACATCACTTACGCATGAGTTTATGCTTCCTGTTCACAAGATGCTGCATTTTAAGCCAAATCTTTACATTTTAACAACAATATGAATTCAAAATCGACCCCATTCTCTTTTTACTAAATGTTCCTAAACCTATTGTGATAGACAAATTACTTATAAACTAAAATAACTAATAATAACTTTTGTGCAAATTAAATTGCAAACTAAATTTTGTGTAAATTACTGAGAAAACGATTTTTGTGTGAAAATTCAAGCAACTTTTCATTTCCTGCTGAATATGCATTGGAAGGGCAGGAATCTTCCGAATCCTGGAGGAGCAGCAGGAGGGAGAATCTTACCTGCTGTCTTGTTTTTGAAGTAGATGAGCCGTACGGTCTCCAGCCCCAGCAGGTTTAGAGAACCATCAGCGTTCAGAGGATGAACCTGCAATGCATGAGACGCACAGCTCATTAACACACTGCACTTTCATTTACCACCTGCTTCTACTATAATTCACTCCATAAAGAGATAAGAAGCTCTCTGGAAGATGTCTGCCTTTCTTATGATGTGGTATTGAAGATATAATGAAAAGTGTACATTTTTCAAAGGCATTGTTTGAATCCACTCCATAGTGTTGACGTCAAATACATCCACTGCATTCTCGCTATACACTGACAGATAAGGTGCGTTATAACCTGCAAGACAAAATTCACAGAAAACAAGCAAGTTATCTTCAGTATGCCTACTTCCTAGGACATTTTGTGCAAATTATGAGCACAGCATCTGCAACTCAACGTTTGGTGGCTGTTATAATCCATGAACACATATATATCATGATTTAATTTTATTTCTCTATAAGGATACATATCATTTATTTGCTTTAAATAATGATATTTAAAAAATTGATACCATTAAAATTTCATAATTCTTGTCCCCATTTTCAATATAACAAAAAAACTGAAAAGTCAAAAGTGCTAAAAAAAAAAGAACAAATACACTAATTACAAGCGAACTACAATAGAACAGACATAAATGAAAAATACTAGGCTACATAAATTGTAAAAAGTAATTAAATGTGTAAAAAAAACACTGCATGGTCTTCACTGTTTAAATTAAATATTAATTTATTCTTATTAATGTTAGAAAAGCGATTGTCAAGAGTAAGTAGAGTTTTTCTCTTTTGTTGTTTGATTAACTTTAAGGACAGATCCAATATACTAGTGGCATTCAAATGCGGACCTTCGTGGGACATCATTTCGTCATTTCTACAGTTTAAAATGAGCAGAGTGACAAAACAACAGACACAAGCATTTCACACCACAAGCATTCAGAGACATTTACGGTAATGATCTTTCGGCACAGCATACCAAATAAAGATATTTTTATCTAATGCTTCATTCAAGCCCTTTTCCATCCGAGCAGTAAAGACGTAAAGTACCAAATTAAGAGCTGCAGATGACTTGGTTATTTAACGTGAACTAATAGTGAACTGCACTTCTATAGCATTTATTTATCTTTGTTAATGCTAATTTCAACATTTACATTAACAAAATTAAAAGTAGTATTTGTTAATCTATTTATCTGAACTGCACTGTGAACTAACATGAACAAACAATGAACAGCTGGATTTACATTAACGTTAACAAAGACTAACAAGTATAGTAACAATTGTTTTGTGTATTGTTAGTTTATGTTAGTTAATGCATTAATGTTAACAAACGACACCTTATTGTAAAGTGTTACCAGTATAAACAATGGTATAAATTAGAAAATTTGGAAAATTAGATTGCAAAAGACGACAAAAAACACTTTTAAATTGCTAGTTAACTTTCTTTTGTCCTCATGAGAGTTTTGATTATTTTTCATTTGTTTTGAGTGGTTTATTACTTGAGCAAAATATAAAAATGGTCCATAAATTTCTTAAGAGGTAAACCCTGTATGTTTTCTCAGTTACAAGACCTTCCTTGTGCCATACACGTAGATATTTAGTAAAATAATAATAGTCTGATAAAAATCTGATCTAACCATTTTATATTCAGATGGGAGAAATATTGACCTATTTTTGGTAAATATAAATAAAAATTCTTAGACATCAATTGCTTTGGCCCTCGTGGCCCCAGATTCTCATCTTTGAGGACTATTTTGAGTGTTTAGGATTTTTTCTTTTAGAGTTGCACCTGCCCTGATGAAAATGTAAAACTGTTCCAAGACAGTATTGAAAAAAACTTAACTTCTATACTCGCACACTTCATGTTCAGCTATCTCTCAGACAGCGTGAGCAAGTAGCAAAATTAGTTCATATTGCACTTCAACCATCTAAAAATCACTTGTTTGTAAACCCCAATATATAATACAATCTTATCAATTGTATTATGAAACCAATTCAAGCTAAAATATTGTAAGAATATATATTGAAGTGCAGTAATTTCATCCTTAATCTTGCTGATTGGTACTATCGTACTGTAAACAAGTAAACACAAGCCATAATACTCAGTACAGAAAGACTAATCATCACTCACGGCATGTGTTGGGCTTAGCCGGCCACATCAGTTCCTGTTGTCGTGAACGTCTGCCCTGGCAGTCCACATACACACCGATGCTGCTAAAGCACAAGAGCAGCTCTTTACTGGAGATCTCCACGACGCAGAGAGAGTCCAGGCTCAGGTGCTCAATGAAAGCCAGGGTGTGATCGTCAGGGTGAAGGAGCCTAGTGACCCCTCCATCCCCCTGAAGATTGTAGCGCAGGATCCCGGTCTGGAAGCCCACGCAAAGCTTGTCCCCCTGGAGACCCATCCACTGCACCGATCCCGGGATGAGGATATCCCGCAGCCTGCGATGCCGTGTTTTGCTCTTGTTGAGCTCGTAGATGATCACCTTGTCAGTTTTTTTCATGGCCACAAAGAGGCATGTAAGGGATCCTTGTCTGATCGTGCCCGAAACCAGAGTTTGGCAGCCTTTGGTCTCCGCTATCTTACAGAATTCGGCATCGCGGTCATCCAGGGCCGTCATTGGGTAGAGTCGCACGTGGCCGTTTCGACCCGATATCACAGCAATCAACTGTTCTGATGGGATCAGCTCAATCTGATGGACCTTCTTATCTCCTACCTTGACAATCTCTGTGAATAGGAATATATAAACAATAAGAGGCTTTGTATTGACATCAAAGAATGCAGTAAGATGCCTAAAAATACAGTTTAAACGCAACATATAAGTACAGTAAACACAGACAAAGCTTTTAATTACACTTACCATCTTTGGTAACATGAATAACGTACAGCCCTTCTTCATTTCCTAGGGCTATCCTCTCATGATCTGTGGATAAATAGAAGTGTAGTTAAAATAAACAGAAAGCAGAGTTTGATAAAGCTAATCTGGATTGAGTCGGACTTGTGCAGACCAGTTCGTAAAAATGTTGCTTCATTAAAGAGGATTTTTCTTGCTCTTTTCAAGTACGAGAACTCAAAGAATTAACAAATATTATATAAAAATTCAGCAGTATATTTTGTATTTTATCTTGTGTTGTAATATATCTATATATTATCATTATATACATAAATATAAAACAAATAAATACACACACACACACACACAGTCAGAAGATCTAATTTGAGTTTGGTGGTCCAAGGTCCAATTAGCATTTAAAAAATTTTGTTTCAAATGAACTTGGCAGATGGTTGCTAGGGTGTTTCTAGGCAGTTGCTAGAATGTCATGAGTGGTTTTTAGGGTGATGCTGTGTTCCAAAGAACAAATGTCTTTCAACTTTGGAACAACATGAGGGTGAGTAATATATCCCTTTAAATAATACATCCCTTTAAAATCCCTTTGACTCATTTCACAAGCAAAGAGGTTAGCCAATCATATCATAGTTTATATAAATATGGAAGTCTTAATGATTGTTAAACGGTATGAAACGACAAGACTTTTTTAACCCAAGATTATTTGGATGCGGTGGATTGTACCTATAATAGCAGCAGATTGTGTGGTTTTGATGAGAGGCAGTGTGCAGTCATACGCTTCTTTAGGAACATAAACAAAGCGTTCTTTAAGTTTGCTCTTCTTCAACAGGCGGTGCAGCTCGTTCAGCAGCCCAACCCACTTGGTTCTTTCCTGATCACTGTCGGCCAGGATCAAGATGGAGCATTTTTTATTGCTGGATGAGGAGAGCTGTGATGCTGTCACCTACAGGAGAGGAAGAGGACAACAACTAAACACATGCACAAACTTGTTTTCTTAAATCAGTACAAAACTAATGTTACCAAATTAAGCTTACGTAAATAAAAATCTTGTACATTCACGTTCAACTCACCCTGAAGATACAAGGAATGTCTTTCCTGTTTGCATGAATGACATCTGATGCCAAAACTGAGCTAACTGAAAATTCCTCGTCCCTGTAAACAAAAGAGTGCGGTTTAGATGTCATTCAATCAGTCAATAGAATCAAAGACAGTTTGTTTTGAAGCCCTCACTGACCTCATGTCAATAACCTGGTTCACCACGACACCAGGCTGAGCAGCTTTGCCCTCTGGGAGATCATATAAGAAGAGTTTGAAGTCACAGACCACAGCAATGGCCCTCTGCCACCCCTTCTTTACACCTAATGGTTTGGGCACCTAAAAGAATATAATCTCAGAATTAGTTCTCAAACTACTGAAAACAAAAGTTTCCAACTTATGGATTGGAGTTAAGCTTTCACAAGAACCAATGAGGTTCATTCTTGTGTTACGCACACGTTTGACCATCAGCAAGAACCAATAAGGTTCATTCTCGTGTTACGCAGCACGTTTGACCTTCAGCAAGAACCAATGAGGTTCATTCTCGTGTTACGCAGCACGTTTGACCTTCAGCAAGAACCAATGAGGTTCATTCTCGTGTTACGCAGCACGTTTGACCTTCAGCAAGAACAAATGAGGTTCATTCTCGTGTTTCGCAGCACGTTTGACCTTCAGCAAGAACCAATGAGGTTCATTCTCGTGTTACACATCACGTTTGAGCTTCAGCAAGAACCAATAAAGTTCATTCTCGTGTTACGCATCACGTTTGAGCTTCAGCAAGAACCAATGAGGTTCATTCTCGTGTTACGCATCACGTTTGAGCTTCAGCAAGAACCAATAAGGTTCATTCTCGTGTTACGCAACACGTTTGACCTTCAGCAAGAACCAATGAGCTTCATTCTTGTGTTACGCAGCACGTTTGAGCTTCTGCAAGAACCAATGAGGTTCATTCTCGTGTTACGCAATACGTTTGACCATCAGCAAGAACCAATAAGGTTCATTCTCGTGTTATGCAGCACGTTTGACCTTCAGCAAGAACCAATGAGGTTCATTCTCGTGTTTCGCAACATGTTTGAGCTTCAGCAAGAACCAATGAGGTTCATTCTCGTGTTACGCAGCACGTTAGACCTTCAGCAAGAACCAATGAGGTTCATTCTCGTGTTTCGCAACATGTTTGAGCTTCAGCAAGAACCAATGAGGTTCATTCTCGTGTTACGCAGCACGTTTGACCTTCAGCAAG
The DNA here is from genome assembly GCA_037043235.1 of Rhodeus uyekii. Lineage (NCBI taxonomy): Eukaryota > Metazoa > Chordata > Actinopteri > Cypriniformes > Acheilognathidae > Rhodeus > Rhodeus uyekii. The sequence goes on from JAWRVZ010000057.1 coordinate 2,429,120, forward strand.
AACCAATGAGGTTCATTCTCGTGTTACGCAGCACGTTTGAGCTTCTGCAAGAACCAATGAGGTTCATTCTCGTGTTACGCATCACGTTTGAGCTTCAGCAAGAACCAATGAGGTTCATTCTCGTGTTACGCAGCACGTTTGAGCTTCAGCAAGAACCAATGAGGTTCATTCTCGTGTTACGCAGCACGTTTGAGCTTCAGCAAGAACCAATGAGGTTCATTCTCGTGTTACGCAGCACGTTTGAGCTTCAGCAAGAACCAATGAGGTTCATTCTCGTGTTACGCAGCACGTTTGAGCTTCAGCAAGAACCAATGAGGTTCATTCTCGTGTTACGCATCACGTTTGAGCTTCAGCAAGAACCAATGAGGTTCATTCTCGTGTTACGCAGCACGTTTGAGCTTCAGCAAGAACCAATGAGGTTCATTCTCGTGTTACGCAGCACGTTTGAGCTTCAGCAAGAACCAATGAGGTTCATTCTCGAGTTATGCAGCACATACATAAAAAAAAATATATATATATATATAAAAGTGTTTGCCTCTTCCTGATTTCTTATTTTTTTGCATGTTTGTCACACTTATTTAAATATTAAATATACAAACATATTTAAATATTAGTAAAAAATAAACACAAAATGCAGTTTTTAAATGAAGGTTGTTATTATCAAGCGAAAACAAAATCACAAATTTCCCTTAAACGATCCCTTTAATTTGTTATATTATCAATACAGAAATTGCCTATTTTTAAAGCTGAAATGAAAAGTTGAAATAATAACTAATGAAATTATAATTATTGTAACCAAGAAAAAAAAACGAATAGTTTCAATTTGAAAAATATAATGAGAATTTAAACTGACGCTTCTAACCTTGACGTGGCCCTCATAAGCTGTGCCGATGCCCTTCTGGGGGTCGATACCCAGCGGTCCTTTGGTTTGATCCGGTGGGATCGGGCACACGGCAGGTGCTTTGTCCGCACACGTCACATGACAGGAGAAATTGCAGACTGCAAGAGGAGGAGAACAAGGTGAATGTCAATCTTAACGACATTTACCATTTGCATGACAATCTCAGCAGAAACCCTTACCTTCACACGAACAGCCCTGCCGAATGATTCCCACCATTAGAGAAGTGCACTGGTTACACTTAGTTGGTGTATTGAAGGTCTTCACCACAAATTGATGGGCCTTTGGCTAAAAAAGAACAATTTAGAAAACTATAAATTACAACACATTACAAAATATAATATACAATTGATTGGCTGATATGAAAATAGCTAGAATGAGGAAAATGAATTCATAAATTACTTTAGGTGTGCTGTGACCAGAGCCACTGTATCCTGATCGAACGGGAGTTTGTGGACCTCGTTGTGCCTGATCTACCTGCTTAAAAATATAGTCATGGCTGTTAGTCACAACATGCTAACATCCTATTAGAAATGTGCAAAGTTTCTTTTTCTAAATGAGTGAAGCTTTATTCCAAAACCTGCTGAGCTCCCTGACTAGAGAGACCTATGAAGCATCATGGGTATACTTTTGGCCACATTCTAAGGTGGCATCCATGTGTCTGCACTGGACAAGGCAATCCCAGAATGCACTGCAATAATCTCTGCTTAGTTTCATCCGAAATGGCAGATCAATGCGTTTCTAAAGTGGTCAGACATTGAGAAGTCACCTCGTGAGACTCCATATCGCTGGTTGTTGAGGGCGAGCGAGAATGTGACGTGACCTGTGATCTTCCATCTTCCTCCCGGGACGGTGTGTTGGACAGGCTGAAGTTATCGATGGAATCAATCTATTGAGAAGGTTAGAGAAAGAAACATTTAGAGAACCGATCCAGCTGTACCATGAACCATGAGCAGGAGATGGAAAACATAATGGCAGCATTTAGACCCAAGACATGCCTGCTAAACGTAGCAATGGGCTCTTTGAAAAGACATCATGCACATTAGCAGTATTTTGACGGGACAGAGGTTTTAAAAACAATTCCAAGACCCAAACAACACGCCAATGACACCTGACAGAAACAAGAACCAAGAATATAGCAATAAGTAACCAAGAGATATCTGAAAAACTGCCACGTCTGTTTCAGAACAAGCTTCACAGTAGTTTAGAAACAGCAATTATAGGCAAAAGTGAGTTAGAAGTCGAGTCATCCAAACCTCCATTGGTAATGCAAGATGAATGGGGAAAAAAATTGCATGTGTATTAGATACAGAAAGAGTCAGTTCCGAATGCTCAAGATGAAGAAGAACTGAGATGAAATGGACCCTGAATATGACAAAGCATCATCTGCACTCAAAAATCCCTCTGGTGTGCATATGTCGCTTCTGCCATGCAGTAACAGACCGCAGACATGCATCAAAGTCACGAAATCAAACCCACGTAGAGATGAACCACTGCACCAAACACAACAAAAGGAGCTTACGCGTCTGCCTTTACCGGCCGGCCCACTGGCAGTGGAGCGCTTCATCACAGGAGAGAAATAAATACAAAGAGAGCAAACAATTTATGAGCACAGAGAAAAGGATTTGCACGCTTACTCGCTTTTAAATTATTATGATCTCAAAAGCCCAGAAGCAATAATCGAGAACGTATTTCAGCCAGTTATTTGATCCACACTAAACCATGTGAAGAGAATATAAGACAAACATAAATATCAGTAAAATCAATATTGTCGGAATAACAAATGAAATCAGACAGAACTATTTAATGTTCTAAAGTAAAAAAATGATGCTTTATAAAAGGAAGCCAAGTGCCACTGTTTCTAAAATACCTACATCAAACTGATCCAGGGCAGAGGTCGGAGCATTCAGGAAAGCCAGGAAGGAATTCTGGGAGTCTTGGTGCTTGACTCCTGGAACACATAACATCACTTAAATGTCACATTCTAAATCTTTTTGCCTAATTGATTTCAAATGTTCAGACTTTTACCCTTAGACAAGCGCAGAGTCTCAGTTTCCTGTTTCAGCCTCTGGATCTCTGCATTCATGTCCTGGTTCTTCTTTTCCAACTCTTCCAGCTTGCTGTGCAGGACAAAATCAAACACAATGAACAAAATAAGACACATTGTACCACAATGACATAAACATAATATTAATATAAGGTCATTAAATGTATAAAGGTTACAATGAAATGGACTTTTTAAAACCCCAGTCTGTAGAACTTGCTGATCAACAGTGAGCGCAAAATGGGGCAAATAAGAGCAACCTGTTCCCCGACCTCCGCACCAATCATTCTGAGATTTCAGCACTATACAGAGAGCAAGTTGCAATTATTTTGTCCAGAATTATTTAAGTCCAGAAACGTCCCACAAACCTGTCAACTGCTGATTTCTTTATGCATTTTGTTTTATTTACATCCCTTGAGGATTTTAGTCAAAAAGTGTACTTATTCTGATAAAAACGCACTGATATTTGCTTCAAATCTCTTTAGAGAGGAATATTTTTTGTTGTATTTTTTAACACAGGGCGATGTAAGCATTACGGTACGCTAAAATCTCACATGTAATTTGTTTGATTCATACTCGACACCGAGCTTCTAACAGTCGCCAATCGCGACTTCTTTACCAATCGCCGATTGGCTCTTTTACTTAGAAACCGAGACTTATTCCATTTTAGTACGCCTTGCTTTTTCTCCCACTCATAGTAATACGAGTGCATCGTCTTTGTATATCTAAAGTCTTTGGTAAAACCTATCAACTCATTTCCTGATCTACCAACAGGTACGTCCTACTCCAGGCTTTAAAGGAGAGATGTGTGTTTTACCACTCAGTGGCCATATGGGATGCCTTGACTTTGTTGAGCTCCTCCTGGATGGTTTGTTTGGCTCTAATCTCGGCATCCAGAGCGGACTGCAGCTCCAGACGGGCAGACATGTCCAGCTTAGCAAAACGTCTAATCTTCCATGGCATGTCCTGGAAAACCAGAAGAAAATTAAACATCTACTGGGTCTCAATGTAGTAAGGTTTAGTGCTATTGAAATATTTTAGGTTAAACATTTACATTATTAACTCATGCTACAATGCGATTCTAAAACTAAGCACTCAGTTAACAGTCCAGATCAAAGTTTAGTTGTACAAGGACTCTTACAGTCGCACGTGCACCCAGACTGGTGTTCCTCAGGCCTTCCAGTTCTTCTGTCATCTTAGTAGCCAAAGCCTGAAGATATCCTCGAGCATCTTTCTCATCACTGACCCTGAGAGAGAGAAACATGTTCAGAGCCCCACTTACCAAACACAACCACAAGATGGCCCCACGGCCATGCCAACACCAAGAGATTGGTGCAAAAGAAGCAGAACCGAAACAAATACTGAATCACAATTACAATTCAAGAATTGGAACCATTATTTCACTTTTTGAGAAATGTATTACATTTAAGGATTTTCAGCCGTGATTTTAAAACCAAGCAGAAGCTACTGCTGGCCCAACCGTTACAAGCAATGGACTGAGGGAACAAGAAAGTGATCTTTTATGGCTAGTTCCTTCTAATCTGCCTTTCAGCAAGCACTACAGGGCAAATATTATGTTGCATAATTAATATTAATTAGCCAAACTGCTAAGGTTTATAATATAAGTCTCGACTCCTCTCTTTTCATATCATTTATACAATCTAGCACTTTGGGTCCAAGGTCTACATTTGTGCATTTGGTGCAATTGTCACATTCTTTAAACAATTTAAAAAAAAGAAAAGTGAGCTAATTGTTTATGCTTGAAATAGCTACTTCTGGGGATAAAAATTTCAGAAAAATAGCTAGTATATCTAAAGAAAACAAAAGAAGCTTGTTGGGCCATTTTCATAAAAAAGATGATGTTATGAAACTAATTAAGATTTTTGCTCCTTAAGGTTCAGGGGTTTTACAACAGGGAAAAAATATATGTAAAAATGCTACAGATCCCACTTAAAATGTATTGTGGTGAATTTCTCAGATTTTTAAGTAACTACACAAAGGAACTGGCAAAAAGTTTACTGAAATTTACAATTTGATTTTAATTTGTAGTTTTCTCTGAATCCAAGCATGATCAGATCAAGTCCAAGAGCACTGATTCCAGATTAAAACGTGTGATGACAGAGTAAGGTAAAAGCATGTGTGCATTTCTCACCATTGAATGATTTCTGTGATCTGAGCCTCCCAGTGAGCCACACTCTCTTTCTTATCAGCCAGTTCTCTCATCTCCTCCTCCAGCTGTTTGTTACTGCTGCTCAACTTCTCAAACGAGGACATCGACTACACACACAACAAAAGATGTCATTAAATATATACATTTTTTAATCTTTTGTTTTTAGAAATGAACTTTTATTCAGCAAGGACGCATTACATAGATCAAAAGTGACAGTAAAGACATTTATAATAATCACAAAAGATTCCCATTTCAAATAAATGCTGTTTTTTCTTCCTAATCATAAAAGATTAGGAATTAGATTGAACAGGTTCCACAAAAATATTAAGCAGCATAACCGTTTTCAACATTGATCATAAGAAGTTGATCACCTTGAGGAGCAAATCATCAAACTATAATGATTTCTGAAGGCTCATGCGACACTGAAGGCTGGAGGAATGATGCGGAAAATACAGCTTTTCATAGGAATAAATTAAATTTACTGTGTCAGCCCTTGATTCTGAAAATGAAGTTTAGCACATGACTTACTCAGCTATACATTTCATTTCAGTGATCAGAAAATAATCTTCATTTCAGGGTTTTGCTCCAGCACAACAGGCTCGAAAACATGGCCATCATCATTTCCGAAAATCACAAAACAATCTAGCAATTTGAGGTGCCAGATGTAATTATACAGACCAGAGAAACAGCGACTGGCTCTCATCAGAGCCTGTAGGACGGACCACCATGCAAAGCCACCCTTTTCACTCTAAAACCCTCTACATTTCCACCCCTGAACCACCAAGAACCATGACACGCTCATGAATAAACACGACCCCCTCCGTCTACAACAGCTCTGTTGACTTCGCAGTAAACATGTCTGCTAGTACACATACATCCAGTCAACTCTGATTTAGATGCGCTCCCTATCTTAAGCAAGAGCTGGTGAGGTTGACCACCCCATAATTACAATTGCATTATTCAACATTTCATTTAACTCTGACCGGAGTGCTGAACCCTTACAGTTGTCCTAAGGATAACCGTTCCAGATTCCAGTCTGTTGATCAGCATATTTCCCTGTGCTTACACAGGGGGGGACGCTGACTGACTTCCCAGTAAAACATTGGCATGGTGGACCATTTCTTCAGCTCAACAGACTAATGGAAAGGCTCAGTCCGCAAATGGCAACGGCATGTTTTCTTTCTTTCACAACTGAGTGCTGCCCTCCAAGGGTTCTTCTCTAAACATCTCTGGCGTGTGTGTTTTTTTTTTTTTGCCGTTAGCCTCACTGAGAGCATTTACGAACCGCCACACGCACACCCAGGGCTCTCTTTTAACCTCGCTTTGTGTTTTACACTACACTGAAAGCGTCCAGAAACGATACCCAGAATTAATGAATGGTTTTAACAAAGAGCATCAACTCTGACCGCTAAGAAGCGAAGCCTCCTGTCATCTTCAGCGGAACGACCACATCAAAAGCGAAGTGAAATCTTTGACTTCAGTAATATGAGAGATGGAGGTTGTGGTTTCAGGATTGTGGGCTGATGTGTTAGTGTTGCACAGCATCCTGGAGCCACAGTAGTGTCATAGTATCCAAGCCTAAAAATACTGGTATGCCACAATATTTTTCAAATCGTAGTAGTTTTACTATATGAAACACTGTTTATACAGTAGCTAAAATTGTTTGCACACCAACAGTTTAACTTGAATCCAAGGTACGTCTGCAAAATAATGTGTATGACGAACACTGTCGAATGTCATTCGAGAGGACTTGAAGGCTTAGATCACCCCAAAAATAAAAAGGATCTCAATTTACGCACCCTCAAGCCATCCTAGACTGAGGGTACATGACTTTCTTCTTTAAGCTAAACATAATCAGACTTATATTTAAAAAAAATACCCTGGCTCTTCCCAGCTTACAATGGGAGTGAATGGTACCTTAGATTTTGAAGCCCAAAAAATTGCATCCATTTATCGTAAAAGCAATCCAAAGTCCACCTCCTCTGACGTTTCTCTTTAAACATTCTTGTGTTAGACTTCTGTCTTGGGTGTTTTGTTTTGCTCTATCCTCTGTGCTTCTGCATTCATCAATAAGTCATGCGCTGGGTCAGAGGAAGCCAGTGATTATATTACATACATTTATGAATATGTATATTTGTCTTACAAAAACGCATCGCTTCAGAAGGCCTTTAGCCGGATAGATTACTTTTTTAATATAACTTCGATTGTGTTTGGCTGAAAAAAGAAAGCCATATCCAACTAGGATGGCTTGAGGGTGAGTCAATTATAGGATTAATATTCTATATTAATATTCCCCACACTGCATAAGAAACAACATAGTGAAATAACTTTAGTGGCACTGGTATAACTCGGTTGATGTAATATCGTGACCCATGATTTAAGCCAATTTGAAATGATCCATTTTACTTCCATAATATGGCATTTTTGTGAGAGAATGATTCCTTGGCATGGCCTGATTTTATCTATCGCACTTCTGGTTCCATCATCCTGAAGTCAATGGGCTTTTTGAACGGGTTTTTGGTTAAATGTCTGAAATAAGGTCTGGGGTTAACACAAGCTCAAGATGAGTTCACATTTTATTTGATTGCATAAAATACCCTGGTGTTACTTGTATTGAAAAGGTGGTTGTTAAGTGGCTAAACGGGACAGTCGGGAACATTAAATGTCTTCACATCAAACAGAAAACTTTTACAGCCTCTGTGTTTACAGTCGCAATCTAACTCAAGCTTTCCAACTTGTAGATCTAGAATAAAGATTGGTGGTGACATTGAAGTCATGTGATCGTGGTGTAGTTTGTTTATAGTCTAGTGTTAGTTTCTGATGACAGTTTAACGCTTCAATATTCGTAAATGTAGTGTTTACGGCAAGTGTGAGAGAATGCGCCGCACCTCGTATCTCACGGAGGATCTATGGGAGCATAAAAGGCGGAGCGGCAACAGTGAAAGACGTGAGAGGACCAGGTCTGGACATTTTATTTTGTTTATGTGTGTGCAGCAGTTGTTTCTTTTTTTTTGTTTTGTGTTCATTCATTTATTAAAGTGTTAAATAGTCGCTGGTTCCCACCTTCTCCTTCCCATAAAAAGTAGTTAATTTGCAAACATTTTCTCGATAGACATAAAAATCATAAACTTTTGTTGTTCACAGAGATTTGCTGTATTAATCCAAAAGCAAATGGGAAAAATGTATTGTCTTTCTATGAAGGGATTCAGAGTGATTCTAACTTCCAGTTTGGCCTCAAAAAACAAGCGTCACCCCTACAGTACCAAATATGTGTTTCCTAAAGCCTAAATAGATATTTGGATTTTGGTTCACATTATCCAATTGCCCGTGATGCCAAAATTACACTAGTGGAAAAGCAAAGTCATTTCACTTTTAAAAACTATTCTAAAAAATGTTTTTCTTTGAAATAACCTGCATCAGTGCATTAAGAAAACAGGCTGAACTGCTGAATTTCATGTTGACGCTCAGCTATGGTGACAGAGTGTGTGAATGTTCACCTTGTCAAGTTCACTGGAAAGTTTCTTGTTCTCCTCTGACAGCAGCACTCGCTCTCTCTCGTACTTCTGCTTGTACTCGGTCTCAAACTCGTCTCGTTCGATCAGACTGTGAGGGCGAAATTACTTTTTGAACATGAGCATCCAACAAACACTGCCAAAATACCAACACAAGCCAAACTCCATAGCTTATTCTAAAGAGGTCATGATCACTTACAATGTTAGCCACAAATGATTGTAATTTAGTTTTGCATGACCATTTTCCACCCTCTCTGACCCTTAGAGTAAAATGATCCATTGTGGCACTGAACGATCTCTTGCAGTAAGACCAGTACCTCTCTCTGCGGGTCTTCTCAAGCTTGTCTTTGAGCATCATGACCTCTTTCTTCAAGGTGAGCTGTTGTCCCTCTGCTTCCCGCAGCTCCTTCTTCAGGTTCTTCAGTTCGTTGGCATGTTGAAGTTCCCTGCGCGACAACTCTTCTTCATAGAACGCAGTCTTCTTCTCCAGGTCTGCTCGTAACTTGCTGAGCTCCTGGTTCTGCTCAGAGGAACCAACGCTTGGAGAACGACCCACCTGTTTCAGCTGCTTCACAGCGCAGGAAAAGGAGGAGATCATGAGACTTTTGTGTAGTAAATTACTTTACATTTTAGTTTTTATTTATTTATTATTAAGATGATAAAATAATTAATAAAACAATTCATTAATTAAATTTAAATACTTATTTAATATTTGAATTACAATACAATAAAATTAATAAACGTCATTACATTTAAATGTATTAATTACAACAAGTCATTAACAAAACACTATATTAAGTCATTACATTTTTAACAATTAACTAATTTTTGCACACTTTCCTACCAACTTGATATTTTTAATAAAAATCAATTCAATTATTTACTGTAAGTTTTATTATATTGTGATTGTTGCCTTTAAATAAAAGCGCGTCAACAAACATCACACAGCACTCTTAATTGTGTGCCCTTTAACAGTGGCAAATTATTTCCGTGCCTTACAGCTTTAATTTCAGAGAAAAATTCTTTGTGTACAGAAACCTTCATTCCCTCCAGCTCTTCTTCCAGTTGTCTGCTGTACTGCTCGCTGCGTTCTCTCAACTTCTTCTCTTTCTGAGCCTCAGCAGACCATTCCTCAGCCTGGGCCTCCATCTACTCACGCAGACACAAAGTTTACACATATTTCATGCATGAGCTCATTGAACAGAATCCTTTGATCAGCCGCTCTCCACACTAACCTCTTTCTTGGCCCGCTCAGCTTTGCGCACATCCAGCCGAAGCGCTTCCACCTTCTGATTGAGGGAATCCATCTCCTCCTCTTTGTCCCGAAGCTGTCGGGAGAGTCGTTGCTTCAGTGACCTCAGCTCTGTCACTTTCTCGCTCACCTCGGCAAACTCCTGCATGGCCATTTTCCTCTGGCTGTCTGCCTCTTTCAGTTCCTTCCCCTGAGCTTTCAGCTTCTCTGAGGAGTCTTGTAGGCCCTGTAGAGAAAATACAATTTTAATTAACAGAATATTAACCAAATTAAATATTCACCCCTGTATGGCTGCTGTGCACGAGCTGATAAGTGAAACGGCAGAGTGGATTAAGCAAGGTTGTCAAGCGCACATCGCTTTTTCACAGACAACGCTGGGAAGGTTGTAGTTTGCAAAGAAGGTTAAATGAAACGCATACTAATGTTAACTGACAGTAAAAAGAGAAAGACAGAGCACTATATTGCATGCTCTTGATTGCTGATTGTTCATTCAGCACACATTTGGAATTCTCTTTCATTTCTTCTTGAACTAGAACTGACAAATTCACTCAAAATGATGTAAAAATGCCTGTCTGTGCGAGTATCCTAATAAACATAGTTGGTAATGTCTTAAGTGAACAAACACAGTTGAGGAATTAAACACATGTGTATCAGTATATTTGATCTGTGCATTCGGTCTTTAAGTGACAGCACAATTAAGTACAAGGAAATTACTCGCTGCTCTTGACTGAATGACTTTTGTACCTTTAATAAAGATTCATCTATATTTGATTATAAAGATTATGTAGTGCTATTTTACACTTGATTCCTTTATTCAAATTCTGTATCTGAAAACGGCTATTAGAACGACCTGAAATAAATATAAGATATTTTTCTTTAAATATGCCTCGTTCTGGAAAAAGTGATATTGGTGCAACCCTAATTATAACAATAAAACAATCTATTACAATAAAAAAAAAAAAAAAATACTTAATTAAAATCAAATAACATTTTCTATAAATTATTATTATTTTACACTTTCATGCCGACTTGTTTATTACTATAAATCAACTTATTTATTGAACATTTGTGTCCTTTATATAATATAGTGGTTGTTGCAGTTTTATAAAAGTTCAAGTTTATTTTGTCATCTTCTAAATAATGCTAATCAGTAAAAAATTAGAGGCATAAAGCATAACATAACATGTGAGGCTGCATTTGAAGTTGTACCTTCTGCAGGTCATCTCTTTCCTGCTTCATGCTCTTGAGCTGTTTCTCTAGAGATCGGATTTGTTTGGAGGTGTCTTCCAGACCCCTGTGGGCAGAACTAGCCTGTTCTAACTGCTGCTCCACCTGTCCTGTATCTGAAAGGGGGAGGAGAGCGACAAGAACACATGGCAGAGGCACAAACATAATGTGAGACATTGAAAACATTGTGCATTTATTAGTTTCTGTTGAGAAACAACTGTAAATGTCATGTATAAAACAAACATTCAGTTCTCGGAAAGAAAAAGCAGCAATTTATGTTGATCAAAATAGTAATAGTAACGTGAGATTACCTGCAATCTGTTTCCTTAGCATTTCTATCTCCTCCTTCAGTCCACGGATCTCAAACTCCCTGTTAGAGGAAACAGGCCCGTCTCCACTGGCATACTGCAGAGCCTGAACCGCTTTGGTGGACTCTGAGGACCAGAAGACATTACAACTGTCAGCCAGGCAGACTAAAAGCTACGTGGGATTATTTCAGAAGACAATAACCGAAGGACACGAGGGCAGACACCTTGTAGTTTGCGACTGAGCTCCAGTTTCTCCTGCTCTAGACGGCGGATCCTCCGTTCGTACGCCTCAGTAGCCAGACTGTCCTCCAGCCCTCGCTGCACAGACACGTCCATCTGCGTAGGTGCCACGGTCTCCCGTAGGCAACCGCGGTCAGACAGCGTACTGTAGATGAAAACAGGGTCAGGGGTCACAATAACACACTAGAGCAGAGGTTCTCAACTCTGGCCTTCGAGGTCCACTTTCCTGAATCCTCAGGATAAGTCGAAAGATATAGGCAGAAAGGTTTGAGTTAAACAATGTAGGAAAGTGGAGATGTGATGCATTTTAGAGATGATTTTTGTTTTAAACAGGCCAGATATGAACCTGCATCTCCTACATGATCAGTTGAGTTTTACAGTGATTTCTTACCAGTTGCTGGTGTAGGTGAAACCTACAAATGGGAGATGGTGTCCTGAGAAGGCGGTGTGGGAAGGAGGTGGCATTGTCTCCTAAAACAGAGCAGAGATCGTTAGCTGTGGGTTGATCTGGGTTGGTAACCCAAAGGATCTCATTAAGGTACGTCAAAGAAAGTGCATTCTACTATTGTATTCTTGAGGCAGTCGTCATCCACATCAAAGTTTGACGTGTCGGACGGGCTGCTGACTTCAGGGATGTAGGGGGCGTCACAGTTGCGGATGTTCTGCCAGTCAATGCCGGTAAAGAAGGGGTGCTGTTTGAAGTCCACAATGCCGTTCTGACCCAGCCTGTGCTCTCTGCAGCAGATGAGTCTGCGGATCAGGTCTTTGGCATTTTCTGAGACATCCGTCACATGGGCAGGGAACTGGAACCGCTCCTGCAGGAAACAGGGTATAAACAGAAAACCACTACATTAAGACACAATTGCCGTAGTGTTCTGCATCAAAGTGTTAAAGAGCAGCTGCCCTTTAACCGTCTGGATTTAGATTTTTAAGGACTACTAGAACAGGTTTTCGCACTTGAATGTTAAAAAAATTTTTTTTAAACATATTCTCCATTGTTGCAGCACCTCTCTTCTCAATATTTCAGTAACACTTTGCTTAGCTCTGATCTCTACGAACACCCTCATCTGAAAAGTGCAATGTGTCCTAATTGGTTGGCTGGCCCAGTGTGTTGCAATTGGTCAACCGCTTCCAGTATGTTTCAGGAACAGCGCATCCTTTATCATGAATGCAAGTTCTAACAAGTTACTAAAGAAACCCCACCAAGCCTTGCCCTTTATTTGCATATATCTTGAATGGGAATGATTTAAATGAGGAAAACCCTGGAAGAGAACTCAAGACCACAATCGGGGTGCTTTAGGGAGTTCACATATAATTCTTCCTGATAAAAAAAAACTCCCTTTTGAGTGACTTTGTGGTTTGTTACCCTGCAGATGTTTTTCATGCTCAATCAGCAACAATCACACACTAAAGAAAATGCAAAATGAAATCTTTATAGATCCTCTTTGGAAGGTCTTAAAAGCTTTGTGTTTTGCTTAAAAACACCCCTTAAGCACTGTAAAACGATTGCAGTTCACGGCTTTTCATGCTATGACTCTGTACCTTGTGGTTCATAATCTTGCCGTACGTTTCCACCAGGGACTCTGCATAGAAAGGAGTTTCCCCGTAGAGCATCTCGTACATGCAGACGCCCAGTGACCACCAGTCACATTCTGGGCCATATTTCCCTTTCCCATCCTCCATTGCCTGCAGAATCTCAGGAGAGATGTAGTCTGGAGTGCCCACAGCAACGGAGGACTGCACCTGTTAGGACAGAACATGAGTTTAAGAACATGCACACAAACCTCAAACACATATTCTCAATTTATTAAGCTCTAATTGGACTGGTTTAATTTATACTTGCAGCAGTAGAGGTATATATATCGATTCTGCTTTGGAAACAGAGTTGAGCTTAGAGGGAACTGGTTGACAATGCACTTTTTAGGAATAATACATATACTTTGTTATGCCTGCTAAAGATCTGTACTGAATAAGAGTCATTTTCTGCTATTTTTCATGTATATTTTGTATAAATGTTCACAGAGACTGACGTTGCAATAACGTTGCATTGTGAATCTCAAAAAACCGAGCAAGAACTGTTCTTAGGACAACGTACATGTAATTTTTTGCTCAAAAAATAAGAAACTTACATTGGATTCACGATATACATTTACATTCTAATCAGTTCTTGATTTCCCTGGGAATCGAACCCATGACCTTAGCATTGCAAGAGCCACGCTCTACTGCTTGAGGAGCTACAGGAAAGCTTTAATATTTGCATAAATATAACAGTTGCAAAGTTGCGGTCTTTGCTATTGCTCTTGCTCTTGCTGCGGCAGAATTCAGGATCTGGCATGTTGAGAACAAAAAGTGTCTATCAGATCAGATCACATAACATCCTGCCAGTGAACGAGGCAGAAAGACCTGAGAATGCTTCTTAATTGGCACAACACTCATCACTATAAAATGCAAGAAAATAACTCAAGCCATCTCATTGGTTGCAGCCAGCAGATGTGGGCGTGGCCTAGGGGAACATGACAGGGTCGAAGTACTCAGATACACAAAGACCTCTCAGAGCACAGACCACATTGAGAGAGAGAAAAACAGAGCTAGTGATATCACTAGAGACCACTAATGAACAAGGGGGATGATTGGAGCTTCCTGGGCCGGGTTCAAGGGGGCTGAGCCGGCGGAAACCCTCTGTAATGCAGCCTGTGGCAGATGTGTGCAGCTGGAAGAATTTGTGGAAGCGATGCAGTAAATTAGCTGCTCTCGCTGGCAGTGACACACACTTGAAAACACACAGACATGTGAAGAGAGTTAGGCACACACGTGCGAACACGCAGAGACCACACTCACACTGCTCTTGTCAGAAGTCAGGGGGATATCCTGCCGAACTGTCTGTGATGTGCCAGAAAACAGCAGCGCATATCAGATCAAGTGAAATACTCACCCCTTCTTCAAAGACTTGTAAATGAAATATAACTCGGATCATAAACTGCCTTTCAAACCGAGGGTGTCCTCTGGGTCTCCTATTACTTTATATTAAAACAGTATGCCTATATGATTGAGCTGGAGCACAATTTAACGTCAGGTGACCTAAAACTCTTTTTGTAGCAATTTGAATTCACTACATGACTTTAGCTCAGTAGTTGCCAAAAGTCTGTCCCAGATTTTGGCTAATCGTTGTTGAAAGATCTCACTGAAAAACCGCATAGTGTGTGATGGACACAGACTCTGAGTTTTAGCTTCAGATATTTTGAACCGATATTAGAACACATTGCTCTATATGCTAGTATTGCAATGAAATACAAAACGAATCCAATAACAATACAAAAGTAAATTAATAGAACATGCATAAATTAGCTGCGATATTTGACTCATTTGGACAGATAAAACAACTGACTGCATCACTCACCTCTAACTCTTGTTATAATCTGTGGAGTCCATACTGATCGCATCTACTCAAGCAAGACAGCATTGAAATGCGCTTGGCTCGTTATTTCTTAGTCGATTAAACAACTACTTTGTCTCTTAACAATGAGGCACATGTTTGATCTTGGTAGGTTTGGAACGATTTAAAAGTCTGATAGTTCATTGGTCGTTTAGTGTATAACGCCCAGTTTTTCCTCTGTAACAATTTGTAAAGTTGACCTAGTGTTTTAAAATCGGTTCAGGATGTAAAAGTCGTGTAGTGTATTCAAGCCTTTAGTTGTAATGAAACTGCATCAATACACTTACACTACCTTTGAAAAAAAATCTCTTATGCTCAACCAAGGCTGCATTTATTTGATCGAAATAGAATAAAACATATAAATATTTTTTGAATTTAAAATAACTTTTTTTATTTTACTATACTTTAATATGTAATTTATTCCTGTAATTTACTCCAGACATCAATGTCACATGATCCTTCAGAAATAAGTGTAATATGCTGATTTGCTTCTCAGGAAACAATTTTGTAAACAGTTGTGCCACTTTGTTTTTTTTTATATGCTGCTTTTTTCAGATTCTTGAATATAATAGAAATAGCAGCATTTATATGAAATAGACTTTTTTGACATTATAAATTATTAATTTAATGCATTCTTGATGAATATTTTGAATACTTTCTTTAAAAAAAACAAAAATACAGCCAAACTTATTCTTAGGACAGGAAGTGAACTACCTGAAACTGACCCTAAAAAGTAGTTACACTTACATTACACTTACAAAATGTCTGCATGTCGCTGCATAACATGCATAAGTATTATCTCATTCCCATTCTCCATTATGTAAATCACAATGCATTGTGGGACTTTTTAAGTCCCATGAGGCATATGCGGTAAGTGACATTTTATTCAAAGCCATTACTTTTGCGGATTACATTTTATTTTAAGGAGATGTATTTACATTGCACTTACTCAAATAAGTACTTAGTAACAATAATGAACTATATGAACTTACTTTAGAGTTAGGGTTAGTTACTTGCCATTATGTGTAATTTACTGTTATCACTATAGTACATGTAGTAACTCCTTTAAAATCCCTTGAACTAAAAGTACCTTAAAACAAAGTGATGAGAGAATAAAAAAGTTCTTTATAAATATGCCTTGTTTCTGCATTTACATATTCCTGTTGTGAAGCTTTCAAGCCAAGATGTAGGATCTTTTTAAACCACTAAAACCCATCATCAGGCTTCCTCCTCTGAAATATGAGGATTAATATTCTGGTGCGCTCTTATGTCACTGATATTCAAACAGTTAAAATCCCTACCGTTCCGTCCTCCCTGAGTTTAAGACAGGAGCCGAAGTCTGCAAGTCGAATGTGTCCATTCACATCCATGAGAATGTTATCAGGCTTGATGTCTCTGTCAGAGAGAAAACAAAAAGACACATTCATAAAAAAAAAGATTGTAATATGTTGATGTGAAACAAGCAATGAGCCATATTCAAATGTGCCAAAAATATGGATTAAAATTGAAGGGAACACATTTATTCTCTGAATGCACAGCTCGCAAAATACATTAACGCAAATGTGAATATTCTAGTTATCATTGTATGTTGTTGACATAAAGCAAACTTCTTTGGGACATTTTACGGCTTAGTTAGAGCTTCTTAATGAGACAGAACAGTAATTCCCCGTGGGAACTTGCATCCGCCCCGTAAATCACCTCTATTCCTGGGAGAGCCACAGAGGAAACGGCTCTGTGACACAGAAAGCCTCCATCCACTCACATAACACAAACAGAGGTCAGAGATTTGATCCTGTCATTTGCAGGGCAGGATTAGTCTTAATAGGGTATGAGAGGTGTTCTCTGCCCCGTCTGTGACCTGCCCATGGGGCGGCCGGCACTACAACCATAAACAAACACGCATCAAAGTGTTGCAAGTTCGTGTCTCCATTACTTATCTAAACCTGTGTGTGAGAGAACACGCTTGAGGCGAGAGCTAAACACACACTGTTCTTATTCTCCTTCTCGCTCTTGTAAATTTGATCCAGGAGGTTGACGTGGAGCTGTAATAAAGACGGAGTGAATGTTTGCATGTGCCTTGTATAGACATGAATTACTACAACACGCATGAGGTGAGTTTCCTTCAATATCTCACCCAAACGGCCCCTGAATCCTGTAACAATGTCCAATTCAGGGTTTTTTGTTTTGTATTTTAAACAGAGTAAAAAGCCTTTTAGAGATTTATCATAAAAACACAGTTGTAATAAGAGCTGATACTGAGGTGCATCATATTATACAGTTTTTGCAGCATCTTTATATTCCTGAAATTTAAGATTTAAATATAAACTGCGACTGAAATAGAAACCAAGCAATGAAAAAACCTCCTGTCGCTTGTGGCGGTCTGTCTACTGGTTAGGAAAAGCACAAGACTATTATGTGCTATAATATTAGCAAAAGGTTCAGCCAAAACATAATTGACTTTTTCCATCATATTTTAGACATCTGGAATTCCCTACAGCATCTTTAGACTATTATAATGTCTATTCCAGATAGAGTAAGACTATTGCAAATGTCCTACATCATCAAAAGCTAAAGTACATGCCTTTAAATTGTTACTCATTTATATTTTAAATAAATGCTGCTCTTTTGAACTTTACACTCAAAGAATACTCAAAAAAAATAAAAAATATATAAATATTTATATATTTATATTTATATATATATATATATATATATATATGACACTGAAGAATTGAGAAAATTCAGCTTTGATCACAGGAATGAATTACACTTCAAAATATAATATAAATATAACAGAAAACCTTTTTTTTTTATTCTTACAATATTATTTATTTAATATTTTTAAAACATAAATAGCTCTGTAATATTATCTTTTTGCATGCAAAAGAGATTTGAGAACTAAATATCAAACACTTCCTCATACAAATACTTTGTTTAAAGTGAATGAGAAAGTCCTGATCACCATATACATCTAAAAAGCCGCAAGAACATTTCAGAAGAACATCAGTCATATGAGTTTGGTGAACTATTGCTTTAATGAGCTTGTGTTTGTGACATCATAGCCATGACATTATCTGAACGCTTTATTTTTGCAGTTTAATTTCAGTTGGGGTTGTGAACTATAAAGTATTTCACATTTTAAAAAAAAAGCAAGTTCCCCTCAAAACTCCTGCTGTGACATTTGAGAGCTAAGGAATGAAAACAAAGAGTACTTTCGTGGTCTACTACAATTTATAGTCATAGCTGGGGACTCTTCCAGAAAGAATCCGCACAGGAAGCCTGACCAGCCGTGGAGACTTCCTCACAGCGAACACTTCTCTGGGCACATTAGAGCTCTACAAGGTGTGCAAATCGGATCACTGACTTCAGCAGAAACTTCACACTTGTCCCATGAGGAGCTGTGTGGATTTGGCCCATGTGTGGGTACAGGCACGACGCTGAGTTTAGATTGCCTCATTAGAGGCCCTGTTTATTTGTTCCACCCCTCTCCGGCTGCTTTCCCTCTATGTTTACACAGAGGCAGAGCTACTGTGAAGGGAGGTCGCCTGAGGAGAACAGGCGGAACCGTTCACATGCAAACCAATCCAACTGATTAACATGACTCAACTGGAGCAGGAGTTCAGAATCTCCTTAAAACGGTGATGACACTCGAAAAATACAGTTTCCTCGTCTAACAAATCAACATTTCAAATCATGCGTGCATGTCTTCAAATCAGAGCTTGTGTGCTAACACTTTCCTTAAAGGAAAACTGATTTAATACTTTAGTCTCTTCTCTAGACAAATAAAAAAACGTGTCAACTTCGCCATGATTTGAGAAGCAGTCGTCAAAAGGTTATACTGCTGTTGTATCGATGTGGTAATCGTCATCCTTTGAAAGTGTATACAAAGAGAATTTGCTTTTCCAGAGCAGAAAATAGCGTCTTGACATGTGCACAACACAGAACAGCTAGAGTGCTTGAGCGTGGGACAAATTCAGCCAATGAATACCATAAGTGGTTATTATGCAAATTTGTTACATTGTTACTAGAGCTGCACAACTTAGAAATTGAAAATTACAATCTTTTTAATTTTTAAAAATATATTAATTTGAACAAAATTATTCTTTTTTTTAAACTATTAATTTAACGATTAATCCAGCTCTAATTGTTACGTATGAATGTTATGGAAATAAGATTGCAATTACTGACGACTCGTTTCGGATTCTTTATTTTGGGAGGCCATCATTTTATTTATCGTGAACTTTGATATTTACAACTTTCACATTCACAAAAAGCCATTACGCACTGCATGCAAAGAAATATTTGAAAAAGCATAATATGGGAAGTTTAACCCGAAAAATAAAACCATTATTTAAAAGTTATTGCTGAAATATTTTTTTTAAATAAAGCTAAAATAATATAAAAAAAACTTAAATTTAGAAAACTAAAAAAATATTGACTTGGCAACTAACTGAAATAAGTTTAAGTTTAAAGTTTTAAAGTTTAAATATAATAAATAATAGAAATATTAAATAGAACTATTAAAAAAAACTAATATAAATTACAAATGCACAAACAAAATTACAACAAGCAAAAAAAAACTTAAACTTAAAAAAGGGGTAAAATATGCAAACTTAAATATGTAAAGAATACTAAAATAACTAATATACAGACACACACTTGTTGCTCCTGCTTTTTAACGCAATGATGAATTTGCTGGTCAAAAGTAAGAGCATAACCCAGTGAGACACATCTAACAACATGACATAATCATCCGTTCACCCAAGGTCAACATCACGCCTGCCAGTAGTGAACTAAACCCCAGTCCTGACAACACCGGCGCTAACAGCCAGTCATAGTGTTGAAAGAAAAACTTATCTTCCTCTTACATGAAGGATGCTACACACAGGCCCTGACAGAAACACAACACTGGGAAGCAGGGGGACATTAAAATGTGATTAGTGCTGGTTTCCTGCCCTGTCGTCGCACGTTACCACAGCTGCGGCGAGACTACAAACGCAAACATATATAAAAGGCTAATGTTTCATGTATTTGAGGAGCGAAAAAGTGTTTTGGTCTAGCATTTGTCATCGAGTCACAGCCAATACTGCTTTAAAAAGCCTGTACATAGCACTGTTCTGATATAGCAAAGATTTTGGCCAAATGACAGAAAACCGAGCACAATAAACTTTATAACATTCAAGTGGTCAAAAACAATGCAATGCTCTTACTGCCATTCTAATGAAGTACAGTAACACCTTGAGATATGAGGACCAAGGTCGTAACACGAGTTGCTTGTATCTCAAATCATTTTTTTCCATTAAAAATAGCAAAAAAGAAACTCGTATCTCAAAGCAAAAATTGCTTGAATGCTTGCTCGTATCTCGGAATAGTCGTATGTCAGGACGCTCATATCTCAAGGTATTACTGTAACTGCATTTGAGCTTGCTTTTGGTAAAATGTTAATAATATAATGACATGTGCATAAATACCACAATACCAATTTTGATGTCTCAATATATAATTTTTTAAATAGTGCATTTCTTGAAAAGTAGCAGTTTAAAACATACAAAGTTTCAGCCCAACAACAACAACAACAATATAATATAACAGAAAAAATACATATAATAAATATAAATATATATAAATCGACCATTGTATAAGCAATCAGTATCTGGTAAAACTGTTTGCTGATGTATGTGTTCAACAAAGACCCAGAGGATGTTATTAAGAGAAGTTTAAAGAAAACTATAAAGAAAGAGAGAGATGTGCCCCTATAGACTATATTCACCTGACCTCCCATTAGGGTGGGACGATACACATACTATTTCCCGATACTAGGGTGCTCTTAATTCTTTTTTTTAATGACTATTTACTTGTTTTTAAAAATCTATCTAAAATTGTATATTATAGTTAGATATCAAATTTGGAATTGAGAATTGTTAAATCTCATATGCATCTAAAATGTTGGTGTTATAACCTTATTTATTACAATACAATGATACATGGGCCAAAAACAATAACTATTTTATTCCTTTACACTTCTTTATGGTGATGCCAGTGGAAATTGAAACATCAAATCCATTGAATTGAATCAAATCAAATCGAAGAGAGAGATCTTGACTTAAGTTTCGATTCTATCTTTGTAGCTCTTATGTCAATACCTACAAGCCCTAAAATCAACCACAATTTCAAACATCTCCATTGTGTGTCGTTATTTGATCAGGCTGCCACAAACTGAGCATTTCTTGCGATAAAATCGGATTCAAAATGCAAAATAACCATATTTCTGAGATGAAATATGGGCACAAATTACACATGCAGCATAGTGAGCTCATGTGACAATGTAGAATACCAAGTAGCATTACAGCATAAACTTCAAAAGGTAGTAAATATAACATACTACACAATATACAGTATGCTAGTGCTCCATTCTGAACAAAACCAAACTGTGTAGTGAGATTCTGACGCATGACGAGTTTCTGATAAAGGGTGTGGCGTGCAACAGCTGCATAGCCTCCTGGGATCGTCCATCTTTGCCTGGAATTCCAGGAGCTCCCAGAGGAATGGACAGCGCTGCAGCTTCTGAGCGAGATCTCAACCCCAGATCCTCCACCACTGATCACCATCTGCAGAATCCTGAGGGCCGCAGGAGAAAGCCCCTCGCATTCCTGCGGTCTCTTTTAGCAGGAAGCCGACACTGAAGTCAGCAATAAACTACTCTGTGACCTTTGTATGGCAGTTCACAGCTTCCTGTACTTACAGTGCAATAATTGTAAGGTTCAAGTGTATGATTCAGATTAACTGTCTAACTGGAGAAAGCCATTAGGAACAATAGGTTATTGTGGTTTAAGTATGTGAAGTTTTGTCTCTTCTTGTAAGATTCATCTCAGAGCTGTTTTGAAAAGGGAATTAACCTCTCCATCACAGCTCTGCTCCAAGCTATTGTGTAATCTGGGTTAATATTGATTCAGGTGTGCATGTTTTCTGCTTGAATGAGTTGCTGGCAGAGAAAATCCAGCCTGGAGCTCATTCGGATCATTAGGTCGGCCTCTATCGCATTGGTAAACACCTCGGTCTTTCTGGAGCTCCTGAGATCTTCACTCTGGTGGTTTAGCGAGGTCTGTTTGTGATAATCCGGTTATTGACCCTCTTCTGGACTGTGTGCAAATATTGATCAGAATTCCTGAATGTCCACCATTTCTCCGTCTCTTGGGACGAGAACCTGATGGGTCAGATTGATACGACCCTTTCCTGACAGGTCCTTGGGGTCTCTGAAAGTCAACTGCCAATAGATGTCATCAGATAATGATCGGAAGTCAGCATCTTTATGGATAACATTCAATTGTTTTACTCTGTTGTTCTATTATCTTTGGACTGGTGATTTTAAAAAAAGCTATAATGAATCTGTGACTGCCTAAAACCATGAATGTGGAAATTACGATCTCCTTTTTTGGGGGAGGAACTAAAAACTGTGATGCTTTGAAACTAAACTAAATTGAGCAGTGTGGTTAAGTGCTCTAATGCAGGAGAAATCCTGACACACACACACACACTCACTCACATTAATTTTATATATATAGTGGTATCCATTTACATTTATGCATTTGGCAGATGCTTTTATCCAAAGCGCAATGCAGCATCGTACGGATGCAATGAAAATATTTATTTTATAAATATGCAAGGAATGCAATGGCATTCTAACCAGTTCTTGCTTTCCCTCGGAATTGAACCCATGACCTTGGCGTTGCAAGTGCTATGCTGTTTGAGCTACAGGAAAGCTTACAGTGATGTGGAGAAATTTTGGCCCACTGCTCTTTGCAGAATTGTTCTAATTCAGACAAATTGGAGGGTTTTCGTGCCTTTTTAAGGTTATGCTTTCAGGTCAGGACTTTGACTAAGCCTCTCTAAAGTCTTCATTTTGTTTTTCTTCAGCCATTCGGAGCTGGACTTGCTGGTGTGTTTTGGATCATTGTCCTGCTGCAGATTCAAGCTTGAGGTCATGAACAGATGGCCGGACATTCTCCTTCAGGATTTTTTGGTAGACGGCAGAATTTATGGTTCCATTTATCAAAGCAAGTCTTCCAGGTCCTGAAGCAGCAAAACAGCCCCAGACCATCACACTACCACCACCATACTTTACTGTTGGAATGATGTTCTTTTTCTGAAATGCGATGTTACTTTTGCGCCAGATGTAATAGGACAAAAACCTTCCAAAAAGTTGAAGCTGAACTTAAGTGAGGCCTGCAGTTCTTCGTGACCTCTTGGTCCCAAAGCTTTAGAAGTGGCTTTATAACCTTTTCCATACTGATAGATATCAATTACTTTCTTTTTCATCCGTTCCTGAATTTCTTTGGATGTCAGCATGATCTCTAGTTTTGATGATCTTTTGGTCTAATTCACTTTGTCAGGCAGGTCCTATTTAAGAGATTTCTTGATTGACGCGTGACAGAAATCAGGGCTGGGAGTGGCTAGAGAAATAGAACTGAGGTGTGATAAATCACAGTTAAGTTATTTTTTAACAGGGGAACACTTTCACACAGGGCAGTATAGGTTTGGATTTTGTTTTCCCTTAATAATAACAACCTTAATTAAAAATATATCAGGAAGGGGGGAAACTCTTTTTCACTGTACACAGATATATACACACATAAATAAAATTTAAAGAAATCTGCAATTACGAAAATAAAAAAATCCTCATTTTGTATGTCCCGTTTTGATATTATCCAGGTTAATGCAGTTAGTAAAATGCAACATATCTACACTCGTGACTATATCCTGTTGATTAAAGATGCAGTAACCCCCCCCCCCCCCCCCCCCCCCATGTGCTGTTCAAATTCTTGCTGTATTTTCTGGACTTTTTAAAGTCATTTTAGATGCATTTAAGACAAACAGCACCTGTTGAGGAAGTTGAAACCTATTGAAAACCACTAAACAGGATGTGGTGTAAATCCTGAAGGAAGTGGAACACCACTGCTAGTCCTTCTACTCCTCATAGGAAGTGATGCCTTATTTCCAGGAAATGAGACACGATTCATTGTGAAGCACAGTGTGACCGTCTAATAGTACGGCTGGACAACTGATCATTGGAGATGTTAGCGGTCAGTAAGCCATGACACTTCTCTGACAGTCTGATGTAAGGGCAGATGGTGCCCACAGATCAACATGCTCTTTTAAAGCAGGATTACCTCCCTTCCTCTGATCACTAGTCCTGTCTTTCTGTTTCTGAGGCCTTGATGCACAACACTAATATCTTTGAGTCTTTATTTGTTGGTAGGTAGTTAATTGGTTTATGTGAAATCTCTGAGAAATGTGTGCTTTGTCTGGAAAGCTTTTAAAGGGCGGGGTTACGCTCTAAACCAATTAGACACCAGAAAGCGAGATCTGGTTATGGGGTAATTCATGAATATTGACCAATTTTATTTGATTTCCACTGATCAGTAAACAACAAGCTTTGTTTATATGTCCAGAAATACTCAGATTAGTTGGCACTTTTTATTGCGAAAAGCTGTTAATGCTAAAAGTTTTGTGAGCTGTAGGGAGCAGTTTTTCCAGTCTGTGTGGAAAGAGAAACCCAGGAAGAGAAAATAGCTGCTAGTAGAGTAAACATGGTCATCACTGTAAGTGGTCTATTTGCGGAAGGGCTGGGGGGGATATTTGCTGTTTTGTCCACCCCCTCTACTCGCGAGACTGACAAATAACAAATAGACGCAAAAGAAAGGAATGCTGGGTCATGCTAAAGGCCATCAGTGTTTACTGTTTACGCATTTATAGGGAAAATTGCACGGTTTTAAGTACAGCTCATGACTTTGGACCGCCTAGCCATGGGAAAGTGTTTCAGTTCATTGAGCACTCTCTTTCTGGCAGTGCAAATTCCACAGAGCTTCATTGGCATGACAAAAAGTTCGTGTTTGGGGTTTATTCAAATCTCTAACATTCAGCATGACTAGTAATAGTGACGCTTGCCTTTGCAAACACCATTAATAGCAGAGCAGAGTAAACGAAGGCCATGTGTCCAACAAAGCATTTCAACCATCCCAACAGCAGGAGCTCTTGTGAAAATGCCCCGCAGGGCTCTTAAAAGAGAATTTCAGCGACGCAGCGGGGGTTTTTTTGTTGAAGCGGTTTGGTTGCTATGATCCTAAATATCCAAAGAAGTGCATCTGATTTCGCAGATGGCTTGTTTCTGAAAAACTCTTGTTTTAAATGGCTTTGTTCTGTTGTTGTTGCCATCTTGTTGCAGTTGTACAAGATGTTGGCCGGTATGGTATCGGTCTCATTTTAGTCAAAGTTGAACATTTTTCAACTCTCAGCGTCTGTAAAAAATGCCAAGTCCTCAGTTTGAAATAGATTTATAAATACTGGATGCTCTCATTGAAAGAATATTGTGGAATTTGGTGGACACAGCCTACGAATCCTTCTACATCTCTCACACCATGTTAATATCAGGAATGTGAGGAATTCTGTCTCTCTCAGAATCTTGGCAGTACCGATCTCTTTTTCTATAAACACAGCAGCTCATCTGATAAGTTTCCAATGGTCTCGCCATCATGCCATGAGGTTGGCATCAGACGCTTGCCTTAATAGTACATTGCTCTACTGTTTTTTTCCCCTCCTAAGTTCTTTATTACTCTTTTCAGCATTTATTATTTATAGGTTTTTTTCTGCAAGTCTTTTTTTATCTTTACATTTGCTTGCTTTCTTCCATTTCCTACATTGCATCATTGTATTAACATTGAATTAAAGTATTAACAAGTTCTTCTTGTTATAATAAGTTCTTCTTGTTCTTGTGAACAATAGTTGAGTGTGTGTTATATGTTAGTGATTACTAAATAAACCCTTATAGGATGATCAGGACCTTGATGTGAAGCGGTTACCTGTGAAATAATTACAGGATGACTGTATATTTATCCGGTTTATTATACGACTACTTCTCTGAGTAAATAAAAGGTTACCATTCATAAGTTTTACAATTTGTTAAAAATAATTGACTGCAGAATGCCATAAGGCACCAATCAGAATCATATCGTCCAGAGAGCATCTAATAAGTGTGCTGGAATGTTCTGTGGGTGAGAGCAGTTTTTGGGCTGGCTGAGAGAGAAAGAGAAGTTATTTTTAACAACACGGCTCTGTTCATCAGTGCTCACTGATCCTTTACTGTCTCTATCACTCAAACACACAGTCTTCACACACACACCACCTGCCCATCTACTAACCAGCTGCTGCTTCTCCTGTCTCTGCTGTCTCGTGTGTGTGTGTGTGTGTGTGTGTGTGTGTGTGTGTGTGTGTGTGTGTGTGTGTGTGTGTGTGTGTGTGTGTGTGTGTGTGTGTGTGTGTGTGTGTGTGTGTGTGTGTGTGTGTGTGTGTGTGTGTGTGTGTGTGTGTGTGTGTGTGTGTGTGTGTGTGTGTGTGTGTGTGTGTGTGTGTGTGTGTGTGTGTGTGTGTGGTTAGAGACCCTAAAGACACGAAAAGTTGCATGACCATTCACACATTAAAGTCAAGACAAGTCAACTTTATTTATATAGCGCTTTTTACAATGTAGATTGTTTCAAAGCAGCTTTACAATAAATACACATATTATAAAAATACAGGAGACAAACTTGTATAGGATTATAATTGTGCATTTATTTGGTTTCATGTTTCGTCTCCTTTGTTGATACCGGCTGATGCATCCGTATACGTCTTAAATAACTAATTTAACTCATAAAACACATATAACTCCTGTTTTCTGTCCATGAACTCTCTCTGTTGCTCTGGCTGAAAGGATAACAGTATAGCGAGTCAGGAGAGATTGCTCAAACCACCTCAAATCGCAACCTTTCATGGAAAATGAATGAAAATACTTCAAGAGAACTGTAATGTAAACATGCTATTTTATCAGTATTTTGGGATTTAAAAGCCTTAAAAGGAGTTGTTTAGTCAATTCCTGTGATCACAAATAAATGGCACGATTGAATAAGTATGCGTGTTTCTCTTTTTATGTAGTTTTCAGTCAGCTAACCTCAAGCTGGTGAAATGGTGAGGTTGTGCTGTTCTGTGGAGGCATGTTAAGGGAAGATTTTAGGGTTACTGGCCCGACAATGGAAATTAAGCTTGCTTTTGGCCTCGTGGCTTGAGGTTCAAGGCTATTGACTCCACCCGCTGGGGCTCATATGACAAGAGCAAAGACTGACTGCAGAAGGCATTGGTGTGACTGTCAAAGCCTCAGAAGCGACAATGAGGTGTCAAAATCCCAGGCACGCCACTGGGCTCTTCGAGGAATATGAGCGTTAGATGTCTTTCAAACGCTGGCCAGATTCGCTCATAGCTAGACGCTGAGGGGAAGTGCTGAAAATAACCAGCATTCAGGAGATTGTTGCTGCTGGTCTGGTGGTGCTCATAGGGTTGGTCCTGGGCGTAACACATACCTGTCTGCATGTGGAATGAGAGCAATGCTGGAGGTGAACGGGTCGATGCGTCGGTCACAAGCTCCACACTGTCCTCCACTCGCCTGGAGCCGCACGTATAACTATTCACAGTTGAGCTCGTAACGATTTTTTTTTTTCTTCGAATAAACTGCTATTAACTGAAAAGGCAAATGAGTCTATAGACACCTGGACATTTAGTCAGATCAATTTTCTAGTCAGCATATTTCATAGAAAACAGCATTTTCCTTCCTCTTTTGAAATAAAAGACTACTGTAATAATGACAATTTATAACAACAAAGAGAGAAAATGGTCAGATGAAATTATATTATTATTAGGGCTGTCACTAACGATTATTTTGAGGATTAATCGAGTAATCTTTTTTTAAAAATAATAAATAACCATTGAAATATACCTATGTCTGTATAATAACAATGAGCAAAGAATAATTGGTTCAGATAAAGTTGTAAAAGCAAGTAATAATATGGTTTAATTGAACAACACTGTTAAAATACATAATTAAATCACCATACGTACATTACATACCTGAAATGCCTGGTGTTTGACTGTTGTTACACTTTACAGTATGTAAATGAACAATTCCAGAGCATATATTTACTAAATATTTAGCCTTTGTGATTTCACAATAGCATTAAGCTTTATAGCGATTTTTAATGGTTATAATATTTCAATTCGAGCAGCCTTTGACAACGTCTAATAATGAGGTTCATGGATTCTCATCTGTGGAATACGCCTCTTCCAGTATTTTGCTGTTTAATCAACATGGGCTAATAGCAATCAAAGACTTTTCTTTCTTTTTTTAATCAAGTACTCTAATTATCACCCCTAATTATTATTCTATTAGTGCATGAAGCCATTTTAAATGTTTTCAACATTTCAAACCGTAAAGGTATTTATCTCCAAGCAAAACATTACACAAGTAAAAAAAGAAAACCTTAGGTTGTGACTTACGAAATATATTAGATTGTAAATAGTTCTCTCTTTATGACAGACGGTATGAGGGTAGGAGTTGGAAATAGCCTTTTGTCAAAAAGGAAAATCCTTTCAGAGGCAAACCAGTTATGTTTAGATGAAGGAGGAAAAAATGCAAAGAAAAGGTCATTTTGTATTTGGAAAAATGTGCAAAGATGATTGTGCAAAATAATTTAAATTTCATGCTGACTTCAAGACTTCCTTTCACTTGATACGGCTTAAAAACATCACTCCAAATACAGATTCTAAACACTTATTCGTCCTACTCAAGCGATGAAAATGTCAGTGCAGTCGTGCACGTGTATTCACATAAGAGAGATGTACGGTAAGAAGAACAGCTGTCTTGGTCAAAACGTGTCACAGTTTATCACTGAACATATGGTGTGAGCTCTGACTACCGATCAAACGCAAACAGCTTTAACTGGACAGCAGGAAGATGTAGAGCATCAACACAAACACACCTCTGCAGGGGACAAACATACACTTCATATTCTAATGGTGAATAACAAGCCCCTGAAAAATTAAAAACACTGTTAGCGAAGAAACTTGAACAATACATAACAGACTTGCTGAACTGAAAAGCCTCCAGCATGGGGGACAGACTGACAGGAAATTCACAGACTGGCACACAAATAGACAACTTCCTGCATTGCGTTCCTGTATAAATGACAACAATGGAAGCCCCGCCCCTTCGCCCAGCCGGTCTACTCAGCACCTTAAGTTTAGCTTTGGGTTTTACTCTGGAAGAGGTTATGTAACCATTCATTTCAAGCTAGAGTAAATCTGTTGCACTTAAACGTGGGTAAAAATGGAACTTCATCTATTTTCCTTTCTTGGAAGGGAGTTGCCCGCAGCATCGCACCCCTTTTAAATCGTCCAAAACAAATCTCTCACAGCCGGGGTGGCTAAACCTGTAATTACAGTCCTTATTTAAGTTCCCAGAGCGCAAACTGTACGCACGGACCTCTGCTCTGTCCCGTAGCAGCAGCCTGCAATTAGTAAGACCAGAATAAATCAATTCCACTGGAGCCACATCTGAGAGGCTGGGTGCCTCCGAGCATTATCCCTGGAACAGTTCTCCGCGCATATACAACGCTATAGCAACTGGGCAGGCAAAGGCGCTACTAAAAGTGTGCTCTGTGATTGCTGAAATCAGAACAATTTAGTCACTTCCTGTGTTCCCAAAAGAATTCGCATTCCCACAGACTACTACACACAAACTATTTCCATGCAATTTGCTCCAAATGGCAGTGTTTGTCAAATGTCAGTGTCGTGCAGTGGAAATAGTGGAAAAACAGAAAAAGCGACAAAGAGAAAGACAAGCCAGGACAAATCTGTGAGCAGAATGATCTCACCTGTGAACATAATGCAGCTGATGCACAGAATCGATCGCCAGAACCATCTCCGCCAGGTAGAATCGGGCCATTTCCTCGGGTAAACGGTCCTCAAACTTGCTGAGAAGAGTCAAGAGGTCACCGCCCACGTAGTAATCCATCACCAGGTACTGCAGAAGACACAAATCAATGAGTTCTGACCCACGGAATAACAGCAGACACAACAGAAATGTGCAAATCGATAGAAAAAGCAGTAGATAGAACGATAGACAGACCATCAGAACAATAGATAGACAGACAGACAGACAGCATGATAGATAAAAGGATGGACAGATAGATGGAACGAAAGATAGATACAGAATGACAGAACAACAGAGAAATAGATTGATAGAACGAAAGATATGATACAATGACTGACAGAATGATGGATGGAACGAAAGACATAATTAGGACAGATAGATAAATAGATTGAATGATAGACAGTAGGAAGGAATAATAGCGAGACTGATTAATAAATAAAACGACAGTGAATTAGAAGGATAGAAAAACAGAGAAATAAATAAGATTGATAGCTATGATGGATGCATGAGACAATTGGACGGACGGATGCATGTGACAATTGGACGGACGGATGCATGTGACAATTGGACGGACGGATGCATGTGACAATTGGACGGACGGATGCATGTGACAATTGGACGGACGGATGCATGTGACAATTGGACGGACGGATGCATGTGACAATTGGACGGACGGATGCATGTGACAATTGGACGGACGGATGCATGTGACAATTGGACGGACGGATGCATGTGACAATTGGACGGACGGATGCATGTGACAATTGGACGGACGGATGCATGTGACAATTGGACGGACGGATGCATGTGACAATTGGACGGACGGATTCATGTGACAATTGGACGGACGGATGCATGTGACAATTGGACGGACGGATGCATGTGACAATTGGACGGACGGATGCATGTGACAATTGGACGGACGGATGCATGTGACAATTGGACGGACGGATGCATGTGACAATTGGACGGACGGATGCATGAGACAATTGGACGGACGGATGCATGTGACAATTGGACGGACGGATGCATGTGACAATTGGACGGACGGATGCATGTGACAATTGGACGGACGGATGCATGTGACAATTGGACGGACGGATGCATGTGACAATTGGACGGACGGATGCATGTGACAATTGGACGGACGGATGCATGTGACAATTGGACGGACGGATGCATGTGACAATTGGACGGACGGATGCATGTGACAATTGGACGGACGGATGCATGTGACAATTGGACGGACGGATGCATGTGACAATTGGACGGACGGATGCATGTGACAATTGGACGGACGGATGCATGTGACAATTGGACGGACGGATGCATGTGACAATTGGACGGACGGATGCATGTGACAATTGGACGGACGGATGCATGTGACAATTGGACGGACGGATGCATGTGACAATTGGACGGACGGATGCATGTGACAATTGGACGGACGGATGCATGTGACAATTGGACGGACGGATGCATGTGACAATTGGACGGACGGATGCATGTGACAATTGGACGGACGGATGCATGTGACAATTGGACGGACGGATGCATGTGACAATTGGACGGACGGATGCATGTAAAAATTGGACGGACGTATGTAACAATTGGACGGACGGATGTAACAATTGGACGGACGGATGTAACAATTGGACGGGCGGATGTGACAATTGGACGGATGGATGGATGTGACAATTGGACGGATGGATGGATGGATGTGACAATTGGATGGATGCATGGATGGATGACAAATTCAGGATTTTCTCAAGGTTTTTTTTTATTATGGTTTGGTGGTTGAGAAGTCAACCTTCATGGCAACAATCAACATTCAGAACTTTAGAATAAGCCGTTTGTCCACTGAGAAAAAAAACCCCGTAATAAAACAGCCTCAATATTTTCCTGGTGGATCAGGGTTGACTGACTGTAACTCATATTAACCCCGTCCAGAGGTGTGGATCTCTCCCGTCCACAGCCATGAGTGTGTTCAGAGACTACTGGGATTGACTAATAAAGTCTGATGTAAATCAAAGCTTCTGTTAATGTGCAGAGAGGGCAGAGGCCTACCAGGAAGTTGTCATCCTGAAAGGTGTAGTGCAGCGTGGTGATCCACTGGCTGTCCCCATTCACCAGCACGTCCCGTTCCTCCCGGAAACACGCTGTCTGGTGGGAAAAAAAGACAAACATTTGTTTACATTTATTCAAGTTATTTTCCAAACTAAAATAATTGATTTTGCAATAGAAAGATTTAATTGTGCACCTCTGCTCTTTTCAGCATCTCCCACTTGTTGAGGATCTTCATGGCAAACACCTTGTCTGAACTTTTCACCTTTACAACTGCAACCTGTAACACACCAGAGAACACGCAGAGATCTGACACCCGGCTCCTCCATTAAGAAAGCAAGGGGGGGGGGGATTTCCAGAGGTCCTGATAAGACGATAAGCCGCTTTGTGTTGCTTTTGTTCCATCTAGATTACCAGATCACACATGGAAGTGGTTGGTTATCAGTGACAGCAGAGTGTAAACCTTGAGTTACAGGAGAGGTCAGGTTTCTGCGGGTGTACACGTACATATAAACACGCTGCTGTGAATCAAGATACAACTCATTCTGGGGGAAGCGCGCGCAATCAGGACTCAACAAGTAAAGACAATCAGCTGACAGCAATTCGACCTCAGTGACAATTTTACTGACAGCTCAAATCCAATTTTAATAACTCAGGCAGCAACTCAAACGTTGAACTACAAGTGACTTCTGAAATATGAACCAAGCCACTTTATGTAATAACACACACACACACTTAAAATATCAAATTATAAAATGCATTTTTAATGTTATTAATAATATATATTCATTACTGCTATCAAAATTGAGACATGGTTATTTTTTTCAGCTTAACAGTTTAATTTTTCTCATCATTCTTTCGCGAGCGTATAATCATGCTCTTATTGAAGCAAACGTTTTTAAACCATTCAAGTGTGAGAAGAGACAAACTCAGAACGATACTGCACGCGTCTGTCAATCTCGTGCGCACAGAAATCCACTTCAGACAGCACTTGAACAGATAAAAACACACAAAATTATGCCACAATGACTGTTTTGTCGAGTATCCTCACAAGCACAGTCTTAAATGAGTTAAATAAAATGAGTTGAGAGAAAATGGGATGCGTGTCAGATCCAGCAGCAGCTCTTAAAGTGACAGCAGCCTAATAAACCTGCTGCTATCTGTCATTAATGTTAATCAAACAACAAAACACAGAGAAGAAGGAGAAGCTTTCTAGTTTTAAAAAGGATTAATCTATACTTATAATTTATGTAGTGGAGACTGTGTAGTGTTTGATAACATTTCTGTATATTTACTACCTGTTAGACCTACGTAAAATCTTAAAGCACCGTTTACAAGGTTTATTGGACAAGATCAAAAACAATGAAAAATTGAGAAGAAAAATAAATACATTTCATAGAGACATTGGTATCGGTGGAACTGGCCTTCTTTCAAAAACAGACGTCATTAAACAAATGTTTCAAATACACTCTACTGTCTTTATATTGTTTCTAGATTCATTTGGAGATTATTATAATATAAATATATGAAAAACTTTAACGTCAGGTGCGACTATTTGCGATTACAGAAACGTGATCATTATTTTTAATCAATTGACAGCACTTTGAATAGATATAATATATTCTATATACAGTAGTGTGTGTGTGTGTGTATATACACACACACACACACACAGAGAGAGAGAGAGAGACATAAAATGTGATAATATTAATATTGTTAATATTGTATTTAATCTTTAATATTTTAAATAACAATATTAAGTTTTGCAGGGCAAAAAACAATTTATAGGGAGCATTGGTCCAAACACATTCCCCTAAACAGCACATAACGGACCAATAAAGTGATGTTTGGTCCACACATTTAAGTGTGAGCATCATGGGAAAAGGAAGTGGAATGGACGTCTATTTGTCTTGAACTCAAGGTGTCCAAGTGAAACAACGGTGTGATTCACTCCCTGCGATTAAATAAGCCAAAACAAGCACGCATTGAGAGGTCTACACATTCCAGGCCGAGCCAGGATACCAGCATTATTCCCGACACAAATCACGCTCTTCACTCTTCCACACATCTGATAGGCATTTAAAATAAACCAAATCCCAAAAGCACGGACCTTAAAATTTAGAATATGATTGCGAAGAAAAGCTAAAGATTATCTGCTAAAATATCTGATCAAAAGGACACAGGGACTGGAAAGTAACTTTTAAAATAGCGTTCAGAGCAGAGCCTGGCGCTGTGCCCTCAAAACACACAGCCTTACAAGGGCCAAACTCCCACAATGCAGCCTTTGAAATATAGTTGGAAACATATAAATGGAAATGGAAATCTAATTATTACTCAAAAATGACTTATCTTTTGTCGTTGCTTTTTCAACAACACGAGATATGTGTGGGTGGACAGGAGAGAGCAATTCAAATCAAAAAGGCAATGAAAGCCAGGGAAAAAAGCAACAGCAGGAACACTTAATCTTTACTCTGATTCACTGGTGGTCTGAACCATCTTTAACTTTTGTCCTCTACAATTACGTCTGCTAAAGTGGCAAAAATGTACCACAAAGTAACCAACTTTCTTCTAGAGTAAGGATACAGCGAAATGAAATTTGTGGGCTGAAAGCGAAAACAAAAATTCAGGACGCACTTTGTCGAAACTAAATGTCAATTAATAATACAGTGGAGTTTGGTTATGTCGACGGTCTCGGGGGTTGCAAAAAAGCGTCGAGATAATGGATGATCGAGAAAACCAACAGCCAATATGGCGATTTATTTGATGAAGCGATCGGCATGCTATAAAAATGTACATACACTGTATATGTTTGCTAACAACAAAAGGCATATGTGCACCAACTAACAGCAGAGATTTACCAGTATACAATAAAAACACCTTCCATTCTCGATACAAACCTTTAATTATATTCTCCAACATTGCAAACACAATTTCACTCACAGCGTAAACACAGTCACAACACACATAAACATTCACTCATAACACTCAGTCATTTCGCTCTGACACAGTTCTGATAGTATTGCGCACGCGGTTACTATGGTTTCTTTACAAACTCTAAAATGCTTTGTTGCTTTTAACGTTCTGCTTGAAATCTAGCTGCTTCTATCAGTAATGACGTCTTTGTCGATGTAATCTGGGAATTCCTGGACAGTGAAGGCAAACGCCTGTGGCTCCTCTTCCAAGATAGCATCTGCAAGGTTTGATTTCCGCGAGTTGTTCAGCGGCTGCTGTGCCGCAAGAGTGAGTGAAGCGTCATTGGAGTGAGCGACCATACAGACCGTGATGCACAAGCAACGCGAAAACTTAGAACTTAAAACTCAGTTGTACAAACATTTAAATCACACATACGGCATGTTTCTGTAAATATGTTTTTTTTTTTGGTGAAATACAATCATTTAGACGATAATAAACTGTAATATCTTACTTGGCTTCACATCTCCATAAATATAATGAATATGTAACACACTGCATATATTTAGCTAAATGCTCTTCTCTAGAGTTTTTCTAGTTAATGAATGAATTTATGAACATTGAAATCTGTCTTGAGGTTAACATTGTGACTATAGCCTATAAGCTGTTGTATTGACGTCTTTGACTGAGTGATTGCATGAGACGGGATTAATTTGGGTATCTTCCAACATAGCTTCTGGTGTTCACTGTTCACCCATGTTTATTTTGTGCTGTAAGCAGTAAAGCGGAGATGAGATGATCGTTTTTTTTATGTTGTACATCATCAAATTTTTTTTATTTTAAGAAATTACATCATTACCAATTAAAATTGAGAAGTGAATATGGTCAATTCAGAGCGGTGTTGCAGCTTATCCACATTAGGGGCGCGAAACAGACGCTGAACACAGTCAAACGTGCCAACGGATACGTGCTAAATACACATCTGTTTTTGCTCCTCCAAAACCATGTTTCTCAAACCAAAAATAGCCGTTTTAGCAAATATTTTCAGTAGCCAAAATTTCAGTCCATCCACACTTTACAGTAAACGCAGTTGTAGATTCAACTTAAAAAAAAATAACAAAAGATTAAAGTTGTTTTAACAGGGATATGATAAAACAAGGAAAACAATTGTTGTTTGTATTAAGGTACCTTTGAAATGAATACTTTTAAATAAGACAGAAGTGCATCCACACCGGTTTCAAAATTACGGAATTGATCAATCGAAAATCGATTCGCTTAAATTAATGTCAAATCACCAAATAATCACTGATCAGACTGCCAGAGAACTGAACAATGAGCTCCAGCCTGTGGCTCCTGTCAGTGTCTTAGAAGCCAGGATCAGGGCGGCACACGGGGCAGCCGGGGTGACAGGTCAAGCTCAACACAGAGGCAACCCTTTGAAGGGGCTCCAGGACACCCGTCAGCATCTGCTCAGTGTACTCTCATTCTGCAGATGGTGATGGTGTCATGCTCTCTGAACAGAGCTCCAAACATAAAATATGCAATGAAAATAGGTTGATTTTGGCAACTAAACCATTTAAACACTTTTACTTTTTACCGTGCTTTGCTCAGTTTATGACACGTAAAATAAAATTAAAAAAAATTATTTGCCCGAGAAACAACATCATCAACAAGGGTCATAACCTCTTCTCTGGTGACACACAAATCACTCAGTAAGTGCTCTCAGACAGTTTAAACTTTCATAACTGTGATAGGTTGACTCGATTCAGTTCAAGAACCTCTTTAGGAAGACCACAGTCACATTTGATTTAATTCGGTTCAATTTTTTACTTTAAAATTCATTACTATTTAACATTTAGGTTTATTTAGCATGCACGGATCCGGCCAAGTTTGACATGCCATTTTTACAAAACGCGCAATGATTTGCGAAGTGTGATTCTCAACTAGTTTGCATTTCAGGTCTTAGACATCAAATGGCAATCCAACAGAATACCAAAATAGTTCACTTCACAAAAATAAAACTTTAAAATCAAGGAATTAACCATCACTTGAGAGCCACTGCAATATGATATGACTCATTATAAATCTGTCCCTTACCTCACCGAAAGCTCCTCGACCAATGACCTTCAGTATCTCGAAGTCCTCCTTGTGCAATCGCATCTGTTTCACTTTAGAGGTGAACGGTTTGGCTGGGGAGACAGAGACGACAGCATGGAGTTATTGTTGAAGACGTTCAAATCCATCACTTCACTATGATGTGCCATAAGGACCCAAACTTCTCGAAGGGAGTTGTAGCCGTTTCAGTTACAGCACATTCACACAAGTCAAAAGTTCAGACGCATCTCTGAGCAGGTGTGAAGGACAGATTGATGGTGTACTGCAGTAAAGTCTTTCTTGGAGGCACTGAGCTTGTGACTTGTTTTCTTCACATAATAAAATAGCTCAATCAATATTTCATGTCTACTTATTTATTTACTTGGCAAGTAGCAGGATAGCAAAAATAAGGCTGATATGAGAGTCCGATTAAATTTTCCCTGAAACCAAATTAGAGCTTACCATACAAATGTCATTTTTATTATGAACGGCAGCACTAATCGCCAGCACAAAGTGACCCTGGTACTGTGACTGGTCCTGCCAAATCAATTGTGCACAATCCCAAAATATCACCAAGTATAGGACCATTGCACAATGACGACCATACGGTTTCTGTTTGGTTAATAATGGTTTCTTTTGCACTGGATACGATGAGAATCAATTATCACTTTCGTATCATTTTATGGAGCAAACGACATGTGATTTAATGTGCGGTTGAGATAATGTGCAAAGGGTTCCTATTAAAAGCCGTGAAGAGGATGCACTCAACTCAAGGCAACATGTGATTTAAGGCCAATTATTAAGAGCTGTGAAAATGTGTTAACTAAACTAACACTGGTTCTTCATAATTTCATTGTTTTTCTTAGCACTTCTAGTCTATGCATGATTGGGATTTCATAAAGAACTGGAGTTAGAGCTGCATGATTTGGGATAAATTATGAATCATAATTTCTTTGGTTTAAAACAAAGATAAATTTGATATATAGACAGATTTGGTTTAAAACAAAGAACAAAAAAACTATTTTACTAGGGTTACTGACAAACGATAGAATTCTTCAGTCTGTATAAAATGTTTAATGAATATTAATGATTAAAAAAATATGTTTTGATTGAATGATTCAATGACTCACTCATAAATACATGACTCATCTAAAACAAATCTCTTGAATTAATTTTGTAATGGCAAAAAAACTCCTGATCGAGAAACAATGAACAGTGATCCCTTGTTTATCACGGTTAATGTGGACTGGAACGTGAAAATAGGTGAAGTAGGATCAGCCAATCAGCTCACGGGACACATGCACTCGTGCTCTCATTGGTCGATCTTGCGACGGAAACCAATCACGTGTCTTGTTTGAGTGCCGTGTGCGTGTACAAAGCCGCTTAGAGTTTCCCTCTTTGGCTGGCAACCAGGGAAACCGTTTCTCTCGCGCATCCCGATGAAGCAACGCTGCTTTTTGCAATACGGTTGCCGCGATATGGCGGTATTTTTGAACTTATTTTTCTATAAATATTTTTGAAAAATCCACGATGCACTGAGGCCGCGAAACTTGAACCGCGAAGTGACAAGGGATTACTGTAATCAATACAATGCTTATTTTCAAAAAGTGATTTACTCTATTATGACCTCTTCTGTAGACATCAGCGTTTATGTCCAAAATATACACTTTTATCCCAGTTTTTTTGTGACTCTTGCACCCCGGACCGAAGAGGATAGTACGTGCGGCCACCAGGACCCCGTCCCCTTTAACTGGATCAACTCATCTGAGCACTACCTTCCCTGCACAACGA
Source organism: Rhodeus uyekii (assembly GCA_037043235.1). NCBI lineage: Eukaryota > Metazoa > Chordata > Actinopteri > Cypriniformes > Acheilognathidae > Rhodeus > Rhodeus uyekii. Next base: position 2,467,854 of record JAWRVZ010000057.1, read on the forward strand.
GAACATCAGATCCCCTGTTTTACCCTGATGGACACATTATTCCCCCTTTTGGACATTTTATGTTAATTTTTATTGTTAAAAAACACCTCTTTGGGGTCTGTCGGCACACCCACTGTGTGTCGTTGCTCCTCCCGCCCCAGACCATACAGCTAAAATGCTGTGCGCTGCTTATGAATGAACTCTGTATTGGTTAATGCAAGTCACATTGAGCTCAAGACTGCCAGCACTAGAGATCAGACACAAAGACAGATCTCTTTTCACTCGGACTGCATTAAATCCAGTCTCTTATACAGACAATAAGTCTTGTGCTGTGCAGTAAAACCTGTATAATAAAAAAACTAATGTAGTTAAGCTGAAACCAAAGCAGGCTCCAAGATACTGAAAGAGTTTAGGTATAAGCACACTTGGTCTTTAAAGGAACCGTTCAACCTAAAAATATAGCTTGTTCTCATTTAAAATAACTATACAGACCATTTATGTAACCTTTATGCTTTTATTCGCATATAAACAATCATATAAACTAACCCTTTAAGAGGTTGTCCAATCATAACAGAGGTCATTTACATAGAAGGTTTATCTTAAAGCAGCTTTTTTATTCTATGGGTGTGAGAGATGCCAGAAAACACTCAAGTAACTTTCAAAGAATGTAAGAAAATCCCTTTCCTGTCAGAAATCCTTCACTAATGATGATGACCTCACAAGAAGAATAAGACAATATGGTAAATCTGACCTCTCTTGTCAAACACGCAAATCCAGATTCCATGTCCCACATGACTAGGATGTGTATTTACCGTCATGCCTTTCACAAGAGTGTATCATTTCTGTACTAACAAACAGCAAGAGATTCTACAGATGTAACTTAAACTGGAAAATGACAGAAACCAACAACAGTTTATGGCTGGTGTGGGCGACATCAAACATCTGGGTTGGTTATTGGATCAACCTCACAAGGGCTGATCAATTAATTTTTACCCTCATCCATTTGAGCTAATTATTTAACATATCCTAATTGCAATGCGACAATTACAAAGTCCCAGCAACTAGACAAAGTTAGAGCCATTGAGATTTAATATGGTTCAATGAGATTTCACTGGAACAGCAGACTAAATCATAATAGAAACAGAAACCAAATGACAATCAGATATCTAGTTCCTCATCGTTTGTTGCTCTAACTCAACGGTTGGGAACAAACGGCTCGCCACGTCAGCAATAAATGATTTATAAATTAGACGCGTGACTGGAGATCAGCTTTTGGCAGAAAAAGCAGCGAATTGCCATTGTTGTACCTCACTAAGTTAAAGAAAAGTTCATAACTTATTTTAGGTGCTTGTTCAGTGCTGTTCGCCAAATTTCACAACGGCAAGCAACAGCCAAAGCACTTACGTTTCTGCGGTAACCAAAAGATTGAAACCACTTGTTTGTGCTAATGGTAAAAATAAATATTTTTACAACAGCAGCGCAAATTTAAAAGTGAATGGACTGAAACATCGTTTTATAGAAACTGGTGCTCTGCTGTACCAAGAGACATTTCGAAACATTTCACTGAGTACTTTTGCTTTGATATTGCCAACGGTCTGGTGATTGTTGTCGTTACACTTTACAGCAGAGGTTCCCAATTCCAGTCCTCGTGCTTTTCTGTCACATTTTGTATGTCTCTCTTATTTGGCAAGTTGAGGGATGGGTTTGACCACACGATCTGGGAAGTGGCCTTAAAATGGTATTGCGTCATCTTAAGGGAGATTCTAATCCAAAGCAGAAATGTTTGTATGCGGCTGTTCGAAAGTTGACAAATACAATTCAACACTCATGATTATGGGTTAAGATAAAAGCGTCTTTTCATGTCTTGTCTTGTGTAGTGCTGTTGCGAGCAGCTTGTTTTCACTGGCTGCGTGTTGTATTGTTTCGTGTGGATAGCAGCTTGTGTGTTCAAATTGGCTGCATGTTCCTGTCATGTCACCCCATTGTGTAACCCCGCCCGTCTTGTTCCCTCATTATCGTTTAATTTGCCCCAGCTATTCTCCCTTATTTCCTCCTGCATCTGCTTTATGGAGATGTCTTGCTGCTCTGTTCATATCAGTCCCCGTCTAGTTCTAACGGCCAAGTGAAGTCTAGTCTGCCGAGTCTTGTTTTTGTTTGTTTTCTGTTTAATAAAAAAACCTCATCTAATGCATCCCTGAGTCCTCGCCTCATCCCCTTTACCTAACCTTACAGATACTATACAAATAGAATTTATATGGATTTTATACACATGGATACTGAATGAAATTATAGTCATTGTGAGGTCTCGTGACACAAGATCGCGTCACACCCCTGTGAACTATCAGGCGTTATATTGGTCCATCAACGCACAACTACTTAGCATGGAAGATATGGGATATATATCGCTTCCTCACACAGTGGACACACCTCTGGCAAACAAGGCCAAACATTTCAAGCTGCAAAGGATGACTTCCATTATCCAAAATGTCAAGCGACTGATTTGTTGATATGAAATCTACACACATAGCTTTGTGGAATATGAGCGAGATTCCATGTAAACAACGCCGTGAATATCAAATGTTACCACTTTGTCAGGCATTAGAAACAGATGGAAAACAGACCACCTGGAACTGCCATCATGGCCTCTAATACATCAACCAGGGAAAGTGTATAAAGTCTATTTATAAAGGACAGTTTAAAGGTCAAGGCTTCCTAAGAAGAACCTACACTGTTTCCAAAGTGTCCAAAACAACAGCAGCTCGCTCAGGTCGGTGTTCATTAAAGATCTGAATGCAGAAGGCTTGTGTATATCACTGTCACAGTCTCCAACGTACGGGGACACAGAGCTGCAAATCAAATGAACCACACCATCTATCTCCTGCAATACCCAAGTGACCCGCATTAGGAGACCATATAAAGGCAAAGACACTGGCAGGATCATTAAAACACACTTTCCATAGAGGGAAAGAAGTGCTTAAAGCCAGGCTGCAGAAAGACTCACAGATATACTCTGTGTTCAATCCTGCTCTGCGCGACGTTAACATCAATAGCATTTTCACTGTGAAATGTCTGAATTATACAAACATTGGCAAATAAAATAAATTGGCAAAAAAAGCTTTTGTTTGCAATGTGACAGGGCTATTTCATAGACTAAAACGGAAACAAAAACTATTAATTTCAGACCAATTTCAATCAAATTTAATTAAGGTATGATCATCTGAAAACGACAAACAAATTGCTGACAAAATCAAAGTCAAAAGAACCTGTAAGCGGAGAAACAATGTGTAATGTGCAACTTTAAAGTCATAAGAATTAAATGGTGAAAATTTTATTTTATTGCTCCAAACACATAAGACTTTCGTTCATCTTCAGAACACGAATGAAAATATTTTTGAGGAAATCTGAGAGCTTTCTGTCCCTTCATTGACACTTTATAAAATGTTAATAAAGAGGAATGGTTTTGTCAAAATATTCTGAAGATTTGATCACTTAATATGATGAACATTTTGAATTTAGGCTTTTATTTTATTTTTTTATTCATAAACACAAACATCAGAGAACAATGAAGTTCATTCTCGTGTTACGCAGCACATTTGACCTTCAGCAAGAACCAATGAGGCTTGTTCGCGCATGTCAAGCAGGTTCAGATGAGCTTCTGTTTATGTTCACTGATCAATGCTCATATGGGAGTAAAAGCCTAAATTTAATCCGTTCATCATAAAAACCGATTGTCTCTTCAGAAATTTGGACTAAACCGCTCAATTCATATGGATTAGTTCCAGACTCTCTAATTTTTGAATTTTTGTTTTCCCTTTAAGGGTGTTAATCTAATCTATTAACACTGTGATTAATCTCAAACACACAAAACCATAACGTTACATCATGTCAAAAAGAATAAAAACAGCATGATCTGCAAAGTTAAGACTTTTTGGTTAAACTTAAATGGATTTTAAAACCGTAAAAAACAACTTATAGCGTTTACGCTTTGGCCCTTGTTTTCATCTGTGAGAAAGCAAATAACAATGAAAGAACAAGTCTGGTCCTAAACCCAATCCATTCAGAAAAGACAACAAGATTATACCCATCCCTAAAAATCATATTAGTCTTGCCAATCACTGCGTCTCAACAAGTGCTGACTTGTTATAATACAGATACGAGTAAGGACCAAATATAAAAGGAAAAGCTTGTGATGAGGAGGATTCAACCAATGAATAAGAGAAACCTCCCAAAGTTAATACAAGCCTAATCCCAAAATATGCGACCGGTTATACCTGACAGCAAACCCAACCTGCACAAATAAACTTTGGACGGTATGAAAGCTAGAACACTGGACAAGCAGATGATGTTGTGGTTGTGAGTGACAGGATAGTCACATAAAACCACCTGGGTTGTCAATTTAAACCAGCTGTCAGGGGGAACTCACTATACAGGAGGACTTCTACAAATACCACAGGGTGGTTCAGAGTCACCGTCCACAGAGTCAGCCTTTTCTTTCAAACAGTTGGGCCTGAACGGCATCTGTTACTTGCACATTCCAACATTTACCTTCAAGCCTTCACGCCTCTTTAAGGTCAGCACGGAAAGGAGAAAGAACATGAACAATTGGCACACTAATTAGACAAATAATGCATTTAAAGCTACATAAAAATTAAAAAAAAAAAACTGTCTAGCTATAAAAACTGTTTTGAAGGTTAACCGGCACATAAATTAACAGAAAACGCAAGAAAGGTGTTTTGATGTCATAATGACAAAACACGTGTTGGAAAGCAAGCGAATCTAGATCTGCCGATGAGACTTTTCTTCAACAATGTTGTAAAAAGACTCAATTTGCCATACTTTTACGAACGATATGTGAACAGTAGCTGGGTTTCTATTACCCTTCAAATTGTGCAAAGAAAAATACGCCCATTGGAAACAAGTCAATTTCACCAAAACTCACATTTGATCGCAAAAAAACGTTTTTACGCTCGGATGAGGTGGTGCTTCAGGCAATTCGAAAAAGGAATATTTCACAAAACTGAAATAGAAACAGTTTTTTTCTCATTTACAGGTCACCTGGTGTACGTAAAGTCCCGTTTAAAGAGGGACGAGACAGAGTCCATAAAAGACTTTTAAAAGAATGATGGGAAAACTGGATTCTAAACAACAAAGAAATGCCACAATTTATCAAGCCCTCATAGCAGATCAAGTACTATAACCTCTCAGAAACGCATCACACGAGGCCGCTCCCAAACATAAGGTGCTTTCCTTGCCATCATCGCTTGAATAACACGCCTATATCTCCTTTGATTAAAAGTAATGGCTTGTGGAGTGGTTGTGATTTACTTAAACCTACTAACACGCGTTGCCATGAATATTGGAATGACATTGCAAGACAGACAACCCCAACAAAAACATATTAGTTAATTTCTCCTCTAGACTTTATAAATCAAACCACGACATCGGTTTTGATGGATGTTACATGTACCATCTCTAAAACTGTCAGATAAAAATTAAAGCATCCCATCTGAAGCATGCGGTCATCACAGGACCCTGACAGAGAGAACACAAATGTGGCCGACGATCCAGTTCAAGGCTGTCCTGACACCATCTTCAACCAACCTGTGGCTCTGAAGTGTGTAAGGAGTTGCTTAAACTAAAAAAAAAAAAAATCAATTACCCGAAGACCCTACAAATTCCTTTCATTACAGGAACAATGAAGCAGCCAAGCAAGTAGCATGTGCAAAAAAAAATGCTCTGAGAAGCTGACCACAAATAAATCTAAATGAAATCCAGAGTCCTGAAATAGGACTTTAGCCTGAAATACAGCATATGCTCAGTTTAAGAGAGCATAGATTCATTACCGTTTTCTGTTCCCTACCAATACGATCTATCCTTTATATCATTGTGTTATCGTGTGTGCGTTTATTATTCTCTGCCACACTTACTGCGTGCAACATGCCTTCTGTTTCCATGGAAGAAATGTTTACAATTCAGGTCATTCAGGGTAGCTGCAAGTCACGCCACAAAATAAACAAACAAACGGCACACTATGTTCATTCACGCTGGAATGTGATGTAGCGCTCCAGTCATTTCCTGCTCAACTTAAACGTAACAAGTTTAAAGTCATATTCATTACTTAAGCTGGGTCAGGAGGCCCCTGATTAACCGTACTCAAACAATACACTGCTTTTCCTACTACACTGTATGCGTTTAGATTTACATTGAATATTAGTCACATGACTGGCCACTTAATAGATTAACTGAATTCAAGCAGACGTTGCTGGGAAGTATTTACAACTTTACTACCACAAAAGCCCATGTCAAATTCCATGCTTGGAGAAATGCTTTGTGTAACACAAAAGAGGGAGATTTCATATTTCATACGTCAGCAGTGTTATTCATAAAGAGAATGCCACCGTATGGCCCAGGGGACTTTCTCTACCTTATTCATGCACAATCCCACCAGCTATAGTCTATCCTATAGGGAACCAGTTTGATCAATCACTATGACAGTGAATAGCATATCCTTCAGAGTAAGAACACGGTCACAAGCAAAAGTACATTAGCTCTTTAAAAGCACACACACACTTTTAAATTGAAATTGTTTGTGTTTAATCAAAGTCCAAAAACGTATACTCATTTTCTGAAGTTAATTTCAATCCATGCCCCATAATATACTGCTCTGCATGCCGGTATGATGGCTCAGAATTTAACCGCATGTTGCTACTTGACTGTTTCAGGGCTGTACACACACACACACACACATACACACAGATCTACGAATAAGCGCTGCCAAATGTAGCTTAAAGATATTTGTTGTATGAACTTAAGTGAAATATCCTTATTTATGAGGACTTTAACATCCAAACATCTACTGAACTTAAGTTTAGTAATACAATAATTTGATTTAATCAAATGTAATGACTTGAGATCCTTGATTTAATATGGGTTAAACCTGAAATGCATTGATTAAATATGAGTTAAACCTGAAATGCATTACTTAAATATGGGTCAAACCTGAAATGCATTGATTAAATATGAGTTAAACCTGAAATGCATTACTTAAATATGGGTCAAACCTGAAATGCATTGCTTTAAAATGGGTTAAACCTGAAATGCATTGCTTTAAAATGGGTTAAACCTGAAATGCATTGCTTTAATATGGGTTAAACTTGAAATGCATTGCTTAAATATGGGTCAAACCTTAAATGCATTGATTTAATATGGGTTAAACCTTAAATGCATTGATTTAATATGGGTTAAACCTGAAATGCATTGCTTTAATATGGGTTAAACTTGAAATGCATTGATTAAATATGAGTTAAACCTGAAATGCATTGATTAAATATGGGTTAAACATGAAGTGCATTGATTAAATATGAGTTAAACATGAAATGCATTGATTAAATATGGGTTGAACATGAAATACGTTGATTTAATACAGTTTAAACATGAAATGCATTGATTTAAAATGGATTAAACATGAACTGAATTGGTTTAAAACGGTGTGTGCATGAAATGCATTGACTTTAAGAAACATAAATATTTTTGAAGCACCATACTCACCCCATTCCAAAAACTCAGCAATGCTCTTCTCTCTTCTGAGTGGGGAATTGGTGCACTCATCATAAAGGCAGATGAGAACATCCAGAAGAGTTTCCACACTAAAACACTGTCCATTAGACTGGACAGGACCATCCAGGATCAGTTTTTCCAGCTTTTTCAAACGCACTTCTCCCGACATGGTTCAAAACGAGTGTCAGTCCAAAATAATGTAGTGTAATGTTAGTAAAATCTGTGCAGATAGTCTTTGGATGGGATCTGTAAGCAGCTATAAATAAAACCCACCCATCATCACAGTAAAATGCAGTTAAACATTACAGAACTGCATTAAACTACCTTAATTTAAATCTACATCCACAAATAAAAACTCACTACATCTTTAAATGTTCTCAGTGGGGATCAGCAAACCAGTCAATAAGAGTGGAAAATAAAACTTATGCATTTATCAGAAAACACCTTGCACTTTTGTGTAAAACAGTCATTTATATCTTGCGTTCTGTCAATATTAATTTACAGATATTTAAGTGTCTTTTCTGTAGCTCCTCAAGCTAACAGCTAACAACATTCTCGCGACACAATGTGTCTTAACGGTTCTTTTCCTCGTATAAATACAAAAGTAGTGCATTAATATTAACAAACACTAGTGTAAAAGCACGTCAAGATTACAAACTCTTTAAAAAATCCCCATTTGGATCAACTTTACCGGGTTAAAATAAGTGATGCTAATGATCCGGCTAATAAAAACACTCGGCTAGCAGGCTAACAGATCTGAGCGAAGAGAATCTCCTCAAAACCAACAGAAATAACATGACACGCCCCCAAAAAGTGATGTTTAGGCATTACGTGTGTGGAAAAAGTGGATAAAATGTGTTTGTATCCGCAAAAAGTGAGTTTAGCGAAGTTTTCCCAAAGGCACCGATTGAGTGTCACTGAGTTTTCCTCAGTCCTTTTCCCGTGAATAATTCCTCAAAAAGTAAGTCCTGCTAGCGGGATGGTGGTGGTGACGATGATGATGATGGGGTGAAGATGAGGAGGATGGTGGCGGTGTGGATGTGGGTGACAGGGGTGAATCTCTCTCATCTGCCCGCCGCCACTGAGAGTGTTTCAGTAATGATGAGGAGAAACATGGCGACTAAACACTCTCTCTCTCTCTCTCTCTCACTCACTCACTCACTCATACACACACACACACACACACACACACATCAAAATAAACATGCATATGTGAGTAGATAGATAGATAGATAGATAGATAGATAGATAGATAGATAGATAGATAGATAGATAGATAGATAGATAGATAGATAGATAGATAGATAGATAGATAGATAGATAGATAGATAGATAGATAGATAGATAGATAGATAGATAGATAGATAGATAGATAGATAGATAGATAGATAGATAGATAGATAGATAGATAGATAGACATATTTGTACTGTACACATGCAAGGACACACTCACATACCTAGAGCACACATACACAGAGGACACACACAACCTCTCAGACACACAAAAAAAGCTATATAAATAAAACATAAATATAGATACACTTACAAATACATAAATGAACACATGAGCATATATACAAACACATAGAGATGGCTTGACATACTTTCAAAATAGACAAAATATACACACAAATGTATACACGTATACATAAACACAAATATATAAAGTATACAGAAAATACAAAAACACTCATGTCTATAACATCTGTTTTGTTTAACTGGAGAATGAAGAATGAAGGGAGGGAGTGGGGGGTCTGGGGTTATATGGGGTTGGGGTCACATGTGTTCACACTTTCATTTTTTATGATAAGTTGGAAGGATCAAATATGCTCATATGGATGATTTGCAGCAGTTTAGTTGTTTAAGTATTTCAATTATTTACTTTATAGGGCTATCTATCTATCTATCTATCTATCTATCTATCTATCTATCTATCTGTCTGTCTGTCTGTCTATCTATCTAAATATCTGTCTGTCTGTCTGTCTGTCTATCTATCTATCTATCTATCTGTCTATCTGTCTGTCTGTCTGTCTATCTATGTGTATCCAAATACACTCGCCTAAAGGATTATTAGGAACACTTGTTCAATTTCTCATTAATGCAATTATCTAATCAACCAATCACATGGCAGTTGCTTCAATGCATTTAGGAGTTGGTTCTGGTCAAGACAATCTCCTGAACTCCAAACTGAATGTCAGAATGGGAAAGAAAGGTGATTTAAGCGATTTTTAGTGTGGCATGGTTGTTGGTGCCAGAAGGGCCGGTCTGAATATTTCACAATCTGCTCAGTTACTGGGATTTTCACGCACAACCATTTCTAGAGTTTACAAAGAATGGTGTGAAAAGGGAAAAACATCCAGTATACGGCAGTCCTGTGGGAGAAAATGCCTTGTTGATGCTAGAGGTCAGAGGAGAATGAGCCGACTGATTCAAGCTGATAGAAGAGCAACATTTACTGAAATAACCACTCGTCACAACCGAGGTTTGCAGCAAAGCATTTGTGAAGCCACAACACGCACAACCTTGAGGCGGATGGGCTGCAACAGCAGAAGACCCCACTGGGTACCACTCATCTCCACTACAAATAGGAAAAAGAGGCTACAATTTGCACAAACTCACCAGAATTGGACAGTTGAAGACTGAAAAATGTTGCCTGGTTGATGAGTCTCGATTTCTGTTGAGACATTCAGATGGTAGAGTCAGAATTTGGCGTAAACAGAATGAGAACATGGATCCATCATGCCTTGTTACCACTGTACTGGCTGGTGGTGGTGGTGTAATGGTGTGGGGGCATCATTTTCTTGGCACACTTTAGGCCCTTTAGTGCTAATTGGGCATCGTTTAAATGCCACGGCCTACCTGAGCATTGTTTCTGATCATGTCCATCCCTTCATGACCACCATGTACCCATCCTCTGATGCTGCTTCCAGCAGGATAATGCACTATGTCACAAACCTCTAATAATTTCAAATTGGTTTCTTGAACATGACAATGAGTTCACTGAACTAAAATTGCCCCACAGTCTCCAGATCTCAACCCAATAGAGCATCTTTGGGATGTGGTGGAACGGGAGCTTTGTGCCCTGGATGTGCATCCCACAAATCTCCATCAACTGCAAGATGCTCCTATCAATATGGCCAACATTTCTAAAGAATGCTTTCAGCACCTTGTTGAATCAATGGCACGTATAATTAAGGCAGTTCTGAAGGCGGAAGGGGGTCAAACACAGTATTAGTATGGTGCTCCTAGTAATCCTTTAGGTGAGTGTGTAAGTTTATTTTGATGTGTATGTGTGTGAGAGAGAGAAAGTTTAGTCTATCTATCATTCATTTTTTGTAACCTATATCTATATAGAAACTTTAATAAGGTGTCCATCAGCAGAAGGTAAGAGGATTATTTCGGTAGATTAAATTAGTAGTACATTTATGTACATCTTTAAAAAGTTGCTTCAATCTGTGAATTATCTGAATTTAAGTACAAGTGTACAATGCCACTCAATAAATTTCACTAAAACTAAAAAGTACTTAAATTATTGGCTTAAAAGTACCATCAACATGGCAAAGTGGAAATGACAGAAATTGTTTGAAGTTCAATAAATAGATAAATACAAATCTTTGATTGGCATAATGACATAATTATGTTAACCCTGTGTGCTGAAGTTTATGGGATGCATTGCAGATATTACAGTAATGTGCAGTATTAACCATGCTTTGATTAAGTCTGCAAATGCCAGAGCTCCCTCTGGAGACTGAAACCATCCACTGTATCTCCAGACAATTTGATCCATGCAAAAACATGGTAAAGCAGCGTCACCTACTGCTCATTTAAATGATTAATTTACTACTTTTCTAATTGCCTGCATGGTTTTCATGGAAATAAATGATTACAGTGGGATGTGAATGAATGAATGAAGAGCATTTATGGAATATAGGTAAACTCTTGATTCTAGCTTCACATTCTCAAGCATAGAAAGCCAAACCAGACTGTTTATTAACAGTTGTCTGTCTGAATAGCTTAATTTCATTTCTATTAGTCTCGATAGTGGATCAAATAAAGCCCTCCATCATAGCAGTAAACATTAAGGACATCTGAGTTGCGTAGCTGGGCTGGTTTCAATGGACAGGTCTATAATGATCATCATTAACACCTTTTGTGTTTATTGGGGCTCTTGATTAAAAGCGATGAAATACAGGACAATGTTATTGTTGGTTTAATCCTTCTGATCCCTTTTCTTATGCAATTACAAAATGAGAAATACCACTTTCAGTCTAGATCATCTAATTAATTGATGTGCTAGAATTTGCAGCACGGAGAATTCAAAGACAGTCAGTTGTAACACCCCACCCTCCAAAACAACCGTCTATATAGGTATAAATAACGGTATCGCTTAATGAGTCATTGAATGTCTCAGGCCTAGGATCTTTTGTTATGATGCTGCTGTGTATTCAAATCATTCAACGTCTCATAAAACATATTACAGACACAGAACATTTAGAATTTATCATGCAAAATATACACTGAAATTTAAAATGTAATTTAATAATATTTGATACCACAGTTAATATTACATTATTAGTTGAAAACACTTTATTCATTTGATGTCAAACTGTCCTTAATTAATGAGGATTTTTCAATGCAATGCAAGTGAAAGATTTAACAGAGATGCAACTATAAACATTAATTTTGCAAATATTTCAAAATATTTAAATTCTTAATTTATTATTTTTTATTATCATCTTAAAGTACTGCCATATCAACTGGTGTTTTCAAATATCCAGATTTTTCACCTTTTATATTATGCATGAAAATGAATTTTAAAAATTTATGAATTTTAGCTTTTAAACGTATGTTAGAGAAAATGTCTTATCTGTAGTGCTGTTGACTTCATTTGGAATAATAATAGCCATGTTGATTGTAAACATCGGATTGTACTCGTCTTGCCCATCCTGGCAAACAGCGTCAGATAATAACACGATTACCATGAAAACATGGCTGCATAGCGAGTAAATTTGCTTAGCTGTCTGACGTGATGTGATCCGTTGTCATCAGCCGTTCCTGTGCCGTCATTGTCTGATATCCAAGGACAACCTGTGGCCCCAATACACAATACACAGACTGGGGTAAGTTTAGTCCCTCTGTTGGCAGGACAGAAGAGGTCTGAGCAGTCCTGCAATAGTAACAGGATAATCACCCCCTTGAGAAAACTCCCTGCAATCCACATCCACTCAGCACACTCCTGGATTTACTGCCAGTGTTTGTGGAATAATGACTCTTCTTCATGGGACAGCAGGGGTGGGCATTTCTCAATACACTTCCATCTCGCATCTGACCTGCCAAATACACTGCTGCTTTTACCAAAGATGATTAAAGTTGGAAATTAAAAGGGAATGGACTGAAATACAAGCAGAAAAGAATGTAATTGAATGCAACAATTAAATGAACCAATATAAAAGTTGTATTAGTTGCATTATAAATAAATAAATGCTAAATTCTCTTTAAAAAATACATTTATTTATGCTTTAGAAAAAAAATTAATGTAATAAAAATATTTATTATAAATCATATTGTAAAAATGCTTTGAAAATGGATAAATAAATGTATAGATATAAATACAGCATAACATAAATACATGAAGTGACAGCTTTTTTTAAATGTAAAACATATATACAATAAATGTTTTATATATATATATATATATATATATATATATATATATATATATATATATATATATAAACACACATTTATGCTTTAGAAAAATAAAAAAATAATCATATTACACTGATATATAAATGTATGAGTACATACATATATGTAAGGGAACTGACTGTATTTTTAAAATATTTTTTTTACAAATGCTTGTAAAAAAATTTTTTTATATATATATATATATATATATATGGACTTGTAATGTATCCTATATATAATAAATGTTTTTGTGAAGATTTTTCCCCTAAGTATGTTCAGTGCATATGTATATATATATATATATATATATATATATATATATATATATATATATATATATATGTTAACATTCATTTATGCTTTAGAAATAATAGATTAATAAAATATAAAAACAATCATAAATAATTTTTAAAAAGTGTTTTTTATCTAGAATAAACTAATAAATCAATGTATAGATGCATATATATATATATATATATATATATATATATATATATATATATATATATATATATATAGTGTAAATACATAGTTATATTATATATACATATATACAAAAAATGTCATGGCCTTAATGGGACATGGCTTTGAAAGGTATCTTTTTTAGGTTGTCTCCCTTGGTGGAGGTGTGAAAAGCCAGACGAGTGGGGGTGGGGGTGGAATCAACTGTATATAAACCCTGAGAGACAGTCAGTCCTTCAATCAGGAGAACGAAACTGGCATCACTAGATCAAGCATGGCTTTGCTCCTCCAGCTGTTCATTTGTGCCGCAGTGATCTCATTCACAGAGGGATTCGACCACGAAGACATGAAGCAGGCAATGCTCCAAAAACTCGGACTAATGGAAGTCCCCAGGATTCAGAAGAGAGATTTGGAAAATCTGGTTGTCCCGGCTCACATCAAGAACAAATATCTGTCCATGCTGAAACTTCATAACAAGCGTAAGAGGAGATCTCTGCCAAGCCTGGCGGGCATTCTAAGAGGCATCTATGGGAATGCAGGTACGTTACCATTGCAAAATCAAATTGAACTGTTCAAAAGTTTTTAAATGTGTACACGTATTTGGTGTCATGAACTAACAACGAACAATAATAAATACAACAAATAACTGGCCCATGCACTACATATATTTACATGATCATGATTGATGTTAATTTATGAATATATTATTGTTGCAGCATTAATGCATACGACTTTTAAAGATAAAGATGAGTGACTATTTCAAAATTATTAAATGATTTAAAAGTATTAATTGAGTTTATATTAAGTGTTATAAACACTTATATTATAATAATAATTATAAGTATATAATATTTTTTTATTAATTGTTTACTTTATGCCTTGAATTTTTGCCATAGTTATAATTCATAACTTAGTTGCAATTGTTTTTGGCTCCTCTAAATTTACTTACTGATCAAGACTATAAAACATATATTATCATGCCAAATGAAATGAATGAGAAAAATAAACATTTTACAGTGCATCTGTCTTAAATGGTGATCTAACGTGTCTGTTTTTCACAGATATCACAGGAGAATTCAAGTACTCGGACACATCCCGCCAGCGTCTCGTGTTTGACATGGAGAACAGGCTGCAAGAAAACACTGAGGTCACTATGGCCGAACTGAAACTTTTCCAGAAAGCTCCACAGAATCCATCCAAACCTGAGCGGAGGAGCCACAGACCCATTAACAACGCCAGAGTGAGCATCTACTGGGTGGAAGTGCTGGAAAACGGCTCCAACAGAACATCGCTCATAGACTCAAGGTATGCCACATATCCAAATATAATAACAGCAGGAATCAATGCACAAATAATAAGTCTTTAATTTGATTGGATTGCATGTTTAATTGTACATATTTACCATTTTTACAGGCTGGTTCCGATCCAAGAGACTGGCTGGAGGAGCTTTGACGTGACCCAGGCCATTCATTACTGGTCTAAATCCCAAAAGAAGACACCTCTGCATCTGGAGGTGCGGACGGAGGGAGAGAGACCCGGCAGCTACGCGGCTGAGATGGCCAAAAGAGTGCGCTTCACCACACAGGACCCGAAGGAGAACACCCTGGGTGCACCTGAATTTGTGATCTACACCTTAAACCTGGATGAATATGGGTGAGTGTTGTTATTAAACTGGAGCTTACTTAGATTGCATGACTTGAATGTTTATCTTTGCACATGTCAGTCATATATTCATGAACTAAAATCATTCATTTCCATGTCAACAGATCCCAGGGGAACTGTAACGCCAGCCCAAACGGCGGCAAGTGTTGCCGGGAGGAGCATTTCATCAACTTCCGTGAGCTCACCTGGACTCAGTACTGGATCATTGAGCCGGCCGGGTACCAGGCGTTCAGATGCACAGGAGGATGCAAGCAGCCTAAGCGCGGTTACTATGGATACGGGGAGAGGACCTGTGCGGTGATGGAGAGCGCGCCGCTGCCCATGATGTACCTGGTGAAGAAGGGAGATTACACTGAAATCGAGGTGGCAGAATTCCCCAACATGATTGTTGAGAAGTGTGGCTGCTCCATGGACAAAATCCCTCCAGCCTGAGACTGTGTGTGGTTTGCTCTCCAATGAGAGGTGAAGGTGTTTTATTTGAACGTCTCAGTGACCGAACTGAGATTCACACGTTGCCATTCCCCACCGAGCACTTGAAAATCCAAATATTTAAGAATTATTAGTTTATGTGATGCTTCATGTATCCTGTTGAGTGATGTGTTTTCTTAAAAATAAAATAAGTACATTTATATCCATCAGTCATGTTTTCATCTTAATTTTTTCATGATTTGAATGAGTCATATTTAGCTTAATATTATAGGGCTATGCATTTGAATAAAAAAATATTATTTAATATTATTACAAACCACAAAAAATAAAATGTATAATATATATTGAAATATGTATATGGGGCATGAGTCAAGCCCGTTTACGCCATATTTGAGTAAAATATGATTCTTTCAGTAATAACAATAAGAAACTTACTAGTAATGATGAGAAGCTCCAGTAATAGTGACTCATTTTCTCATACTTGTGGCCATGGGGAACAGAAGGGAGTGTGAAAAATATACTCATAATTTATAACTAATGTTACTATAGATTGCACTTTCTATATTACACTGACTTAAAATAAGAACTATTTTAGAACACGTCATGTTTGTTGTGATCTCGCATTTACACACTTTGACCAGCAAGCGTCGCTAGAGCATCACTCCCTTCTACTCTGCGCATGCGCACAAATAGGTGCGCATAAGTCATGGTTACGAGAAAATAAATCATGATTATGAGAACATAAGTCATTATTATGAGAAAATAAGTCCTGATTACGAGAAAGTTTCCAATTATTACAAGAAAGTTTCTCATTATTACAAGACAGAGTAATTATTAAGAGAAAGTTTCTCATTTTTACCAGATAATGAGTCATTATTAGAAAAATATACTTTTTTATAGAATCATATTTTTTTTTACTCAAATGTGGCATAAACAGAGCTTTCTTGTAGGTCAAACAGTAGATTATGATGCTTGCAGTGCCAAGATTATGGGTTCGATCCCCATTGAAAGCAAGAAATTATAAGAAAATCAATATTTCTTGAATGCTATACAAGCCATTTTGGATGAAAGTGTCTGCCAAATGCATAAATGTAAACAGGCCATGACCGCACTCAATTAGCTTCAATATATGAAACCATCATATATGAATGAAAAAACCATCTTTCTTGAGACACGAGACAACACATGTGCCACAACTTCATCTGCCATCAGATTTTATATCAAAAACTATTTTTTATTCAACTCGATTTTATATGAACAACATTTCCTCTAATCAATGTACCATTTCATATTATTTAGTTTTTATTTGATCAATGTGACAACACTGTTTTTCCCACACTACCCATAAAATACTGTCTTCAAAATACAACTCCATACAACATATAGATTCAAATATGTAATCTTAACATATAAAAGACAAATAGAAATCTACATATATCTGATTTAAATGCTATATAGCCTGCTTATTTAAAAACAACAACACTATTTATGATGATAGAGATTTTAAAGATTTAAAATTTTTTTGTGAGAAAATACAATAAAAATAAAATTGTATTGGTCATTCTTAACTTTATATTAAAATAGCTTTCAGAATTTGGAAGCAACTCGGAAAAAATATACAGTACATCATTTAAAGGGTTAGTTCACCCAGAAATTTAAATTGTCATCAATTACTCACCCTCATGTCATTAGAAAACCGTAAGACGTTTGTTCATCTTCATTCTCACCATTCTAGCCACACTAAAACAACATTGTCTGTGTGTATCGTAATTAGACTTTCACAGACAATTTAGTCAAGAAAACATCAAACCTTGTGGTATAGTAACTTACTCTCTGAATAGTTGTACTAACTTACTTTTCTATGCAATACCTATAATAATATCTCTATAATAGAAAATAATGTATAATACATCTTAACTTTCAAGCAATGTATTGTAAAAATTACTAATCATAATTAATAAACTTTAACAGCCATGTTATCTTTGCAAGCACAAACTGTTAATAATTTCAGTAAGTCTTTCTCTTTATTGTATAATTTGAATCAAATAAACAATATAAAGTATTTTTTATTCACCGTGATTAAAAGATTTTTAAACAAAAAGACAAAATTATAAAATTTTACAAAACCACCAAATAGGTGGCGATATTCACCAAATCGGCATTAAACAAAAGAAGAAAAATGTAATATTGTTGTTCGATTAAGAATGTCTGGTGTGTTAATCCTGAACAAACTCTGGGTTTGATGAACTTCCTCCCAGATGCTTTTTTGGATCCAACATACCTTGAGTAAGCAAGGATTGTGTTAATCAAGCAGGAGTTCAGGTAATGTTTGTAACCATGCTTTCTGGAACGCTTTTCTGATCAGGTTCTGTTCAGAGAGTGAGTTGCTACAGCCACTTACAAACTCTAAAAGTTACTGTTTTTACAACCGAAAGTTGTGTGTGGTGGCTCTTATTAATGTGAATAAGAGACAAATATGCCAGTTGTCTTTATAAAGGTTTATTTTCTTGCAAGAAAAGTTCAGCAGTCATACAGACATCCAAAGTTGCCCTGCAGAGTGTGACAAAGAAGGGGAGAGCTGCTTCAGCATTTATAAATATTCAGTAAAATCCCCTTATATAGCCTGTTTTTTTTTGTGGTTCCCACTGTCACTCAACTCAACCTTTCGTTATAAAGCACTTTCACAGATCAAAGAACAATCTGATGTAATTGATCATTTGAACGCAGGAACCTATTGGATTGATACAGACTGATTAGATGATAAATATACTCTGGTGCTAAACCATGCAATGCTTTAAAACATAGAACAGTACTTGCAGTGAATGCTATATCATACAGGAAGCCAGTGTAGTTTTATAAGTACAGCAGTAATATGCTCTCTCTTCTTAGTACCAGTTAGAAGCCTAGCAGCTGAATCCTGAACAAGCTGCAGAGAGAGAGAGGAAGAGAAAGAGAGAGGGAGAGACAGAGAAAGGGAGAGAGAGAGAAAGAGAAAGGGAGGCCTGACTCACACCTAGATGCATTACAGTAATCCAGACGAGACAACATAAAGGTATGTACAACTTTCTCCATGTCCTCAAAAGAAACTTAGATATAGATAAAATAGATATAGATAAAAAAAACAAAGCTATTTTTTAGCAACTGCATTAATTTGACGATCAAATTTGAGCTCAGAGTAAAACATTTAAGGTTTTTCAAATTAGAAAGATTTTTCCTTGGAAGCAACCCCAGGCAGTCACTGACACATCCCTTTCCCAAATAAAATAAACTCATTCAGTTGGAGAAAATGATAAGCCAACCAACACTTAACCTTAGCCAAACATTCATACAGAGATTGAATGGATATTGGATCCCTTCGTTTCAAAGGTAAATACATTTGGGAGTCATCAGCACACAAATGATAATGAATAATGCCTGCCCATTAAAACCTAAAATCTCAATCTAAAACCCCTGAATCTATTGGCCAGTGTGAACCTTGATCTCCCTCTGTGTGTCATGCATTCAGTGCTCATTTAATCAGCAGATTGTCCCCTGAAATCACAGCGTGTCGTCACATGCTGGAGCACAAACTGAGCCTCCTGTTTTCATCCTCCAACATGAGCACAGGAACCTCCTCCTTTATCATCACCGCATGTAAAAGGGGGTCAAACACCAGACACAGACACAAATTCTGAGGGATTTGAGACCTTTATTATGACAATAATATGAATTTGACAAATACAATTTAATAAAGCACAAGTACACGTGATTATAAATAGTAAACAATTGCTTACAAAAGGAGAGTAAAAAGTACAGTGGATTAATTGATCAGTGTAGTTGGTTTTTAAGGTCATATCAATTTAATTTAAATATTTTATTTTAAGCATTTTATTCATTTTTAATATAAATTTCTAACAACATAGACATTTAAAAAAATTTGTTACTTCTTTTAAATTTCTGTAATTTATTTTGAGTTGTTTTTTCTATTATTTACTAAAGTACATTTGAGTGTTCATTTTAGACATGATACAAAACGTACTACAACATAACCTTCAAACAGTTCTGGCATCAAACTAACAAACATATATTCTAATAAATATTTGACACTTTTTGTATCTCACAGTGTTGTGCTGCACTGAGTAACACACAAATAAAAACATTTTGTGAGAAAATAGAATTGCATTGGCCATTGACCATAAACAATGTGAATGATAATCATAAGACTTTTTGAACATGTCAACAATAACTTAAAATTTAAGCAACAGAATAAAATATATAATTTGAGGATAAAATATCAGCCCATTCAGTAATAATGTTGAGCTCAAGTCAAGCCGATCATCGGATTTATTCAAATGCTACAACTATGAGAGATTCTCAAACTTCCTGAACACAAAGATTAAATCTGACAAGGGAGTTTGACTGTGATTGTGATCATTGATCAGGAAGAGGCATCAAACTCATGGAGCATAAGATCAACCTTTAACATTCGTAATTTGTAATAATTAATAGTGTTTAGAAGACCAGTTACCCTCAGTTACCATAGTAACAGTGCTTGCTAAGAACTGTGTGTGAGAAACTAAGGCTAAGTCTGAAATTGCATACTTCCCTATTACATAGTAAGTGGTTAAAAGTACCCGGATGAACTACTACTTCCAGAGAGATTCTAAGGTGTGCATATGATGGACACTTTACTATTCCATGAGGCCGCGGGAGAGGATTTGTGAATGACAGTGAAGCAACGCATCTGACGCTGGTAGAGCACATGATAATGACAACATAGCAAATGCACATCTGGATTACATCCGTACTACAGACATTCATACATAATTTTGTAGCCCTTGCAAAGTAAGGACCTACTATAGAGAATATGCGATTTTGGACGCAGCCTATCCTCCTTGAAGGGGGTGCTCAGACAAACTCCTGCTGTATCAAAAGGTATAAATAAAAAAATAAAAACTCAATAGAAGTTTATGTCATTCAGACTGGTCAACGTGTGTGTTTCTGTATACACAATGAAATTAAGAGCAGACAGAAATAGTTTACAGCTGTGTGAGTTAAAGACAAGATAATGTCTCAGCTGTTTCTCACAGGAAGCGATTAATTTCTCAGACACACTGAACTATCAAAGTAAAGCCCAAATCCAGCATGGAGGGGTGCAATGAAAGTGGTTTTGAATGTGTGTAAGTGTGTGAGTGTGTGTGTGTCAGAGACGCTGTAGAAGGACAGAATGCCAGCCGACTGGTTCAGATACACTCCTATTCTCTTAGAGGGGTGTGAAGGGGCAGATATGACTGTGATCTTATTATTGTGTTTGGCAGTGAAACTGTTATTTATACAGATCAGACACCAGGACTTCTTATTGTATCCAAACCAACAGTCATCACCCCGTCCTTTCCTGCCGATTCCTTTATATGCTACGGCTATATTAACCCCTTCCCTCCCGCTCCATTCAGCCTCCCAGTAACAGTATCCAGTCAGACTCTCTTCACACAGAACCTGATGACACTCATCAAATCTCTCTGGATGATCAGGATACGGCTGCTTCACTGTAAAAAGTGCCATTTTTCTGTTCCCCTCAGACAGAGTGAGATGAGTGTGTACGGTGTTTAAATCCAGCGTGAGATCACAGACATCTACACATAAGAAGAATTACATTTATAACAACAAAGAAATGATTCAAATCAGTTTTCATTTCAAATCTGTGACAACCTCCCACCTGTCCAAATGTATTGTAAAGATCTTAATGATTTAAATGAAATCTAAAATGTACAAAATAGTTTCTGAGAGGGTCTGTTTTAGGGCTGAAGTATAGAAAATTGATCACTCAATATATAATTGATAATAATAATTTGTGCATAAACTTACATTTCTGTGGTCCTTTTCTAATCCTGAACTCTCCTGCATGTTCCACACTATAAAAACAAATTGGACAAAAAGAAAACCATTTAAATCCACACAATAAAAAAAAAAAAGTATTTATATGTGAATGTTTTAACCAATAACTAACATTCATCTAATAAAAGATGATTGCAAATAAAACCACACAGACAATGCTGTCACGCTGGCGTTTCAGAGGCAGACTCGAAGACACCGGTACCAGAAAAATAGTGGTTTATTGAAGCATGAACTCAGGCAGGGAAATAAACACACCACAGTGTAGACGAGAACCGACAACTGAAGAGTGCACAATGGGAACTAAATATACTGACCGTGATTAAACTGAACACAAGACACCTGTGATAATCTGTGACCATGGAAACAAATGAGTGACAGAAGGAACTGAAACCAAAACAATGTGAACAAGGGGCAAAATAAGAGTCTTTGGTGACGGTGAATGTGACAAATGCTCAGATCTACGGTCTTGTCTTCTAAATACTTTTACCTTAATGTAAAATTGGCAAGCAGACGTTTATATAGGAGGATGCCTAAAGTTTTAATTAATCCAATATTCAGAAATGTAAAAATACAGGTGCTGGTCATAAAATTAGAATATCGTCAAAAAAATTCCATTCAAAAAGTGAAACTTGTATATTATATTCATTCATTACACACAGACTGATATATTACAAATGTTTATTTCTTTTAATTTTGATGATTATAACTGACAACTAAGGAAAATTAGAATGTTGTGAAAAGGCTCAATACTGAAGACACCGGGTGTCACACTCTAATCATCAAATTAACTCACAACACCTGCAAAGGCCTTTAAATGGTCTCTGAGTCTAGTTCTGTAAGCCACACAATCACGGTGAAGACAAAAAAGGTCATTGCAAAAGAGGCTGGCTGTTCACAGAGCTCATGAAGCATTGAACCTTTTCAGCCAAGTGGTTCACAAAAGGGTTCATTTCTCGAAGACTCATTTGCTCACGAAACCATCTAGTGGCCAAACAATCAGACACATTACAGATGTGCCTGATGTTGTGTGTGATACACTGTATATAATGTGTATTTTCTTGTGATATATAATGATTGTATTAACATAACTTTGTAATAAATGTATTGTCTTGAAATTTATGGGACTATCAAATTTATGTAAATCAATTGTTTGGTCATAGGCAGACAAGTGTCTGTTTAACTGGGCAGAGGGCAGTGAATGTGCTTGTGTATCTTGGACTGTGATTTTCGGAAACAAGAAAAATAATGAAGAGGATATACTTAGAATATTATTAATTATATCATATTATTATTAAACTGTGCTAAGGCGATTTCTTTCTTTTATTGGCACAACTTCTGCCTTTGAAAACATTCTTTCACAAGGCACAGATGAAGCTGGGGTACACAAATACTTGACAGCAAGCCTATACAGATGTGGAAATATAACTTTCTGTCTCTCTCAGTACTGAAGTGGATCCTCCAATCGCCAAATATTTTTTGCGGCAAGATAATTTAAATTAAAAAAAGATAAATCAATTTCGCGGCAAGATTCGAACCGCTTA
Organism: Rhodeus uyekii; assembly: GCA_037043235.1. NCBI lineage: Eukaryota > Metazoa > Chordata > Actinopteri > Cypriniformes > Acheilognathidae > Rhodeus > Rhodeus uyekii. Next base: position 2,491,046 of record JAWRVZ010000057.1, read on the forward strand.
CTGAACCACTCAGGCGGAAGCGAGGCTTCAGACGTCATCTCTGACGTCATCGTTCTATACCGATACAAGCCTCGATACGCACTTCACAAAAAGCTTAGAGAATTTCTCGACACACGCTCCGAAGCCTCGGCACAGAGCGTAACATCACTACAGAGCTCTGTGTCCAAGCACATTAATAGAGAGGCGAAGGGAAGGAAAAGATGTGGTAGAAAAAAGTGTACAAGCAATAGGGATAACCGCGCCCTGGAGAGGACTGTGAAACAATCTCCCCCACAAAAAAATGTATCTAAAAAGTCACTATCAGAGCAACCTGGGCTCTCATAACACCTGAGCAGTGCCACAGACTGATCGACTCCATGCCACGCCGCATTCCTGCAGTATAAAATTGAATAGCTTACTTCAAGTCAATATATTAGGTCAAAAAGTAAAGGTAGATCAAGAGTAGAGTGAAGACTAAAACGTTGTATGTAAATATGAAATGACGTGAATTTATGAAAATTTTGACTTTTTGACAAAAGCCTTCCAAAGACAGTAATAAATGGTTAAATGACTCACTGTTTTATAATTTAAGCAAAAATTTATGTTTATCAGGACCTGATTAGATAAGCACTTTTGCAAATTCGAGAAAACACTTGTTAAAGGGAGGAAATGAAAATTATCCCATAATTTACTCACCTTCAAGCCATCCTAGGTGTCTATGACTTTCTTGTTTCAGCCGAACACAGTCAAAGTTATAATAAAAAAAAAAACCTGCCTCTTCCAAGCTTCATAATGGGAATGAATAGTACTTCAGAATTTGAAGCTCCAAAAATGGCATCAATCCATCATAAGTAAAGTAAGCAAGTAATCCATGTGGATCCTGGGGCTAATAAAGGCCTTCTGAAATTAAGCAAAGTGTTTTTGTAGGATAAATATACGTATAAATACAACTCCGATAGTGTTTGGCTGAAAGAAGAAAGTAATATACACCTAGTATGGCTTGAGGGTGAGTAAATCATGGGATAAATATCATTTTTGGGTGAACTATCCTTTTAAAAGTGAATTCCACAAACCTGGAAGACCTTCTGAAAACTTACAAGAAGTAAGGTTTATATAGAAAGGAACATTTGAAAAATAAAGAAGTAGCATAGTGCACAGATTTACTTTATAATGCACACGTCCAAACACATGACTGGATGATTGTAAGTGTTAAACCTACTTGAGTTTGTCCAGTCTGTAGTTTGGATCAGAGAGCAGCTTGACCAATGATTGTCCAGGATGATTATAGCTCAGATCCAGCTCTCTCAGGTGTGAGGGGTTTGAACTCAGAGCTGAAGCCAGATAGCGACAGCCTTCTTCTGTCACCATACAGCCAGATAATCTACAAACATCACACACTCACTCAACATCACATCATCTGGGACTGGACATCATCTTAAACAGATTCACACACAGGAGTGTTCGGATTCTCTTGCATTTTGTTTGAGGATGCTTAACACTCAAGAATCGGCTCGGTCGCTTGTGCCAGGTATAAACATGGGGAAAGTTACCTGGTTGTGTCAGGATGCTGGATGCTATTACTCTTGCTATTTGTGTTTAGGGTGCTATTTTTGTATAATTTAGCCATCATCAACATTATTTAAAAAATTATAATATCATGAACACAAAGACAGGGTAAAATGCTCTGATGCAAGGAGTTGACATCAACCATTGAAACAAGGCCAACCCTGCCTTTTTCTTAGGTTAAGCTTTCTCTCTGTTCCTAAGTAAAAGTTGGTCTTAGCAGCTTTGTGAATAGGTTTTAAAAGAAAAATCTTACCTAAGAACTTTTACTAATAAAAGGAAATTTTGTGAATAGGGCCTCACTGTCACAGTCTTATTGTGTCTCTTCACTTCCTGTTTCCTTCCTTGTACTTCCCGTGTCGTGTCGATTGTTGACAATGCTTAATGTGTGTGTGGATGTTCCTTCCGTATTTTCTAGCATTCTCAGGTTTTTGCACAAAGCGTGCTTCTTTTGTATTTAAAGTCTTTTGTTTTGTTTATAATAAAGAGTTTCAGTTGAAACCTGCTCTCCTCGTCCTTCCACTTTGCACACAGTCACGCTAACACCCACAAATATAGTGTAGTAGAGGGAATCTTTAATTTCTTAACCATATGAATCTTTTTCTGTTTTATTACCTCAGTATGTTGAGTTGACAGTGTGAACTCTTCAGTCCATCAGAGAGCAGCTTCACTCCTGAATCCCGTATGTCATTGTGACTCAAGTCCAGCTCTCTCAGTGAGTTTGATGATTGTAAAGATGAAGACAAACTTTCACAGCACTGATCAGTGAGATTACAGCCATCAAGTCTATTTGAAATGTGGTTGAAGAGATGATGAGTTAAAATATTGTTTTCTGTTTTGATCACATTCTAATCACATGTATAATATTCTGTTTTATCAGTAAGCAGTGTTGAGGAAAGTTACTTTTGAAAGTAATGCATTACAATATTTTGTTAATCTCTTAAACATTAACTAATTGTGTTACATTTAATGGAAAGTAAGGTGGGACGTTACTATTTTCTCACCTGGGCTGGGCAGGTTCTTGTTTGTTTCTTTTTTTTAAACAAAAGTTATATTTTTGCCAAATGTTAAAGTCCTTTCAAACCAAAAGTAAAATGAATAAGCAAACTCATATAAATTCACATTTGTACAGTATAGAGCTGTGATACCACTCGGGATTGCAGAAGAACAGAGAAAGTTGAATCAATACTCTTACTTCAGCAATAAAAAAGTGAGGTTTATCTAAAGTCATGTTTTCTTAAATGGTTGAATTGGATCAAATGTATAAGATCAAAGCAATTTAACTAATATAATAAAGATATGAATATAATTAATACATTTCACTTTAAACATGTTACTTTTAAAAATGAACAAAGCACCACCTTTCTTGTACATATTCTATGATTGTTTCAAGCAGCCCAAGCCGTTTCTCATCTGAACTGCCATTCAAAACACCCAAATGCTTCATGAACATAGGATACACAAACTACATCTCTCTGTTGAATAAATAAGCTGTATTGATTCAGAGAAGACGGGGACCTTAGATTAAGAAAGGTTAAAGTCTAAACATTATGTTGTTTCTGAATGTTAGGGCACACAAGTGTCTATGCAGATCATTAGGAAAGTGTCTGAACTTTATTCTTACCAAGATCCTTGATCATTTCAGTTTGACTTTAATAGTGTGTGCAGTACAACAGCAAAACCAGACTGTTTAATAGTACTAGTTGGAGTGGTTATGGAAAAATAAATATTTGAAAGAAAAGTTGAAAATCTGTTGATCTAGCCAAGATTATAACAATTTGTGCACTTTCCTTGTAAATCTAACATGAATTAAGAAGAAAGTAAAAGTGGACCTCAACCAGGACAAAAAATGACATATGGCATATCTGCAATCACATAAATGAATACTCACAGAGCTTTTCTGCAGTTCACCACAGCTGGTATCAGTCTCCTTCTACCCTCATCTGTCGTGTTGTATTTCTTCAGATCAAACTCATCCATCTCCTCTGAGATCTGAAGCATGTAGGCTATTGTTGAGCAGAGACACGGACAGAGTTTTTTCTCTGAGTGATTCTCTGATTTCACAAACTTCTGAATCTCTCTGTACAGAGTCTGATCATTCGTTTCCAGCAGACAGAGGAACAGGTCGATGCATCTTTCGGCTGAGAGGTATTCATCTTCTTTGATTTTGTCTTTAATGTACCGTGCGATTCTCTTGACGCTCTCAGATTCGTTCACTGTGTGTGTCAGTAGATCCTGTAAGAGTCTCTGATTGAAATCTAGTGAGATTCCCAGCAGGAATCGCAGGAAAAGATCCAGATGTCCATTTCCACTCTGGCAGGATTTATCAACTGTTCCTTCTAGTAGATCAAACAGAGAGATTTCTCGACTGTACCACTTATATCCTTTCAGAAATGACTTCAGTGTTTCCATCTTTCTGACTACATAAGAGTAAAACACATAGAACGCAGCTAGAAACTCCTGAAAGCTCACATGTATGAAGCAGTAGACTTTTCTCTGGTGAATAACAGAGTCTTCCCTATAGACCTGAGTGCAAATCCCAGAATACACTGATGCATCAGTGATGTCTATGCCGCTCTCAATCAGGTCCTCCTCATAGAACATCACATTGCCCTTCATCAGCTGATTGAAAGCCAGTTCAGCAAGTTTCACAATCACGTCTCTGCTGGATTTCATGGCTTTCTCTGAATCTTTCTCATCATACTTCTGAATCCTCATGTTGATCTGAGTCAGGAGGAAGTGGATGTACATTTCAGTCAGAGTTTGAGGGATTTCTGCACTATCATCTTGTTTGAGGAGATTTTGAAGCACAGTAGCTGAGATCCAGCAGAAGACGGGTATATGACACATGATATGGAGGCTTTTTGATCTTCTAATTCGTGCAATGATTTTGCTGGCTTGATGCTCATCACTGATTCTCTTCCTGAAATATTCCTCCGTCTGAGTCTCATTGAATCCCTGAATTTCTGTCACACGGTTAATGTATTTTGAGGGGATCAGATTGGCTGCTGCTGGTCTGGAAGTGATCCAGATGAGAGCAGAGGGAAGCAGCTCTCCTCTGATGAGGCTTGACATCAACTCACCCACTGATGAAGACTCATTCACATCACAAACTTTCTGTCCATCTGAAAACATGAGTGTGATTCTGCTTTCATCCAGACCATCAAAGATGAACACAACTTTACACTCCTCATAAATCTTTGAGTCCAGATCTTGAAGTTCAGGATGAAAGTCCAGCAGAAGTGTGTGAAGACTGTACTGGTGATCTTTAATCAAGTTCAGCTCTCGAAATGGAAGCACAAACATGAAATCTACATCCTGATTGGCTTTTCCCTCCGTCCAATCGAGAATGAACTTCTGCACGGTGACGGTTTTTCCAATTCCAGCGATGCCATTAGTAAGAATAGTCTTGATTTGATTTTGCTCCTCACATCCTGGTTCACATAAGGGTTTAAAGATGTCATTGCAGTAGATTGGAGTGTCTTGTGTTCTGGTTGTTTTCTCCAGCTGTAAAACCTCATGTTCTTCATTCACCCCTTCACTCTCTCCCTCAATGATGTAGATCTGTGTGTAGATCGTTTTCAGGAGGGTTTGAACCCCTTCTAGTTTTACTCCTTCAAATAATCTCTCATGCCTGTTCTTCATTCTGGTTTTGTGATGTTCTTTGACTCTCTGCACGATGGATTTCTGACTGTCAGAGTCAGTGCAGGTCAGACGGGGCATCACTGATCTGATCTCATCATCTCTCTTCACTCTGCAGAAACAAAGAGGATGAACAGAAAAATCCTTCAAATATGGCTGTCAAACTGTGGTCTGTGTCCCCAGGAAGGGCATGAATATGTTAATCACGTTAATAGGATCACTTCCATCAATGCAGATCAAAAACGATTCATACATCAGTTCACTCCAGAGACAGGATAGATCAGAGCAGATCATATGCAGAAGTTAGAGCAGACCACAAAACATATACAACCCATTTTAATTCTACACAGATTATTCTATTACTGAGTCCTGAGAAAGACCACTTGGAACATCTTAAACAGGTAGACAGCCTTATTACATTACAAACAGCATTGATGAGCAAAAGAAACCCTGGTGCCATGCACCAACATAGATTACAAGAATTTCAAACTTTGCCAAGCTTTTACACAATTGCCACTACTAAATAATTGCCACTAAAACTACTAAACTACTAAAAATAGTTACTCAAGATTTAGTTCTATGACTGATACTATTTCCTACATACTCTTAATACTGTATGAATGTTGAATGACGCACTGCAGACGTCTGAGGGACAGATAATATTGTAATGTAGATATAATGCTGACCATGGTGAATACAAATAGGACGTGTTCATGTGTCAACATCTTTGTTTATCATGTTGATCATGTTTATACTCACTCAGGGTCAGAGGTCACTGCACCATCACTGAATTCAGGAGGAGAAAACAAAGATCTGTCACTCTTCAGAGACACAAAGCTGGGTTCTGGGGATTCTGATTTATGTTTATGAACATCCTCCTCCTCCAAACTCTTCTCATAGAGACTTGTTTTACAGGCAGAGCTGTAAGAATAGTAAATGGTTAACTGAATTAATTCTGGACATTCAACGGGGTCTTCTAAAACAGTTTCAGTTTCAAAATGATAATTTACCCAAAAATTAGCATTCTGTCATCGTTTACTCAACCTCAAGTTGTTTCAAACCCCTGTGAATTTTCTTCTTCTTCTGAACAACAGTTGATAGGCCAAATTGACTTCCATAGTTAGGGGGAAACAAATACTATGGTTACCCATATTCTTCAAGATCTCTTTTTTTGTGTTCACCAGAAGAAAATAACAAACACATAAAGATGAGGGTGAGGTGATAGAAAACGATGACAGAATGCAAATTTTTGAGTGAACTATCACTTCAAATGGTTTATCCTTCAGGTAGAGGGTAAATTGTTTTGGCCGTTTATACAAGAACTGCACAGGTGAAACTTGACATTGTTCTTGTATAACTTCAACAGCTTCAACTGTATAACTTCAGCCTAACTTGTATAGCTTCAACAGTGTGATATCTGTATGTAATGTGATGTTAATTACACTGCTCAAAAAAATAAAGGGAACACTAAAAGAACACATCCTAGATCTGAATTAATGAAATAATCTTATTAAATACTTTTTTCTTTACATAGTTGAAAGTGCTGACAACAAAATCACACAAAAATTATCAATGGAAAACAAAGTTTTCAACCCATGGAGGTCTGGATTTGGAGTCACGCTCAAAATTAAAGTGGAATTAAACAAAATTAAAGTCCTTAAACAAGTCAAAATGAGGCTCATTAGTGTGTGTGGCTCCATGTGCCTGTATGACCTCCCTACAACACCTGGGCATGCTCCTGATGAGGTGGCAGATGGTCTTCTGAGGGATCTCCTCCCAGACCTGGACTAAAGCATCCGCCAACTCCTGGACATGCAACGTGGTATTGGTGGATGGAGCGAGACTTGATGTCCCAGATGTGCTCAATAGGATTCAGGTCTGGGGAACGGACAGGTCAGTCCATAGCATCAATGCCTTCCTCTTACAGGAACTGCTGGCACACTCCAGCCACATGAGGTCTAGCATTGTCTTGCATTAGAAGGAACCCCGGGCCAACCGCACCAGCAAATGGTCTCACAAGGGAGGTCTGAGGATCTCATCTCGGTACCTAATGGCAGTTAGGCTACCTCTGCCGAGCACATGGAGGGCTGTGCGGCCCCCCAAAGAGATGCCACACTACACAGTTACTGACCCACCACCAAACCGGTCATGCTGGAGGATGTTGCAGCAGAAGAATGTTCTCCACGGTATCTCCAGACTCCGTCACGTCTGTCACGTGCTCAGTGTGAACCTGCTTTCATCTTTGAAGAACACAGGGCACCAGTGGTGAATTTGCCAATCTTGGTGTTCTCTGGAAAATGCCAAATGTCCTGCACGGTGTTAGGCTGTTAGCACAACCCCCACCTGTGGACATTGGGCCCTCATACTATCCTTGTGGAGTCTGTTTCTGACCATTTGAGTAGACACATGCACATTTGTAGCCTGCTGGAGGTCATTTTGCAGAGCTCTGGCAGTGCTCCTCCTGCTCCTCCTTGCACAAAGGTGGAGGTAGTGGTGCTGCTGCTGGGTTGTTGCCCTCCTACGGCCTCCTCCACGTCTCCTGATGGACTGGCCTGTCTCCTGGTAGCACCTCCATGCTCTGGACACTACACTGACAGACACAGCAAACCTTCTTGCCACAGCTCGTATTGATGTGCCATCCTGGATGAGCTGCACTACCTGAACCACTTGTGTGGATTGTAGATTCTGTCTCATGCTACCACTAGAGTGAAAGCACCGCCAGCATTCAAAAGTGACCAAAATATCAGCCAGGAAGCATAGGAACTGAGAATTGGTCTGTGGTCACCACCTGCAGAACCACTCCTTTATTGGGAGTATCTTGCTATTTGCCCATAATTTCCACCTGTTGTCTATTCCATTTGCGCAACAGCATGTGAAATTGATTGTCCATCAGTGTTGCTTCCTAACTGGACAGTTTTATTTCACAGAAGTGTGATTGATTTGGAGTTACTTTGTGTTGTTTAAGTGTTCCTTTATTTTTTTGAGCAGTGTATAACTAGATCTTTATTGCACTAAAATATATGAAGAAAACTATACAAATTTCTGCAGGAATTAATTATAAATGCATGTTACTTATTCATCATATCAGACTTCACTTAGAGGCAGCAGTATTTCAAATGCATCCACTTTATTGGCCACAAAGAATGTGATCGTGCTTTTGCTTGCATAGACGACTGGTCTACAACAAGAAGTGAGAGCTGTCCAAACACTGTGATACACTGAAACAATAATCCTCTCTAAAAAACACAATGCACACCTAAACAACTGAGTTTAATCACATGTATACTCACTGGAGATCAGAGGTCACTGCTCTATCACTGAACTCAGGAGGAGAAAGCAGAGATCTGCTACTCTTCACAGACACACTGCTGGGTTCTGGAGATGCTGCTTTATGTCTTTGAACATCCTCCTCCTCCCCTCTCTTCTCATGGAGACTCATGTTGTAGAAGTGCTGTAGAAACAGACAATAAAAAAATATATACTTTTTTAGCCATAGGTGTCAGGGTTCTGTTACCTCGGTCTAGTTTATTCTTAGTTTTGTGACAGAGCCCCGACACTGCCATATTTCCTTGTCTTTGTGTGCTTGAGTTGTGCTTTCTGGTCCACGAGAGCTGTCTTGTGTGCGGGGCGAGGTGTTCGGATCCTGCCACTTCGGCCTAGCTTGGTTTTGTTCGGGATTCAGACATTATGCTCATTGTGTCTGTCTCCTGTGTTGAGCTCGACCCAAAAGGAATTTGGCTATTTAGGCTGGTTTGAAAAACGCATGCTCTGCAATTTGATATAATCCTCTTAGGCGATTAATTCAAATATTTCAACTATCAGTCAGCATGAAGTTCATCTTAATTCAAATGAGCTCATGGATGTGGCTCAGGGTTATAGTGGCACCAGCTGCTGCAGTAAATGTGATGTATTCAAATGACTTTGAAATAGTTGCTTTACATTTAAATGCATATATTGCTCATTGTGCACAGTTGCCTGGAAGCAGTGTTGCCATATTGGGCGGGTTCCCGCCCAATTGGGCTTCTTTTGGTCACGTCCGACCGGAAAAAAATGCATTGGGCTGGTCGATAAAAATTGGGCTTGTTTTTGATGACAACCAAATTTTCTATATAAATGCATGTAAATTTCATTAAAACAAGCCTACAAATGCATATAAATTCCACTAAAAATGGGCGGGGTTCTGGCTCAAGTTGGGCTAGATATCGTCAGTCCAATCTGGCAACACTGTCTCCACCCCTTCCCCCCCTCGCACTTACAGCTATTTATGTTTGACTTTCTTCAGAAAAGAAATCAACAAAATCAAACATTTGAGCTGAGGACATTTCTGAAATTTGGTTGATTTAACATGGAACGATCAACTATACTTTGTCTGGATTATTCATGAGTGTCATGATTGAGATCTTTTAAACAACTTTTCACTTCCTGACTCTTGCGTCGTTGTTACTTTATTTCTGTTTGACTGCAAAACCAGTCTGAATTTCATCAGTCAGTACTTACAGGCTGCCAAGAAGAGTGAGAAAAACTGAGAAAGTATCTGAAAGTACTCCAGTAGTGTAGGACACAAATATAAGTGTTTACACATGCAAATATTCAGTATATTGATTTACCAATGCATGAGAATGAATCCAGAAATGTGTTGGTTCAAACTTACCTCTGCGTCAACAACAAAGATCCTCAAACACAAACTTAATTCAGTTCATAAATCAATTGTCTCTAGATTGCATTAAAATGATCTTTTCTCAAACTGATTCACATTATTAATAAACATCACTTCTTTCCCGATCTCACAAAATGGAGTCTGCTGAAGTAGTTTCACTTTTGACATAAACTGGTTCAACAGGTTTATTGTTTGCATGTTTTGGATGCTCACATTTCACCTGTACTAACATGACAACAGCATGCCTTGTAATATTAATATTAATATAATTAATATTATATTAATATTAAATATTAAATTATGTGAACTAAATTCATATCCTATGCATCCTTGAAATACATTTTCATTTATTATTTTAGCAGGTCATTTTATCAAACTTAAAACAACTTACAAATTATGAACATAACAAGCAATTTGTTAAAGGAAACAATATTTATCAAATTTAAGTTTAGTACAAACGTTAGTAATAGCCGATCAGTGTTAACTAATCCCGCGGGTTGCTTCTTGATTGACGTGGCAACAGTAACCCCGGGAGGCGGGGCAAATCTTCTTGTTGTTGTTGCTGTTGGAAACGGTCGCGCCAGCAATGGCCGCTCATTGAAGTCCTTCATGGATCGTTTACAGCAGGCAGGATTTCACTTCTTCGCCACATTAACGGCATACAATGTGCATTTATTTCACAGACACCCTGCTCTTATCAGTAGCGCATGTTAAGTTAAATAGATTATCTGGGTTTTAATGCGAGGATAACGCGCTAACAGTGATTTGCTTGCGTTGTTTTCAGTTAGCGCGTGAGATTTAAGCAAAGCTGCAACATCATCAATCACAGAGACAAACATACTCATGTCTTCTGAGTCGAATTAAAAGTCAGACGAAACCAGGGTTGGTTTATTAGCTTTTAGACCAGTAATGTAGTCGATTTGAAGAGGTGTTTTGTGTTTTAAATCATCTGATGAACAGCAGTTCTAGTAAGAGTGACAAAACTAAACAATTTCTTGCTGATACTTTCATACACCTTGATACATCCATAAGTTGAAATGTTGAAACACCAGTTTGTTCCATTGTAATGCATGAGATTGTGTGTTTTGGGATTGTTGTTCCAGGATGAGTTTGACTGCAGATCATCAGAATGCCCTCAGGTGAGTAAAGATCCTTTCTCTCTCACTCATGATCTCAGATGCTCTTACATGCAGATTCGTCTGTGAATCTCTGTTTGACAGGTCAAGGTGATGTGAGAGCTAAGACGAAAGCTCGCTTTGACGAGGTGTTGAAGAGATACACAAACCCTCCCTCTGAGAAAAAGAAAGCCAAACATGTCGCTGACCAATCTCAGGAAATCATTGTGGTTCGTAATAGTGAAAGCAATCTACATTTTACCAAGAAAAACCTAATTGATAGAAGATAATTGACCCTTTGATGTCATTATAGACATCAGATTAGAGTCAAACAAATATATATAAAAAAAATGTTTATTTCATTGTTATTTACATATGTACCCATTATCTGTTAGCCATTTTGAACTCCATCCTGTTTCCTCGCAGCTTCAGACCTTGAAGAAGAACCTAGATTTGAGGAAAGACACTGAAGATGATGAAGTAATCCTCCATAACACATATGATCCAGTGCAGGGCAGTCCCAGATACACCAAAAACAGACGCAGAGAGAGAGAGACATCTGAAAAGACCAACATAAACAACGAGGAGGAGCCCACGCTGACCAGTGGGAAAAAGAAAAGCAAAAGGAGGCTGCCACAACCACCACCCCCTGTTCAAGATGAAGACAACAACGACAGGAGGACGGATTCAGAAATCGATGGAAAACACACCAGGAAGACGAGGAAAGGGAAGGATAAAAGTGGAAAGGATGAGAGTCGACAGAAAGAGGAGACCGAGACGGAAGATGATTATTTGCAGGCGTACCAACATCAGATCTCACAGGAGGAAGAGACCGCTGGAAAGAAGACGACACGGAAGAAAGCTGTGGAGAAGTTTACAGAGAGTCAGATGCTAAACAATGAGCTGGAGAAGAAAAAGAAGAAAGTGAAGTCAAGCAAACATGATGGTGATAGAAGGTGAACGATACAAAGATTACAGTTAATTCTATTCTTGGAAGAATTGTGTTACAGATTATTCACAACACTATGTTGCACTTTTCATATTTGTCGGATCAATGGAAGTCTTTCTTTTTGGTGGAAGGTGGAAGATCTGTAGAAATGACACCTTTCATTCAAGGTTTAACGTGGCCTGAACCAGGGGTTTAGCATTGTGTGAGATGCCACTTATAGTAAAATGTATTTTTCGAAACGTTTCTAATGTAATACGCATGTTGCCTTTTTTCTTCTTAATTTGGTTTGCTGTTTTGTTTGTAGTCAGACTGAAGTGTCAGTGGATAACCAGACAGAAAACATCCTAGATGATGCTGTGGAGCAGTTCAAGGAGGAGACAGTCAAACCCAAAGTTAAGAGGAAAAAGAAACAAAAAGAAGGTATGATGTGCTGACTGCATAATCTCAATGTTATCACTATAGAAACGTATGGTCAAATTGCTCAGAATATCTACTCAATTTAAAGGTAAAGTTCACCCAAAAATTATAGCTCTCACAAGAACCAATGAGGTTCATTCTTATGTTACGCAACAAGTTTGAGCTTCAGCAAGAAGCAGGGTCGGTTGAGCTGATTCTTCACTGATTCAATCAATTTATCATATACACTTCAGACAATTTGGACTAAAACACTCAATTCATATTGGATTAGTTTTATGATCTCATTATGAACTTTTTGTAACTCTACAGTTTTGTGGTAGAAAACTGGGGATAGAATTTCTCAGATTTCATTAAAAATATCTTCATTGGTCTTCTGAAGTTGAACGAAAGTCTTACAGGATTGGAGCATGACCTATGACCCTATGACATATTTATAAATGTCAGATTAGAGGCAAACAAATATTTAATAAGTATATCTAAAAATGCATGGTATTAAATATTTTTTTAAAGTTCTGTCCAGTATAGCTGCAATATCCATGTATTCTTTTGTTTGTCACCTTCATGGAAACACAGCAACTTAATATGTGTATATATCGTGTTAATTTCATTGTAATTGACGTATGATATGTGGGGTTGATTTTGGTTATTCATTTCTGGTTGTAGTGAATGTTGAGGAACAACAGGCAGAAGAGAAACAAGCCTTTGATGACAGCTTAGTGCTGGGAGTTTATATCCACAGGACAGACAAGCTGAAGACAGACCTGATGGTGTCTCACCCCATGGTCAAAGTTCATGTGATTGATGAGGTCAATGGACAGTATGTCAAGAAGGAGGACAGGTTTGAATTTCACTTCTGGTTTTAGGAAAAAACAAAACCTGCTAGAAGTCATTTGGATGAATATTCATCAAAAATCGCATACTTTACTACGCATGTATGTACTACATTTGGTTTAAAACCTACTTTGTGACTATATAGTTATTTAGTATGAATTAATTTCTGACATACTACATCTGCCTTGTTGTCACTGTATCAGCTGCATAGATTCACTACCATTCATAAATCCTCTCCCATGTCCATATGTGTCCATCAAATGTGCACTTCAGAATCTCGCTGAAGTAGTTGGTCATCTGGGTATTAGTAGGGTATTTTTTGCCTACTGTTTTTCGTATATTATGTATTTGGACATATTACTCTGTTGTTGTTTTTGCTCACCGTATAGTAGGAAATTATTCGATTGAAGACACAGTTATAGTCTTCATACCAAATGTAGTCAGATATATTCCCAGTGATTTATTCTTTTCACAGCCATCGTCATGTTTCATCCTTCTATGAGCAAGAAAACATCGAGCACATTATGCCGATCATAACTCAACCCTTTGACTTCAAGAAACACAAAATAACAGTCCCAGAGTGGGAGGAACAAATCATCTTCAATGAGCGCTTCGGATATTTCCTACAAGATGATGATGAGAGTCCACGTGTGATACTGTTTTTTGAGGTTTGTGCACTTGAATAAGTTTAAAAAATATGTTGTCATCCTCTGAGCAAAGAAAAGAATGACTAAAACACTTTATGTGGTTATAGATTCTGGATTTCATCAGTATGGAGGAAGCGCGAGCAAACGTCTCCGCTGACCGTCATGAGCGGGGCTTCCGGAAGATTGCGTGGGCTTTTCTGAAGGTACCAGCTTTGATTTTACTGTAAAGTTTGGATGTTTGGTTATTGTTTGCTCAATAGCTGTTTTGTTTATTTTATGTTTATGTTATTTGAATCGACTAAGCTCTTCAAATATTTCCTCAAGCTTGTAGGAACCAATGGCGTTTTGAACGTTGACACCAAACTGCGTCTGCAGCTTTACTGCCCTCCTCCACGGGCAAAGAAACTGCCACAAACGGTTGAAGTATTTCAGTGGTGGTCAAAGTTCCCAAGGAACAAATACGCCTCAACCCTGTACGTCACAGTGAAAGGCCTCAAACCACCAGAACATGTAGGTGTTTTTTAAATTTAAAAACAGTGAAAATACTAAAAATGGGTGGTCAGTGAAGTTTATTCTGGTTTGGATTTGTTGCACAGGTGGACCCCAGTATCCGCTCCATGATGGCTCTACAGCAGGAGCGGGGCAGCACCTCCTACAGTGAGCTCAATAATGAGATGACCAATAAAACCAGCACCCAGATACTGGAGAGCAAATCAGAAACCATCAATTGGAGCCGCATGCCTGGACAGGTCTTAGTTATTTGCTTTGTTGGGATTAAAGCTGGGGAGTCAGTAACTGTGTTTGAAGTCACTCCCTCTACCCTCATTCACTATTCCCTACATTATCCCACTAATATTGTCCACTTGAAGTAGTGAATGAAAACGAGTGAGCGAATTCAAACACTGAAGTTTGTGCTTACTGTTTAATGGTATCTCCAGTAGTAATGAAAAGATTTATCTTGGAAACTATTTATAAACCTTAATTCAATTATATAGTAATTAAAAAGGAATTTATACCTGTATAATATTATGCTGTAGCAAAATTGTAGCAGCAATTTGGAAAATAAGTGGATGGATGATTCAGCTGTGTACACCATCTTCTTTCGAGACCCAGGAATGCATATGGTGTGACCCTCACAGGGCATTATGGGTGTTCTCTAGCCATACATTGGTTAAACACTCATTATTGCGGTTCATTGGGGGATTGAATGAGTGCACTCGATAACGTCAACTATGATTTCGGATTTTCTTATTGACTGTTTAAACAGGTGTGTCGCATCCCAAATAAGCCAATGCAGTCCTTACGTGGAGGTCAGATGGGCTGTTTTACTCTGCGTTTCTCACATGATGGACGTGCACTAGCAGCTGCATGTGCAGATAGAGATTCATTTCCTATCATTAGTAAGTCATAGTTTCTTTACATTCAAATGCATTTTAATCTAATGTTAAAAAAATGGTAAATGCGTATGTTATACCTCAAGTAATCATTTACATTTCACAGTGATTCTTTGTTTTATTTGTAGTATATGATATTCCCTCTGGGAAAGTTCTGGCGTCCTTTAATGGCCATCTGAGTGTGGTGTATGATCTCTGCTGGTCCAGAGATGATAAAGATTTATTAACTGCATCCTCTGATGGAACAGTAAGGTACATTTGCTTTTCTTTTTTGCATATATACAGAGTTACCCTATAATATTAAGCAGCCCATAATTATCCCAGAAATATGAGTCAAAGTGTGGATCATAATGCTGTGCTTTCGTCTTTCAGAATGTGGATTGTTGAGCAACTGCAGAGTCTTGCTCATAAAACTCTTCCTCACCCTTCATTCGTGTATTGCGCCCAGTTCCACCCGCATGTCCAGAGTCTGGTGGTGACGGGGGGTTACGATGGTGTGCTCCGGGTGTGGAACGTGGACATACAAGACGTGAATGGGCAACTTCTGCAAGAGTTTGATGGACACAAGACGTTCATTAATGCACTGTGTTTTGACCCAGAAGGTACAGAGGAAATTATCATCATAACTGTCTGGATGTGACATTAAAAGCTGTGATTTGAGACATAGTGATGTGTTGGTCTTCTCATAGGGAACAGAATGTTTTCTGGAGACAATTCCGGCCTCATTTTTGTGTGGGGAACAAAGGTTGTGCCTGGGTCTCGCCGTGGAGTTACCAGTCAATGGAGCATTGAGAGGGTAACAAGAGTTCTCAAATACAGTAATACCTTGAGATCCGAAAGCTTTAAGGGAATGCCAATTCAGTGTTTCTGTGCAGGAAATTAAAGAGGCAGATCTGAATGGAATATCCATCAACTCATTAGAGGTGCATCCAAACGGAAGACGACTTTTAATTCATGCCAAAGACAGCGTTTTAAGGGTCATGGATTTAAGAATGTAAGTATCTGTTTGCATATTAATATTTGAATACTTAATTAAATACTGTAATGCAGAGGTTCTTAACCCTGGTCCTGGGAACCCCCAATTTTTTATTCAGAATTGATAATGTGAAGAGTAATGTTGACTCTAAACTCAGTACACATGCTTACCGTTCATGATGTTGATGGTACCAGCAGGACAGGAAGTAATAAAAGAAACAAAGTAAGTATAAATCTATTGAAATTATTGCTTTGCTTGTTACAGTCTAGCAGTGAAGAAATACATAGGTGCCACCAACTACAGGGAGAGAATCAACAGCACGTTCACTCCCTGTGGAAGCTTCATCTTTTCAGGCAGTGAAGATGGATTGGCATACGTGTGGAACTCTGATACAGGTTTGGAGAGGCAATATGTGCAACAAACTTCTGTATTCTGTAAAACAGGTCTCATTGCTTCCAGTTAAGGTCTTCTATATGTGCTCTGTTTCATATAGAATTGTTTTACTTTAGATGCCTTTAAAGGAGCTACCAAAGATGAGCGTATCTGATGGCTATCACATGCAGACTGATATCAAATGTGTGTTTTTTTTTGTTTTTTTTTCTCACTAACATCTGCATATTAAAATTGAATAAAAGGTTGAGAATGAAAATAACTAGCTAGTGTAACAGTGGCCAGCTGGAAAGAGCTGTGAGTGTAAACCTTAAAATTTTCTCCAACGTTTCAAACATACACACGGTAAAACTAATTCATAAGGGGAAGAAAAATCTGTGAATAATTAGTCAGTTACATAGTGGATTCAGGGCTTAAGACATTCTATTTAAAGCCATTGGATTTCGTCAGTATTGGGTAGTTTTGCAATAAGTTGTGTGAGTAAACTCGCTGCCCTGGCCTCAAGAGGCTGCAGTCTTAAGCGAGTCAGAAACTCCAGATTCAAATCTCCCTCGGAGTGCTGCATGTAGAACCGTTACACTTGGTTAGCTGATTACCTTTAAAGTCAGCTCATTCTGCTCTTAACACGGGTGACATGCAGATGCGATGAGACCTGTTTTTGTGTTTGTTCACGTGATGTTGAGAATAAAGCCTATTTAGTCTGAATATAAAGAAAACGTTTGAATTTGACTTTCTCTTGTTCAGGTGACCAGGTCGCCGTTTACTCTGAGCTGTGTTATTCATCTGCAATTCGAGCTGTTGCTTTCCATCCTCATGAGAACATGGTGGCTTTCTGTTCTTTTGGCCAAAATCAGCTCATCCATCTCTATCTGTATGACCGGAAGGGTGAGTCCATATAAATAAGTCGGATTAAGATTCATCAGTAGCTATGCTTTCATTCGAAGTTGTGAATTTAAGTGCGTAAAATGGTAATATTGCATAAAACATTTGTGAATAGAGAAATTCCATCCTTTTCCATCCAGCGAGATCTTTTTCCTTTCCTTTTTTCTGTATAAATCATACATTACTCGCACCTCAGAGTGTGGAATAAATGCGCTCATGTTATCTTGTGTTCGGAGGCGAATACCTGCCGTTTAGTAATTAAAGTGATTAAACCAATCCAGTTTGAAGACAGACTTTGGCATTTCAGAATCTGTGCAATGAGATCGGTCCGCTGGTTAGTCCAGGTATGCCGTCCCATGAATTTTTTTTTTAATGTGCATCGAGGAATTTATTCTGTAAATGTGTTTCCATCATAGATTATGTGCATGTTTTTTTATCGGATAAATAATGTGTCCGCCTCAATTGAACACATACGTTTTTATGCACATATTTGGAATTCATGCGCATCTTGGTGTTTCCATCCAGCTTTTTAAATGCGATATCCCAAAATGCCAAAAACATGGTTAGTGTTTAAAAACAGAAAAGTCTCACGGTCATTTTGTGTGTAAAGACGAGTGTTTTGTGCTTGTACGCAGTGGCTCAGATGGAGGTGGAGAGTTTAAGAGGCTTGAGTCGTTCAGACAATCTGGACAGTAAGACGGGCAGGAATTCATCAGAGGTCACGACCTTTCAGAACCCCTCTGTTACCGGCATGGACCGATTCGCCAGCACAGCTCGCGCGTCCCTAAAGATGCAGCGGGTCAAACAGAAACTCGACTCTGTTCTGGTAAAAATGACCATATATTCAGTAAATAACTGATTAATACCAGCATTATAATTTAATCAATGTTCGGTAATACCTCAAACCACTTTCTTGTAGGAGCCCCTTCGCAGTTCCCCTGGTGTGGATATATATGAACAAGGCAAGTGATGTTCATGATAATGCTTATTTGACATTAAGAAAATGAGATGCATGTGAAATGAATTATGTTGTAAATGAACACAATTTGTTTCTTTTCTTTTTAAGGTGGCATGTCTCACCTGGGAAGAAGTCTAGAGGTGAATACAGTTGGTTATAAAAGTTATACTAGCAACATTGCTTTTAGAGTTACATTTAAACACATAAACTAGTTGCTAGCTTTAGCTGTAGTAACATGAGTCAAAACACATGCTTTGGAACTAATTATATAGTGATTACAAAATATTTGATGCTGATCCTCAGTAATAGGCTCTTGGTTTTGTGGTTTGTTTCAGGGCCTGAGCTCATATCTTCCTCCTCCATCACTCCTGTCCCCTCACTCCAAACTACAGATGTCCACGTCACTCAGCGCTCAACTCATTCCACAGGCAACTCACAACAGTACGTTCTCTACATGATCATTTATATCATATAGCATGCTTCTTAAAGAGCATGGCAACAATTTGAGCATTATACGCACTTTGAAAACATTTTTGTTTGTTTCTAAGGTACTTGAAATGACATGTCATAAGGGTTTTGAGTTGTAAGTCTTCCTCTCCTCTCACAGGTGGTTACAGTCCCGCTGGGCAGCCCATTAGAAGAACTCCATCCCTCAAACAACAAAAAGTAAGACACTGTGATCAGTTTTTGTATTGCACTACCATTCAAAAGCTCTAAAGAAAGGATTACTTTTATTCAGGAAGGATGCATTAAATTGATCAGAAGGGACAGTAAAGACATTTATAATGTCACAAAATATTCAAATAAATGCTGTTCTTTTAAACTTTCTATTTATCAACGAATCCTGAAAAAATGTATCACAGTTTTCACAAAAATATGAAGCAGCATAACTGTTTGATAAGAATATTGTTGTTTTTTTTGCACCAAATCATCATAATAGAATGATTTTTGAAGTATCATGTGACTGAAGACATTGAGACAATAGAGGATAATATTGCTGCTGCATTTTAAAATATATTAAAGTAGAACAGTTATTTAAAATTGTCAAATAAATGCAGTCTTGGTGAGCAAAATAAACTTTATTTCAAAAACCCAAACTTTTAAACGATAGTGTATGTATATTTGTTTTTTGATATGTTTGGATAGGTTTTTTTTTTTTTTTTTTTACAGTTTTAGTTTGTATAAAACATACTGTATGTATTCAGCACTGAAAAAATCCAATTTTGCTCATGAACTATGGAAGATCCTACTCTATTAAATGAAGATTGTGTTAATGTTCACAGAGTTTACTGGATTATGAAATCTCTCAACAAGAAGAGACAGAATTTGGGGAAATCTATCAGACGGTAGACTTTAATTAGTTTTATTATTGATATTACTATATATGTGGAGATAGTTTTGTTTATAATCTCTTGTATGAAATCTTCTCTAGGTTGTGTCGTTGTATGAGTACAGAGCCAACCGATCGGATGAGCTGTCGATACGCCGCGGTGACGTGATCCATGTGCTGTACAAAGACAATGACAGCTGGTGGTTTGGGAGACTGGTCAGTGGGCTAGAGGGATATTTCCCAGCATCCTATGTGGCTGATGAAGGTACATGAATAGGGGTTTGATAACCAAATCATATTATCTTCTGTCTAAATCCATTAGGGGTGTAGCAATAGAAGACTAACCAAACGAAGTATGTAAAAAAAAAAACCTCTATATATAAATATTTTAAGCATTCAAGCACAAAAAGACGCAAAAGATAAATGATTTACTCAAGCGTGTTGTGAGTACTCAAGTTTTCTGTTCGCACCACAGCACAGAGAACCATTTATCTTTCACTTCTTTTGTGCTTGAGCGAACTAATGCAAACACAATTACTTCAAAATGCCTGTCTTTATGAATATCCTAGTAAACAGAGTTGGTTATGTCTTAAGTAAATGTAAATGGTGAAGAAAGAAAACGCAAGTCTATCAGTATGTTGTATCGATGTATTCCTGCTGCTGTCTGTGTCATTAATGTTAATAAAACAACAAAAGAGAAAATCACTCACTTGCTCTTGACTGAATAACTTTTATAGCATTAATAAGGACTAATCTATATTTAATTTATACAGTGAAGACTATGCAGTGCAGTTTACATTTGATTACTTTATACCAGAGGTTTTCAAAGTCTGAGACAGTGGGCCTCCCTTTTGACACAACCCACCCAATGCTGCCCCCCCACCCCCCTCCCAAAAACGATGCGCGATTGTTGACGCTGAACGACACACGCCTACTCTCCACCAAAGCTTCAGCACCACTGCCGCTTGCAGCCGCAACAGAGTGACATCACAGGGAAATGTATATTGAAAGAGGTTTAATACAAGTTCGGCGAGTTATTATAAGACTATCATTTTTTACAACTCTCCGCGCCTCCCCTGGCATGCTCTGGCGCCCCCCAGGGGAGGCGCGCCCCACACTTTGAAAACCCCTGCTTTATACAGATTGTGTACTTGAAAACTTCTGTTAGAACTACCTAAAAAGCACAGATTACTTCATGTGCGTCTTTCTTCTATTGTTTATTTGTGCTATTTGTATATATGTTGAAAAGATTCTTAGCGTTGAACCCTGCAAGTTTAAAGACAAGTTTAACAGTTTTATTTTTGTAATTTGTTTTATATTTATTTTCTAAATGAATGTACCTGGTACTGGAGTGCCTCGTTTTTGCTCTTTTTTGCTCTTTTTTTAATGAGGATTTGCACTAGATTTTACAGTCATGTCATAAGCTGTCATCAGATTTTTGATATCGTGTGATTTGTTTTTTTTTTCTCATTCATTTTTCATATTGGATGCAAAGATGTGCAATTTTCAGAGAAATGTTTGTTACGTATGTTAGTTTGTGTAAAATAGGCACATAATATCATGAATGTATATTGAATATCTTGATTCTGAATATCATGACTTACATCGCAGTTTTTTTATCTGCAAATATCATATCGCTGGCTATCAGAATCAATATCTGATCATATCGTGATGAATTGTACGTTTTACACCCCTAATATCCAAATGTATCTGCCATAGGGAGTTTTGAAGAGGAGCTTTCAAGTGCTTTAAAAGCACAACCATCACTGTCAGACCAACATGGTGTTGAGCGTGCAACACCAGTCCAGGTAATGACAAATTATTATTTTTGCTTCCCATCAAACAGAAGAAGAAAATCTTAAAATCGCTAATTATGATGATATACCTTGTTCCTGATGTTCCTCATGCAGCTCTCTGCAGCTATCAGTGCCTCTGGAGAGCTAAAGATCATCTCAGAGCTGGATACTGACCCTGAAGCATCCTCCACCATGTATGAATTAAAGTGAACTTATTATTCTCTTTTACAAAGTCTTGATTTAGATTTTTGGGGTGTACTAATTTAGATTTCCATGCTTGAATGTTCAAGAAACTCATGTCAGTAACACTCAGTTTAGTTCCTGTCTGTATGAAGCTTCTCCTACCAAAAAGCACAATATGCCTTGATTGGTTGGCTGTGTGGACCAGTGTGTTGTGATTGGTCAACTGCTTCGAGTGCATTTTGGAACAATTGACCAGTGTTTTATTATAGTAAACGTTTTATTTTTTTGGTAGATTGATTACTATTTGTATAACCATTTTTCTCTTGGGCTGGGCTTGCTTGTTTGATTTTAATAACAAAAGACGGTTCTATTTTCGGCAAAAGATCTTTCACAACAAAAGTGAAATGAATTATTCCCATCTGTACAGTAGAGGGCGATACTCAAACAAACCTTTCAGCTGTGCTGCCATTATAGATTGTGAACTTTGCAGGAAAAGAAAGTTCACTAAATAAAATAACTCCCTATGGAGTGATTTTGTGCTTGGTAACATTGCAGGCATTTTTGAAAGATTTTAAAAATCTTCACTCATTTTCTTTACAGAACAAAAAAGAAGAAGAAAAAGGTAAAGCGGAGTGAAGTTCCCTCTGTTCGGCCTCGGGTCCCGTCCTCAGATCCTCATACGTCTTCGTTACCCAGGAGGAGATGCCTCCCCAGACTTGGCCAGGCCAACGGTGCGTTTGAAGATGAAGGACCGAACTGAATTCCCATTACTAAAGGAACACATGTTCCCAAAAGTGTTTCTATGGATCTCTCTTGTAGTTGGCCTTAATTTAAAATATATATTTTGTAATGTGTAGTTTTACAGAATTATTTTGTATTGTTTGTATATACTTTTAATTTTCTCATAACATTTTATTTAAATGAATGTAATCGCAACACATCCAGCAGTAATCATAACGATCTTCCGAATATAAATGTATTTTTCACATATCACAAAAGGGAATAAAACATGCCATTTATTTTGCACCAGAGTTCTGAATTTTACAACTCGAGGCAACTGCACATATTGTAAAGTAAAAGTTATGCGACTCCTCCAAAGAACCCAATGATCTCATTACTATGAAAATACTGTAATGCATATTTCATAAATGTATTTTGCAAAATTGTACATTTGTAGAAGTTGTTTCTATCAGGAATATGGTAATGTGTAAATCTGTAAAAACGGTTGAAATTGAGTCACAAACCAGGGCTAGAAGAGTAATCTATGTTAAGTACGGTAACATAAAAACACTAATCCCACATTCTTGCACTTGCCCAAAAGATTTCTGAAACCTTAGAGCTCAGAAATAATCCATTGTACTGTACTCAAAGTACAATACAATGTAGACACTGTATATAACTGTATATAAAAGTAGACACTGCATATACAAAAAGAACTCTTAAGGGGTTTACAATTTACTAAAAAACAAGTACTATTCATTTTTTCAGAATGAATACATTATATTTCATGTTAATCATTATTAAATATAATAAGCCAAAAAATGATTCAGTTTCACTTTAGTGGATAAATGTCCTTGTTTAATTTCCCAAACACCATTTGAGATGCAAGATGGTTAAAAACAAGAAACCGCATTTTCTAGTGAGGGAATAAGTACATGTGCAAGTACCCTACAATATTCCCATACACTGGAAATATAAATACACTTTTAAGCGTTTTATCCCAAGGCATATGTCAGCTCTGTTTGTCATCTTACAATTGTACATTAAACTTTAATACATATTGTGTCCTCTCTAAATTCAATCTGCTTACAGAACTTACTTTGTAAATGTTCACAGATCTCCTGTGTAAAGGTTCAGTTGATGTGGGACGGGTGTATTGACCTTCTCTGTGTTCTTCATTTGTCACCTGTCTGTTATATTCCACATCACCTGTATTTAGCAGCAATATGATTAAGTTTGTTCTTCCATTAAGAAGTGTTTAGCAGCTTATTTCAGCTGATGTCAACCCCGAGACAATCTGCCTTAGGGAGAAGAGGGGATTTTTCTCCTTCTCCTTCAGATGATGACATTTCAACCTTTTGTGACCTGAAATAGAAAATATGATTTAATATTACTTTTTTTTTTACATATATTTTCTTAAGGTTCATTAAAAATATACTTACTTATTTTGTACGTCCTCTATTGTGAAATATATTACTTGTAGTAAAGCCTAAAGAAAGTTAGGGTAAACATTAATTTATTGGCTAATATGTATAAAATATACATACATAACTGATAAACTTTTCAGATGAGAAAAGAGATCCATTTTAAAAATGGTCAGTTATAGATTTGCACATCTTTGTTCTTACAGCAAGAAAGGCGAGCGCGCCTTGAACTCCAGCGCTCCATTCAAAGTTCAGTGCTTGTGTGATGTATCCTCCGATGGTCGGCCCAAAGAACATGCTTCAACAAGAAAATTATGAGTCAGCTTTAATGACTGGAAATTATTTTTAAAAAAACGTTTAAAAAACTTGAATAACGCATGTAAACTTTAACTGAATACACACCCAGCAGACCACACTGCAGAGAACAGCCCTGACACCAGTCCCAGTGTACTCAAACCCTCCTCAAAGCCATGTTCACTGCAGCAACACGAATATGTGCATCAAAACATGTTTAAAAATATAAATATTACAGTTTTGTATTGCATTTTGTTCAGTTTCAGGCAATGCTAGGCGGTATGCAGTTCATCCGCTATAACGATTTCAATTTCAAATACCGCATTGTCAGCATGTAATTAACAATTGCTACAAAGAATTATATTAATTGCATATCCTTCTTTCTAATGGTTATAAATGTATAGCAATAAATAATCCACACCACTATCTTTAATATTGAAAAAAAACATGGTAAAACATGGACGTGTCACAAAAAGAACTTACTGTATAAAATGGAATGTCATAATTTGAGGAATGAAACAAAATAAGTTTCAAAAGAATGAAACATCAAATTTCAATATGAACTAGTGTCTGGATATTACAGCTCAGAAAGACTGCTATTGAAATCTTAAGTCTGCTTCATCCTAATCCAATTGTATTTTAAGTGATTTAAGAGCAGCGAGATATTGTCCTCATAAGCGGTCAATGCGTTTCTAATCCGTTTTCGGCTGAAAACTTGCTCCTCACATTTTCACAAAATGTCTGTTTTGTCTGTTATGGTGGTAATAAGAAGGACATTCCTGTGTCAAAGCAGAGGTTGGCTATCTGGATAGTAGAGTTGATTACACTGGCTTAAAAGGAAGAAGGGAAACCATTGCACTGGGTTCTAACTTGAAATTCCACTAGCGCCATCTCACAGTCATGGCTGTGTTTAGAGGAGTGTCCATGGCGAACATCTGCACTGCTGCTACCTTGGCATCTCCCTGCATGCTTGCCAGGCTTTATAAGGTCAATGTTGCTGCTCATAATACCATTCTGCGTTTCTTAATTTTAATAAGAACCGACTTAATTTTGTTTTCTTCAGATGGGCGGCATTCCTTATGGCTATGTTGGCATGTATCATCCTCTAGAGTTGCATTGCCTCTGGCAGTCAGTGGGAATGAATCAGAGCACTAGTTACGCATGTAACTCTGGTTCTGTGAATTCCAGATGACCGGCAGAGTTCTTTTGTCACTCAGAACACATAAGAAATTCGTACTGAGATACTGAGGTTTATAATCCCCAGGGCTCAGCGTTCTTCAGTACGTGACGTTTTTGATGTACAGTAATACCTCGGTTTACGAGTTTAATTCGTTCCAAGAGCGAGCTCGTACAACCACAGTTACATGCACAACTAGCGTTTTGTGTACAACACAGATACTGAAGCTTGTGTAATGCCTGTGGTGTTTTCAGCGTCTGCCGTCTCACTATAAGAGCACATGGACTTTTTCTGCTGCTCTGACGTAACCAGCATTTCACGATTTCATTTGGTAAATTTTGCCATTTCTATTCACACAGAAACTTAAAGGTATTCACAACAACATGTCAAAATAAAGGCTTGGTTTAACTAAAATATATTATAACAGAAATATTACCATTGCAAATTACAGTAATCCCTCGCCACTTCTCGGTTCAATTTTCGCGGCCTCAGTGCATCGCAGATTTTTCAAAAATATTTATTGAAAAATAAAAATTCAAAAATGCCGCCATATCGGCCACCGTATTGCGGAAAGCAGCGTTGTTTTATCGTGATGCAAGAGAAACCGTTTCGCTGAGATAAACTCGCCAATGAAGCTTTGTACACACCCACGGGCACTCAGACAAGGCATGTGATTGGTTCCCGGCGCGAGGTGGACCAATGAGAACACGAGTGGATGTATCCCGTGAGCTGATTGGCTGATCCTACTTCGCGGATTTTCACCTATCGCGGGGGGGTTGCGGTCCACATTAGCCGCGATAAACGAGGGATCACTGTAGTGTAATACTAACTAACTAAAGTTTAGTAATTTCTAACTAAAACCAAAATTATTGGAAAAATTAACACTTGGAACATATCTCTACGTTACAAGAACTGCTAAAATTACAGTATCTATCTTATTTGAAGTGTAGTTAATTTGGTTTGCATACCATTCAACAGTAGTTTCAAGGTTAACTGCCCTTATTCAAACCGTTCCAGAAGTCTAGTCTGAAATAACTGGGTGAATTAAAGTCTCACTGTGCACAAGCGATCATCTCAGCGAAGGTGGGGATACAGGTCATACACAGAGAAAAGCCCACCACGACCAGCATGAGGACGGTGAGCCAGAGCTGACTGGACAAACAAAAACAATTAACTTATTAGTGACAGATCTGTGCATTAACAAAACTTATCCTGTTAACAGTTGGTCTCCTCTTTAAGAAGGCGCTAAGCAGATTATTGAATGCACTTCAAAAAATGAAAGTATATTTTATACAAAATATATATTTTACAAAGCAATTTGAACTCGAATATGAAAATGGCTAGAAAAGTCAAAGCCATGTCTAACCAAGTTATGTTCTAAATTTAAAGGCGAGGTCACAAAAATTGAGCGTACGTTTCAGCTTCTATTTGCAAAACATTTTTCAAAGGAATTATGAGTGAAGTTATTACGATTATTAAAATATTTGATTGATTGAGGGAAAAAATATATATAATAAAAAAGCAGACTAAGAATCCCGCTATCTGGACACAAACAGTTAACATGTTATATAGCAAAAGCTGAGAAAGTAACATTAAAAACAATTTGAAAGTAAAGTTTTACCTCCGAATATGAAAAACAGGAAGCGGGCCGAGGAAACAGAAGCTTACCGCTGTAGCCATTCCTCCAATCACCATCATCCACTTCCTAAATGACTGCACAGAGCATCATTTCACAGCAACAGATACAATTATTTCTTAATTAATAACATTTGATTCATACTTATATTTTCCTAAAAATGTATTTCAAACCAAAACATTTCCAAAAAAAAAAAAAAAAACTAAACATCTTCAAAAACATTTAAAACTTGCAATTAAATAAAGCCACCATATAAGTAGGAAAGTAGGTAACAGAATAATGTTGATAATTGTTTAAATGTTGACTCACAGGATATTTATCACTGATCACACCAAAGATGGGCGATGCCGCCCCATACGGCAGTGAGAGTCCAATCATTAGCAGCCCCACTGTCCCAGCGCTGAGATCAAGCTGCTCTCACAAAACATTCGTTTTTAGATCATTATGGGGGATCTTATTACATGAACAACTTTATCTTTTCTTTTTTTTAGCCTTTTAAACACTTTCCCTGATTGAATCTACGGCGAGTTTACATTAAAAAAAAAAATTTAATCTGTATGTTAAAACATGACACGACCAGACAGACACACACACACACATAGAAGTACAGACAGACAGATGTAGACATACAAACCTTTTCAATGGCAAATATGGACAGTGTTGCATCCAGGAATCCAAGTCCTGAACTCAAAGTGAACACCACAAAACAGATGAGGATGATCTTTATTCTAGTACACAATCTGAAGAAGGAATCCTGGGAAGGAACAGCATCTATAGAACAATGAGATAAACAAACATGTCTATCTCTATGGCTGGAGAGTAAACAATAACAAAAGCAGACACACGCCAATCACATCCTTGTGACGCTAAATGAACAGACTTATTAAAATCATGTGATATTTTGCCAGAATGAAATCCACACTAACCAAAGCTGGGTAAAATCCACATATTGAGGGGTACAGTCGCAAACAGAAGACATCCCGTGAAAACGAATGGGATTTCATATCCGAATAACTGATACAGCCAACCACCCAACGGAGGGCCCAATATCAGACCAAGCCCTGTGAAAATCTCCATGAAGCCCTGAGAAGACAAGACAGTAATGATTCACTGCAAAGACACTTTAATACATCTATTAAAATTATACGAATGTCATTGTGTATATGCCTCAACCGTGAGAAACCGAACAGCCACACAGACTGAACAGCACATCTTTGTGACACGAGCAATAGTGCCTCCATTGTCAGTTTACTCCACAACTGAAAAACAACCACAGCTCACCAAAATAGTTGCAATGTTGTCGGGGAAAACTTTTGCTGAAACGGCAAAAGACGAGGTAACAGCAGCAGAAAAGCCGACTGCATTTATGCACCTTGTGACAAAACAGAGCACGACGAAAACTGTACCGTCAGACACTTGGTCAAGAAACCTGCGGAACAAAAGATATTATCAGTGATGAAACACAAAAATGGTCACACCTATCAGTACAAGGATTTTTTATTTTAAATATGTATATCTGCTCAAATAAAATGTTGTAACAGTTATATAGCTGGCATAAAAGCCAATAGACTTGGACTAAAAGGTACAAAACTTTGCTCAGTAAAATATCAGAGATATCCTCACCCGAAAAGTACAGTACATACGCTGGATATGAACAACCCTGCCACGATCATAAACTTGGCTCCTATCTGGACAATCTGAAACAGAGGTCAAATGCACTGATATAGTGTGTGTGTGTGTGAACCATTACGGACAGATGTTGAATATTATCAGAAATAATTATTAACTTACATATTTACCAAGTATCAAAGAGCCCACTAAAGTGCATAAGGCATAGATTCCGAATATTAAACCAATCATAGTTTGACTGACACCTTTCTTCTTTGCCTAGAAAATGAAACATGCAAACATTA
Organism: Rhodeus uyekii; assembly: GCA_037043235.1. Classification (NCBI taxonomy): domain Eukaryota; kingdom Metazoa; phylum Chordata; class Actinopteri; order Cypriniformes; family Acheilognathidae; genus Rhodeus; species Rhodeus uyekii. Next base: position 2,519,919 of record JAWRVZ010000057.1, read on the forward strand.
TGTTGCACGTGCATTAAACATGTAGAGCACTTGGAATAGTTTCATATTAGTTTATTATACAAGTCAAATACAATCAACGTGTACCTCATTTGGGAAAAAAGGTCCCAAAATGGAATAGCAGATCATTGAACTGAAGTTTATGGAGGCCATTGCGATGAGTGTTAATATCTGTTGTCTGGACATTTTAGCAGCTGGAGCTTCTGCTGGTGAAGAATCACCTGTTTAAAGTTGACATGCGTTCATTAAACAGTAAACAGTGCAAGCAGCTTGAGTTCAGCAATTCATTAAAGGTCCAAAACGTTGATCAACCAACAAAGATTAATCGAATAAATGTGTTAACTGCACATACCTCTATCTTCATCCATATCCATTGTCAAGTTTGTGAGATATTGTGATTCGACCGCGAGCTCGACCTGTCAGCTGCGAACCAAACACTCATGATGTTCGATTCTCAAAAGAGTTGTTCTTGTGAACCGATTCTTTGAATGTTTTGGTCTAAATGATTCATTTGATTCACGGATCCTTAAGCTTTGTTTAGGAGTAAAACGGTGAGTTGAGGAATTGTCACCCGTTGAGCAACATTACAAATCAGCTTCGAGCACTCGGGAATTTCCCAAGGAAGTGTTTATATGATGCTAAAGTTCTTTTTATGGTGATTTATCCTGTACCAAATGGACGTTTGTCGTCGATTCAGCTTTGTTTATTTTATCATCAATAGCAAGATGGAATAATTGAAATAGTTTAATGATTAAAATAATAGTTAAATAAAATCCCAAAGAATGGGGACCTTAAGTGAGTCGGTTTGCTGAACTGGTTCATCGTTGACCGGAACCGATTCCCTTAGATGAATCGACACTATAACTAAGCGCATTGCCAACATGATTCCATTGCGCCATCTAGAGGTCAGTGCAGTAAAACATCTGCATCAGATGAGTTCACTCATTTCAATCTAGCATGCTGGTTTGTTATTGGGGAGACCAGGTATGTTCTCAATTTTGTCACTTTAAATTGAGGTCTTACTGAGGTCAGAAAAAGCATTTAGCCAGTTGCACTGCGTTCCAATCCTAGCTCCCTAAACACTAAACAAAATATAGTAAAGCTAATCAAACCTGAAGCAGATGCAAATTACTGTATATACAAATATGCAAGTCTCGCCTCTTCAATGCCCATCTTTTGACATTTATGCATTTGCCAGATGCTTTTATCCAATGCACTTACGTTGCATTCATCTTGCTTTCCTTGGGATCAAACCCATGACCCTGGTGCTGTAAGCACCAATGCGCTACTGATTGAGCAACAGGAAAGCTTTGAGTGATTCATAATCAAGGTATTAATCTATATGTATCCTATATTAAATGATTTGAATGATTTCAGGCTTATGAAATGTATGTAGCTGTACAATTGCATGTCTATTTACTGCATATGTGCTCTCTCCATGTTTTTGTGAGAGGCTTGTTACGTGTTAAAACATACCGAATGGCTGACCTAGAATGCCGAGGTCACTAGGGTCACTTCAGCCTGTCGTCTACGTGACCGCTTCTTAGTGAAAGCATTTATTTTTCTATATTCAAACATTACAGAATAATAATAATCTCTCACTGAGAGAGAGAGAGAACATGCTTGTTTTGAAAATGAACATGGATGTTTTGGGTAAAGTTTCTTATTTAGAGCCAAAGCTCAACCAATTTCAACCTTAAAGAAGTTTGTGTATCATTTGTATCTGTGTGTGTGTATTCTCTGTTATAGATTTGGTAATCCCTAAGGGAGAAAGAATGTATGAATTCTTGACAAGCTGACGCTTAGAAATGCAGTTCTGCAATATGGAAGGTCACATTGTGCCTAAAACAGAGTGGACATTTTTTTCTGTCTATCAGTCCATGTGTGGATGTTTTCTGAGTGTGTGGATCTATTTCTTAGCCAATCAGAATCAATCAACCTGAAGTAATGGTGTAATCGTGACCTTAGTGTAAGTGGTGACTTCTGCTTATGAAACTGCAAACTATCTTCACTAACATTTTCTTCAACTGTCTGCACTTCTGACTCCTGGACTTCATTCATCATACGGTCCTTGGGTCTTTAGCTGTACAATCCCCTATACACCACAATTCTTAATGAAAGTTTTAATACAAATATGTCCATATTGAATGTGAGATCATTTCACAATACAAACAATACATACCATTTTCATCAAACTAGTCTGATTTTATTTAGTGACTTAAAGCCTACTCTGCACGCACATTCTAATGCTTTTTCAAGACACCCTTGAATTACATTTTGTAAATGTACATTAGAATAATTTAGCAATAAAGCACAGCTAAAGCCTCACATTCCACATTATTTAAACTGGGCCTGAATCTCCCAGTACAAAGTGGCTAGAAATAACTGCAACTGCAAATCATCAAAGCATACAACATCAAGAATAATCAAGAAGTTCTTAAAACGTCAACCATATCAACACAACCCACTCTGAACCACTGTTTCGCTTACAACAAAAATGTGATTAAAAACGATGAAATTACTGGAAAACATCAGAAACTAAGTAACAACAGACAAATCAATTAACAAATTTTCTGTAAGAAATTTTAAATATGATGCAGAATATTAAATATTAATACAGAAAAAATAAATATTAAACCAATTAGACTAAATACAATAAAAGATGCCCCTTTACATTAACCAAGCAAAGCAATTGGGGTTGAATATTTAACTTACGAATGTGAAAACTATATATTAACTTTCAGTTCCATTTAGATTCCATTCATTGCATAATATACAGTGTTCAATTTTATTTATATAGTAATATAAGACATTTTTGGCTAAATGAATGCATACTACATAGTTCGTGCTAAAGTGTCAAGAACAATATAAGTAAATTTTTTAAGTACATCTAACTACAGCACTTTTCTGTCAAGTAAATGACAATTGAATATAATATATTTGAAACTAATAAAAAAAAGTTAAAACTTTGATTTTTGTTACTTGCTGTTAACATTTAAAAGCAAGGATTTTTTTTTCAAAAAGCACATTACTGAGATTACTGAAAAAACACAGTGTGCAAATAATGCAATATAACTAAGACATTTTGTGAAGAACAAAGTTAAATTGATTTTTTTTTAAATGCATTCATTTTGGCACAAATTGGAAAATATGATTGTAACTGGAATATATTATCTCGGTTTTCACTTCATGGAAGTGAGTCATGGGATGAATTTTCAAACAGACCCCTCCCTCCCCTCCCCTTTTTAGATTTCACTGAGTTACTGACCTCAAACAATAGTTAAAAATCCATCACTTTACTAGGATTATACATAGGAAATCTAAATTTGACACATATAAATCTCAGGAATAAAAAAAAAAAGTGGGGATATCAAGGGAAAAAAGAAAGAAAGCTCATAATCTAAAATCCATCTTAGATTTCAGTAATTACCTTTACATTTAAAATCACAAACCATATATACTAATGAAATACATCAATAAATAAATCAATAAAATTGAATGAATGAATGAATTAATGTTCCATCAATACATAAATACTTAACATTTTTTCAGATGTGTACCATCTTTCAGGTAAAAACTTATATCAGCTTGTACCTCTGTTAACAAAAAGGTACTTTAAAGCACTAAATCTATTGTTAGACCACCGGTGTACGTCTTGTGTACGTTCTGCCTGAGAGGGACCAGATCTCTCGGCTACTAACCGACACTATAGACATCATGGTAGCAGAGATTGTAACATTTCTCACAATCTGCAGTCAACAATAATTTATTTTTCAGTCCATCTGTACTCATGGACAAAATTGCTGGAGAGATTTTCTATTTAAGTCTCTGAGTGACATTGGCCAAGGCCACAGCAAATGCTTGTACAGCTGAGAATGGATACTGAAAATCCAGGATGTATGCATTGCCATCGATTCTGCCAAACTGCATTACCTGTAACAGAAAAATGATGGTTAGATGCAGGGTAGATGTTTGTTACTCAAAAGGTATTGAGTATTATTTATGGAGTTTGTTTTTTAAGGTTGAAGTGTGTAGTTTCTTTACCCCTAGTGCCACAAAACAGAATAGAAAAATACTGTTTCCAAACTGGTTTCCCATTAATAAATAGATAAATAAATAAAATAGCTTACCTGGCGTCCATCAAGCTCAATTTGAAAGTTTTTGGCGGACTCCTGTGTCACCCGTCCTCCAAAGTCAAGCTGGTAAACCTGGGTGGCTTCGTTCCACAATGGCTGTTTGTTGGCCATGACATATACAAAGCCTTGGCTGCCAAGACTACGATCCTCTCTCTCGTTAGCTTTGCGGCACTTGATTTCCTCAAGTTCATTTGCCATTCGTAGATTGCGCTTGCTCTTCCATCCTTTCTTGCTGCTTTGGCTTTGGTTCATCAACTCATCACCACTAATGAAGAGTTCAGGCTCACTCTCTGAGCTGTCCTGGAACTCATTTGAGGTCCTACTTAGTTTCTTGGCCTTGTTCAATGGCTCTTTCTGTCCTTTAGGCTTCTTCTTTTCCCTGCTGCCAAGTCTTGGGCTGGAGATCAGGGAATTAAAGTCAGAGAGTGTGCGATTTTCTTTTTTGGATTTCCCTTCAGAGACACCAGACATATTGGCCTCTTCTGCCCTACTGTCAAGCCTCTTACGCCCCTTTTTGCTGAACCTCTCTGCTCCTTGTGGACTGTCATTGAGAGAAGACTGATCCTGAAAGCTATCCCCAGATTCTGCAACCACCTCTGAGGTGCTCTGATGGTTCAGGTGTTCAACAGGTGGTGGAGGGGGAGGGAGAGGAGGTGGTGGAGGAGGTGGAGGGGGAGGTGGAGGCGGAGAGAGTACTGGCTTCTCCATGACCTGATGAGTCTTACTGGGAAGTGTGGCAGAATGGTCTGGCATGGGAGGGCAAGTGCTATATGTGCTCCAAGGATGCAAGCTCATTGGATGCAGCTGAAGGTTGTTGCAGGAGCTAGTCCCTGGGTACATGGGTGGCAAGGTGCAACAACCAAGATTGGTCAAATTAGAAGGATATCCTGGAGGTAGGACTAATGTTGGTTCTGGTTGACTGAAAGAACTAGATGTTACCATGTCATTGGGGACACATGGTTGTGCAGGACTCTGTAAAGGCTGTAGTTGAGGTCCACCATGCCCCACCATTGTTGGGAAGGGTGAAAGGGATAACTGATAGGCTGAAGGAAGAGTCATAGAACTGGGACTGGGGGGAGGCTTTGTTGAAAGGACAAAAGGTAGTCGGGTCATGTCTAAGTGTTGTGGTTGGCTAAGTATAAATGGTGGAGGCTTATGAGGTGGTCCTGGAGGACCAGGCAATAAATTTTGCTCTTGAGGTATCCAGAGTTGTTCTGCTGCAGGAGAGTCCCATTGGTAAGGCGGAGGACGTTTGACTGTTAAATTGACATCCCCTAGTGTTAAATGCCGTACTGACTTTTCAAGATGGCACTGCTGACTTAGTGTCTCGTCTTCTGTAAAGGCAGAATTGACATAGACAGTTCTGTCTCTACTGTTGTCAATGGGACTCAGGAGGTTATAGGAGGACTGGGAAGCTAATGGTGATGAACTTTTGGAGTGCACAATTATAGTGCTGTGTTGGGTCCCTTTACCAGGAGGGAAGTCTTGCCTCACCACGGTTCCTCCAGCAATGCCACTGCTGTTGGTACCACCACCAGTGACACTTACACTAGTGCTGCTGGTATTACTGCTACACTGAGTGCATGTATACAAAGCCGTGGGTATCCTTGGCTGATAGGAGAGCGTAAGGGAACCGTTCATTTTGGATTTTGTTGGTAGAGTCCTCACTGTGTCCACCATTTGAGAAACCTTCAGGGTCAGTTCCCTTCGATCTCGACGCAAAGTGGCATGAATCAAACTGCTGTCAATCCTCTGTGCAGGACTTCTGATTGTGTTCATCTGGTTGGATGTGTCTGGATATGGTGGTGGGTCTCCACTTGGTATAGAATATCTAGGCACTGAGAGGCGACTCAAAGTTGCTGAGCTGTATGGCAACTGGACTTTTTTGTTCTCAGATGAAGTTACTTTTAATGTGGCGGAGCTGCCCATTCCTTGAATCCCATAAGCATTTTGGTTCCTTAATAAGCGTCTCCTTGGGCGACACACCTCTTCGACATTTCCGCTGCTGTCAAACGTGGTGATTCTTTCATAACCTAATGGAGTTGGATACTGGAGCCCAATTGGATGAAGAGAGAATTCATCCTTAGTTAAACATGGATCTGTTGTCAGCGTAGTGCCATTCTCGTTGCTAACAAGAAGACCCGGAGGTGCCGCAGTGGGTGCAGCAGCTGCAGCAGATACCACTGTACCTGGGTAAGGTGGTGGAGGGTTTATCTTGCGCATCTGGATCTCAAGAGTGTCGGTTTCAATGAATGACTGTGGTCGTGAGGGAAGCTTCAGAGGAAGCACTTTTTCTCCTCTATCTGGTGGCTGGTCTGGATGAGGAATTTGAGGCATCAGCTGTAACTGATGGAGGGACAGAGTAGCATACCCTGAGGGTGCAGGCTGGAGTGTCATTTGCATTTTGAGTTGCTGTTGCATTTGCTGATGCTGTCTTTGCATTTGTTGATGCTGCATCTGTATTTGTTGATGTTGCTGTTGAAGCTGTTGCTGCTGCTGCCTCATCTCTAGAATTTGCTGTCGGATTTGCTGCTGCTGTTGTTGCATCTGTTGTTGCTGCTGCTGCATTTGCTCATGCTGCAGCTGCAACTGGTGCTGCTGCTGTTGGAATTGTTGTTGATGCTGTTGATGAATTTGTTGTTGATGCTGTTGATGTATTTGTTGTTGATGCTGCTGCACTTGCTGTTGAATTTGTTGCTGCTGCTGTTGTAGTTGTTGTTGTTGTAATTGCTGCTGATGCAATTGCTGTTGATGTTGTTGCAACTGCTGTTGATGCTGCTGTTGTAGTTGTTGATGCTGCTGTTGCAGCTGTTGTTGATGCTGTTGTTGCAGCTGTTGCTGATGCTGCTGTTGTAGCTGTTGCTGATGCTGCTGTTGCAGCTGTTGTTGATGCTGCTGTTGCAGTTGTTGTTGATGCTGCTGTTGCAGTTGTTGTTGATGCTGCTGTTGCTGTTGCAGCTGTTGTTGATGCTGATGCTGCTGATGCTGTTGTTGCTGTGTTTGCAATTGCTGCTGATTCTGCATGTGTTGTTGTTGCAGCGACTGCTGATGCAGCTGTTGTGACTGATGTTGCAATTTCAGATGATGCTGCTGTGGTTGTAATTGCTGTTGATGCTTTGATTGTTGATGGTCTTGTTGTTGCTGTTGTTGTGGTTGTGGCTGACGTTGTTGGTGGGGTTGTTGTGGCAGATGATGTGGAGGAGGAGGAAGAGTTCCACTCAGGATGTTACTCATTTCCAGTCCACTAAATATCACCTGTCCAGGGTTAGAGTACCTGGTCGGCACAGTGTACTGTGCGGTCACAGTGTCCTGACTATGCTCTGACACCGTTGCATTAGCTGCTGCTGCTGTTGCCGCCGCTGCTGCTGCTGTTGCTGCTGCAGCTGCCGCTGCCGCTGCTGCAGTGGCTGTGGGATTTGTGAGGACATCAAGCTGAATATTCTGATTGGCTAGGAGAGACTGGACAAGGCCTATACTCTGTGTAGGTGACATGGCTTGTGCAGGGCTGTGAATAGGAGCAATGGGAATATTAACTGTGCAAGGAGGATTGTCGGCTGACACTCCAGAAGGCCCCATCACTAGAAATAAGCAAGAACATTTTGAGATTCAGTTCGAAATTCAATTTACTTCTTGTTTTTTTTCTAACTTTGCTCGGTGTTTCACTACGGGAATTGCTTTGGGCGTGACCAACTACGGAAGCTCCTTTGACACTACGTCTGTCTTAGACAGATAGTTTGACCTGTGATCATCCTCTGCCCCCACCAATATCACTCAGGTCGACCCCTACCTAGCTAATTCACACTTTCTTTCTGTGAGGGACTACAAGCTCATTCAGCACTTCCAAGATCTTTGCTTGTTTAGCTAAACTGTTGAACAGGCGGAACGTCACTGGATTATGCCACCAAACGCGACATCAGTTTGATTTGTTGAGTGACATTGCAAAAATCAAAATAGTGTCCACCTCAAGGATAGCTATTCTATTTGGAATATCACATATTAAATTACAATAAGCAACTTCAGGCTTCACACATTAAGGTGAGCCGTTATAGGGCTAACTACCGAAACTACTACGGAATCCAGACTAATGTGTTGTGACGAGTCATGGGGTTACTTTTCTACACTTCAGCCATTATGCCGACGGTCATTACCCCCAGAAAAGGGAATGAGTCGAAGAACAAGGAGGTTGCATCCCGCCCGTGCCCATCTTCATGTGGAGCAACCATCTCGGGCAGTGACCCTCACCCAATGTGCATGGTGTGTATGGGTCCAAAAAATGCTCAAACGTGGCTTGTGGACCAACAGATGTGCGTTCACTGTGCTTCAATGCCGGTGAAAATTTTGGACAGAAGGCTGAGAGTGGCAGTGGCTAACCGACAGGACCCATGTCTCTCTGGAGCTGCCGCAAAATCTGTTGACTTACTGACCATCAACCACAAGCTACCACGAGCGGGGCGGACATAATGGAAGCCGAATCCCTGAATATGCCTCCTCTGTTTGAAGGCCTTCTCTCGCCCTTCCCTGTCCAACAGTCTAGACCCCCTGGCACGACTGATGTCCAGTACCCTGTATGAGGTGTCCAACGAGCTGCGGCAAAAATGGGGCTAGCTTGGCCCGTGGCGCAAGATGCAGAGGGAGCAGAGAGGGACATTTACGATGGAAAAAGGCAGCCCCCTGCTCAACCCACAACGAGACAACTCCTGCCCACTGTGCATGTTTGCATGGAAAGAGATGTCTCACCATTGGTGTAGCCCCTTTAGGAGCAAGATCCTGGCAAAGGGATAATTATTTACTGGAGATTCAAGGAATGGGAGAGCTGGGGTTGGCCGGAGTCTTATCATCTCCATCCGAATGAACGCTCTATTTCAGCCTCCTCTCAGATTTTGCTGCCGAGCAAGATGGAACGTCTTAACGCGTCCGTCTATCAGAGGATGTATAAATGCAGTCAGTGTGCTCGCTGAACGCAGTGACTTTGCTGTCAGCGTACCAGGCTGGGATTCTGGAGGAGATGTTGTAAGAACTCACTGTAAGTTCTCCTCAAGTTCAAGTAAACACAAGGAAATTGTTCAACAGTGTCTCCAAGCACTCACAACGCCCATCAGTTATCAAACGCCCATTAGTCCACATCCAAGCCACAAGCTAAGGTGATGTGCTCCCCGATTACAAAACACAAATTAATAAAGGTTTCACTATCGCAGCCAGGCAGACAGCCAAGGGCGATATGTTGCAAAAATCCCAAAGAAATCATGCCTCGCCAGTTTTACAGCTAAAAGGAGTGCACACTTCTCCTGTAGGGGCCATCACAGAGGTCACAACACAGACGTCACAATGACGTCATTAATGTGCGCACACGAGGAAGAACTATACAGGGGATCATTTTCGGCCCACATACTCAACTTGGATTGCATGCACCAGCTCACCCGTGAGTTTTAAACACAATTTCACAAGAATACAGACTTCAATTTGCCATGAAACCACCTAGATTCAATGGTATGATAGTCAGCTTTAAACAAAAGAGAGATTGGTGCCAGAGTGGTGCCAAAGGAGGTGAGCTGTCAGGGTTTTTACTCCCATTACTTTGTGATTGTTAAACAAGCACCTACAAAATTATTCATTCAAAATGTTGATACACAAATCACTTTTTTGGGGAATCCGCACAAACGTTTGGTTCGTAAAGATCTGTCAGACGCGCATTTTAACATAGACATTTACCCTTCTCAGGTACCCGTCTCTAAAATATCTCAGGTTTGCATACCAAGGCACTATTTTTCATGGGTTTTCAGCAAATGGGCTGAGAAACAACGGGAAAAGGTGAAAGGGGGAATTTGAGTGCAGCAGGTCTGCTCCCATCACTCATACACACTTTACAGTGTGCCAGAGCTTATTCCACTTGCTCGTTTTAAAGCATTAAATGGCGAGTCTTTGAAGAGTAGTTTGGACGAAGCCATATTGTCATTTTTCAATGCTCGGTAAGAGACATATTGTGTTTTCTCCAGGATCTGCTGGATAAGGGGAAGGCTTTTTTGACTTTGAAGGTATATTTAGCAGCTATTTCTGCTTGTCATGTCGGGTTTGGGGACAAGACACCAGGCCAGCACCCTTTAATAAGTCGTTTTATAAAACGGGCATGACGTAAGAGCCCTTTTTGGGATTTATCTATAGTTTTAGAGGCCCTTTCTCAACACCCTTTTGAGCCATTAGAAGGCATAGGGTTGGTGACTACTTTTAGCGCTGGTGACAGCAACGTGTGTGAGTAACTTACAGGCCCTGTCTGTCAACCCGTCATGTTTGCAGTTTTCTCCAGGGCTCACAAAGGTTTCCTTTTGACCTAACCTTGCTTTCATCCCTAAAGTGGTAGATTCATCTTACAGATGTCCAACTACAGAACTTACAGCTTTCCACCCTCTTCCATTCTCTTCTCTGGAGGATCAGAGATTTAATTGCATACATGAAGAGGATAGCAGGTTTCAGAAAGGATGACCAGCTTTTTGTCTCTTGGGCTCATAGTCACGTCAGCGGCTGTCATGATGAATTGTAGATGCTATATCTCTAGAATATAAATGCAGAGGATCTCAACTTCCTGAGGGCTTAAGGGCCCACTCAACTAGGGGCATGGCTACATCATGGGCCCTACTTAGAAGACGTTCGGTTCCGGATATCTGTGCTGCCGCAAGTTGGGCTTCTGTGGTTGGTCACGCCCAAAGCAATTCCCATAGTGAAACGCCTCACTCTGTTATCTAAGAACCCGGGATTACATTAAGTAACCTATCGTTTTAATCAAGGTATACAGAGACAAAATGTACGCAAAGTTCCACAGATTCTTACCAGGTAAATCATCTTCATCTTCACTGAACACGTTGGGATTGAAGACTGGGAGACTCATGAAGTCCAAGGAAATTTTACGCACCTCAGGCAAATAGATGGTCATCTGACGAGGTTGCAGGTGCAGCAAACTAGTTTTATAAATAACTGTGACATTATGCATCATTAGTCAAGACATATATATTTAAAAAAAAAAAAAAGATTATTCTTTAAAATAATTATGTGAAAGTATTAATTTGTACACAAAACCTGACATACCTGCTCCTAAATTAGCCGGCAAAAAGGAAGCTAGGCCCACAATCTTAAACTTTGTTCCCCAGATGTTAGAGGTGACCTGAGCTAAGTAATTATGCTGCAAAGGAAATTGAGTGATAGTTAAAGAAAATATTCAATGTCAAAGTCAGTTTACTATCATTTCTTTTCAGAAAAGTAGGAGATTATAGAAAATGAAGTGTTTACTGTGGTCATGGTGTGGAATATGTTACTGTGTCTTGTCCAGTAGACACAGACAATAAATACAAAAACTTTTCCTATAAATTCTAGGCAAGTAGATTAATGGAAAACAATTGGCAATATGAACTTGCAAATAAGTTGTTAAGTACCTCACTAAAGCCATCAACTGAAAATTCCCTTCGAGTAAGACTTGGGGACCGAACTGGAGGCTTCTTTTGTAATCTAGGTGACCTAGACATTTCTTGAGATGTTTGGGCAAGTTTGGGAGACTTTCTTGATTCCATATTAATTCTAGGCAACAAATATAAAACAAAAGACAATTAAATTAAACATATTTTATTTATTACCAAGTCAAAAGTTGTTGATTTCTTTAGTAAATATTTTTTGTTTAGTTATATTTTTTTGTATTGTGTTTATTTAAAGATTGTGATGGAACAAACATTTCTGTTATGTTTCAGGCACCCTGTAATATTGTGTGAATTTTATATTCAACAGTACCTTATATGTTTAGAGTACCTAGGAAGCTTAGGAGACCTGTTTCCTCTGGTAAGTTTTGGCGACTTTCGCCCAACCCACTCATCGCTCAACTCAATATCGCTTGAGTCTGAACAGTTACAGCTGTCAGTCATATAGGAGATCATACCATTTACACAGACCTCATCTGAAAAACAAGATTAAATTAAAGATGTCTAAAATCAGCTATCAAGAAAAACTATGCATTTAAGCATTATGCTTAACAAGAGTGTCGGTTTATAGGTCACCTATTATGCTTCTGCTTCTATTCTTTTTTTACTTTTACTTTAATGTGTAAAGATGATTTTGCATGTAAACAATCTGGAAAGTTACAACACACAGTCCAAGCCAAAGGAGCTAATCTCTCCAACAGAAAAACCTGCCAGAAATAACTTGTAGTCCTCTTTTTTGTGACTTAGCTAGGCCACCATGTGCATAATGCCCACCTACTTGACTACTTTGGCCTACTCTCAAAGAAGTGTTGGGTAATTGATTTCATTATATCCAGGAGACACTTTTTTTCTGCTTCGAGGGCAGAACAAAAACAAAGATTGTATGGACTTTGAATTGTGAAAGTTATATAGCCATAGTAAAATCTGAATATAAAATTATGAAACTGTTTACAACTGCTCATGAAGCCTCAGGAGTTGAAACCTGATTATGGTAAGGTGTGTTATAGGAGTAAACTACAAACTTTTGAGTGTGTGGTAGAAGAGTAGGCAAGCTTTAGGACATACTATTTCATCATAACTGTGTCTTTAACAGGCAAATCTTTATTTAGATATACACTCACCTAAAGGATTATGAGGAGCACATGTTCAATTTCTCATTAATGGAATTATCTAATCAACCAATCACATGGCAGTTGCTTCAATGCATTTAGGAGTTGGTCCTGGTCAAGACAATCTCCTGAACTCCAAACTGAATGTCAGAATGGGAAAGAAAGGTGATTTAAGCAATTTTGATTGTTGGTGCCAGACGCATGGTTGTTGGTGCCAGACGCATTTCACAATCTGCTCAGTTACTGGGATTTTCACGCACAACCATTTCTAGGGTTTACAAAGAATGGTGTGAAAAGGGAAAAACATCCAGTATGTGGCAGTCCTGTGGGAGAAAATGCCTTGTTGATGCTAGAGGTCAGAGGAGAATGGGCCGACTGATTCAAGCTGATAAAAGAGCAACATTGACTGAAATAACCACTCGTTACAACCGAGGTATGCAGCAAAGCATTTGTGAAGCCACAACACGCACAACCTTGAGGCGGATGGGCTTCAACAGCAGAAGACCCCACCGGGTACCACTCATCTCCACCACAAATAGGAAAAAGAGGCTACAATTTGCACAAGCTCACCAGAATTGTCTCGATTTCTGTTGAGACATTCAGATGGTAGAGTCAGAATTTGGCGTAAACAGAATGAGAACATGGATCCATCATGCCATGTTACCACTGATACTACCGCAGGCTGGTGGTGGTGGTGTAATGGTGTGGGGAATGTTTTCTTGGCACACTTTAGGCCCCTTAGTGCCAATTGGGCATCGTTTAAATGTCACGGCCTGCCTGAGCATTGTTTCTGATCATGTCCATCTCTTTATGACCACCATGTACCCATCCTCTGATGGCTGCTTCCAGCAGGATAATGCACCATGTCATAAAGCTCGAATCATTACAAATTGGTTTCTTGAACATGACAATGAGTTCACTGCACTAAAATGGCCCCACAGTCACCAGATCTCAACCCAATAGAGCATCTTTGGGATGTGGTGGAACGGGAGCTTCGTGTCCTGGATGTGCTTCCCTCAAATCTCCATCAACTGCAAGATGCTCCTATCAATATGGGCCAACATCTAAAGAATGCTTTCAGCAGCTTGTTGAATCAATGCCACGTAGAATTAAGGCAGTTCTGAAGGTGAAAGGGGGTCAAACACATTATCAGTATGGTGTTCCTAATAATCCTTTAGGTGAGTGTATAAGCATCCTGTCACTGTTTAAACTGTCTTGCCAATCATCTTGTCACAGTCAAAAATGAATCACCTTCATTCAATTTAATTTAATTCCGTACCGTGATGTGTTTGCAATTTGCATAATGATACATTTAAAAGTTAATCTCCAAATGTATCTTTACAAAAACTTCACAATGCTATTGCAGATGAAGCATAAAAATGTATTCTAAAACTTGTACATAAGCATAATATGGGCACTTTAAAGTTTACATGATCAGTGCATATTGAAGTACCTGCTTTACCATCCATTTTTGGGTCCATTATGACAAACTCTGGTCGCAGTTTGCTTATGCGACGGCCCTTCAGAATAGGCACCAAACCTCCCAGGTGTTCCAGATAGAGGGTGTAACAGGGGCCTCCTGCCTCTGGGTTCTCCTCTGAACGTTTCATAGTGCAGTGCAGCCGTTCATTCCCTGCTGTGGGATAGCTCACAAAGTCTCTAATGTTGTTTGGATCAGGGATTGGGGGCTTGTGATATGAAAAAGATTATGCATTAATGCATATATTAACACACATCAAACAGTGAAAACTTCACTTGCTGCTTCTGTACCTTGATAGTTGGAATGAATGCAGTGGTAACGTAGGAACAGAGGAGTGAAGGCATGTTCAGTTTTCCCACATCTCTCTCTTCTTTAAGAGCACTGGCAATGCCCTGCTGACACAGAAGCTGCAGGCTGGCCACACGGTGCTCCACGCGCACTACATACAGGGCTGGTCCACAGGCCAGAAACAGCCGTGAGTCCCTGTGACCCCAGCAAATAGTGGTGATGGGCCTCTAAACCCAAAAGATATTTCGATTACATATAGTTGATGTATAATTTATGCAATCATCAATACGGCATTAAAAATCATTTTTATATTGTTTTGGCTGACCACTTACAGCAAAAGTAGCCAATATCCACTTGTCTACAGTATAAGCATGCATTGCTATACATACAAATTTCCACATAAAAAAGGTTTATATGAGTAATAAATATAAAGTGTATGTTTAAATAAAATATATAATTAGAATAATATAATTTATTCCTGTGACGTTAAAGCTGAATTTTCTGTCACACTAAAGACTCATTCTGCTCAATAAAAATGATATGTTTTATATCAATGTTGAAAACAGTTTTGCTGTTAAATATTTTTGATGAACTACCTTTAAAAGTTTCTGGTAAACAAAACTAATATTAAAAGACATTTATAATAATAAAATATTTATATTTCAAATATAATATAAAAACTTATTTTCAACTTTCTATTCATCAAAGAAATTATTATGAAAAAAGATTAAAAGAATATTATGGTTTTCATAATAAAAATATTAATATTAAAATATAACTGACTTTAAATATTGATAATAATAAGAACCATTACTGATAATTGAGTAACAATAACAATTCATAATAATGATAGCAAATCAGCATATCTCATCCGACACTGAATGATCAATTCAGCGTTGCCATCACATTAATAAATTACATTTTTAATATATAAAAAAGTGATTTTTATCAAATAAATATAGCCTCAGTGAGCATAAGAGCCTAAAAACATACAAATAAATCTAGCTCAGATTGATAAATGGTGATTGGTCTGATGACTGGTCACAGCTCACTTGGGCTGGAGTTTCTAGAGTGTATATATGTTCCCCTTGGACATTATAAAACTTGACAAGGGCATTCCTCATTAAAGAGGCACAGGCTGAGTCAGCGGGAAGGCCGTGTCTCTCCATCCCGGCCACTGCCAGCAGGTCTCCCTGAGAGCACCACTGTACCTCCACATCTGAAAAACAAAAGTCTGTCCAGTCAGATTACACCACGATATGTCGCTCGGTCATAATGATTCAACATTTATGATGTGCAGTTAAATTCTTTTTACTGTAGGAGTAACCAGAAGTTTCCCAACCAAGAAAAGTAGCCATACTTTAAAATGATGATTTATGCATGTAAAAAAATACTTTATTTAATTTATATATATATATATATATAGTATACATATATGTCCTACCTGCTAAACCTCCATTATAGGTAAATTTACTGTCAATGTAATTAGAAATTTACAGCCATATACATCATATATGTTGAAAGCAACGTTAATATTCTGTAAATAATAATCCAGTGGCAGCAATAAAACACATACTTAGAAATTAATTTATTGCAAGAGCAGCAGTATTTTACCTTTCAGTCCTGATCGTATGACATTAGGTGAAAGGTCATCATAGTTGTTCATCAGACTAATGTCTCCCGATATGAAGCTGACCGTGAGCAGAGGTTTGAGATTTTGCACTTGAAAGGAAACATGGTTTTTACAGTTAATAACTTTTAGTAAAATTAAAATACATATAGCTGCCTTGTAATCATCCTTTTCCCAGTTTAAAAGAGTTCCCCCGGATTTATGGATTTATCTGTTTTTATTTGGACGGGAAAACCCAGGAAGGCTTCACTTTGTGTCATGGATAGACATGTCTTCAAATCCTATACTGTAATCTCTAAGAAACGTAAGATCCCTATACAGTGAAAAATGGTTCTTGATGCCAGAGTGTAAGAGTGTAATGCACCTTGAGCTGGAGTAGAGTCATCGGAGTCTGTATCGCTCTCAGTGCTATCCTCCACCAGGAAGTTCGGGCAGTTCCAGGACATGCTGACTATGCCATCTGACTCATGCAGCAGAACATGGGCAAGCATACGGCCGTGGCAGTCCATCACTATGACTTGCCCGTCTGCTGTTCCAAAAAGCACCTGGGGAGATTAAATGAATCCAAACATCAAATTAGGAAAATTAGGCATCAGTCCAAGGGAATCGTTCCAAGTCATTTTATCTTTTGCAAACAACCTGTTGACAACAAATGCATTTCAGACCTTTTCCCTCAATGTGAGGATGTCAAACCAAAAAGTTACCTGCTGGTCATCGGGGGTCCAGATTCCACAGGTGATCTGGCTCTCCAGATTGATCTCAGACGACCAGTGTCTCTGACCACTGACTGAGCCCACCAGGACAAAACCATCCCTGTAGGCGATTAAAGCCTGTGTACCGTCATGTGACCAGGTGAAGTCACTCACCTAGACAACAAACCACTATTTCATTAAGCAGAATATACTTTATTTACATGGTCTTACTTACCGTATTTTCCCGCATATAACCCACAGACGCAGATAATCCGCACCCTCATATAGCACGCGGGGTTTGGGGGTGTGTGCAAAAATTGTTGGCATAACCCGCACCTTTATATAACATACACCCTTATATAACCCGCACCCATTGATTGATGAACATTTTTGTGTCATTTGTGTCACATTTCGAATTTCAAATGTTGCTCTTTTGACATCAATTATCCATAACTGTTCAGGCTCGGTACACAGTGCTTGTGCGCAAAATTCAAACAATAAGAAAACAAACACAAGTCAGAATCAGAATCAGAAGAAAAAGAAAAAGCAGTCTCTCTTGCTGTGCAGCAGCACGTCCTTTAAGAAGCTTGTTGATCTTGTTGATCATCGGATGAGATGAGAAGAGCCCGCCCTCATGCAGCACAGCCAATCACGTGTTCTTGCATGATTGACAGGTCAGACAGCCTATCAGCACCAGCTGTCAGAGTGATAGTGGAAGCGCCAGAGACAACATCAACCCTCGCAAGAAAGAAAAACCGAAAGAAAATACTGCAAAAAAAAAATCCTTACGTCCTTAGGGACGTAACAGATATATTGAAATATTATTACGCGTAAAACATTTTTTATATAGCCCGCACTCGTATATAACCTGCTCCCCCCCTGCGGGGTTTGTAAAATCTAGTATAACTCGCGGGTTATATGCGGGAAAATACGGTAGTTGGCCTTTTTGTGTGCGTATAAGCATACTAATGCATTTTTAATCAAAAATTATTAATCAAGCTTGAGATATCATGATCAATCAGCACACAGATGAAAAATGAGCAATAAATCTACTAACATACCTGAGCACCTCTGTCATTCACTAGCTCTACAGACCATCTTCCTTCATACTGGATCCACACAAATATTCCTCCCTCCATGTCACACGTTGCAAGCTTCTGAAACGGCTCATTCCACCTAACAAGGACGACCTGCACAAGAACAGCATCACGGGAAGGAAGTTCTAGCAGAATTCGGCAAGTGTGCATTATACTCGTGCATAGGATGGAAATTTGAAAAATAGTCAGAATAAATGTGCATGGTAGGTAAGAAAATAATGAGATCAATTAAGTAGTATTCAGATGGTCAAGTGAGCTCAATTTATACAGACTAAAACATATTTTTATTTACCAAAACATCAATTATCGTAATTTGAAGGTACAAGAAAATAAAAAGCAAACTGTTGATTGGTTAACGTTAGGTTACCTTATTCTAAGCTGCGAAAGGATGTAATAGATCTAATGGGACTTTTGATTGAAATACCGTAAGGTGTACAGTTTTTGGAAGTGAAAAAGAACAAGTCATCTTATTATTTAAGTTAAAAAAAGAAACATAAATGGACATTCCCAGAATCATCTGTGTGACATCACACATTGATTTTCAATTTCTAATTTTCCCCTTAGTTTTGACTTATCATTAGAGTTTTATGTTATATCTTATGCTGTTAAATGAATATTTATTGTATTATTTTAGTGTTGCCATGATCGTGTCTTGTATTTGTGTGCATGGCACTGTGTGCACTTTCTGTACGCGAGTATTTACCTGAGATTGTGGAAAAGCTACTTGTGATGAACTTTGACTCATCATGTGGCTTTTAAGGTGGTTGTCAAGAGTAAAAACAGATTTTTAGTAATTTGATACATTAACAATATTTCAGTTAATTAATTAAAATGTAAAATTTGGTTTAAAATGTAAAAGACTGCTTCCATATTCTTAAGATAAAGTTCTGGCGAATAGTTTTTCTTTATTTCCTTAGGTTTAAAGTCGAAAACATTACTTAGTGCACCTTTAAAGCTCACAACTCAAACATTTAAACCAAAAGGGAGCAGTTGTTGGTAAAACAAATTTCTGAAGGAGAGGCGAACTCCCACCTCACTGTTATGCCCCCGTAAATTGAAGTTGATTCTTTGTGGGGTATTTCTGTCCCTTCTACAGTGACTAGATGTGAACGTCACGCCCACAACACCCCTGGCGTTCCCAGTGGCCAGCCAGCCCTCCTCATAGTAGCGCCTCCTGCACACCGGCTTCTCCTTCTCACTCTTGGGAACTCTCCCTTTCCATGAGAGGCAGAGGATGTTGGAGTCACTGCAGAGGACCGGACCATGTTCCACCGCAGCCAACATCCCTACAGACTGACCAGGCTACAGGCGTAGAGGGAGACGGAGTTAATACTTACATTATTTAAAACACTTATAAAATCTCTGGTGTCATTTTTAATGGTTATTAATACTATGTAATATATTACAAAACGTGCACATTAATTCTGTAAATGGGTTGTTAAGCAAGGCAAGATTATTTAAATAAAAAATATTATATATATATTATGTAAAATATATATAATAGAAGTCTACTCATCAAGCCTGCATTAATTTGGTCAAAAATACAGAAAAAAACCCTGTAATATTGTGAAAAATTATCGCAATTTAAAATAATGGTTTTCTATTTTAATATACAGTATTATATTATTAATATACAGAGTTCACTTATCTTGACTCACAGTTAACTCGCCAACACTATTATGTCGACGTTTTTGAAGTGGAACCGCCAAACTTCCTATTTGTCTTTGCATTTTCTTTTCGGTTATGTCGATTCTTTTATGTCGCCGAACCCTAATATCTCGAGCACAAAAGAGGGACAAATTCGCCACTTCACATGGTTATCTCGTGACTGTAGACAGTTCCTAGTTCACTCCACATGCACTGAGTTTGCGTTGCACGTGGATCGCGGTCTATATGGTCGCTCTGTCAGTGTGACGCTCTGACGCTTCTCTCACAGCGCAGCGAGTGTTGCCGTGGGTCCACCCACATCCCAAAGCCTCATCCGCTTCTGTGTGCACATAAAGCCCCCCTTCTCTGACATTTTCTCAAATATTTTGACATTGGTCGGTAACGAGCGGTTACCGACCAATGAGTATGAGGCTTAGATGAACACACACACACACACACACACCCTGCTCCTGTCTTGACGCGCGCTCTGCTCAGCGCCGCTGCGGATTGAAGAACACGGTTATTAAAAGACGGGACGAAGCCAAATTTGTTGAGAAAGCACATTAGACAGGCAGAACGCAAGAAAGTATGCAATCTAGTACCGCGTGATGACCTCAGGAATATGTTGTGACTGTTTACACTGTGAGCGAAATTGTGTTTGCAATGTTGGAGAATATAATTAAAGGTTTGTATCGAGAATGGACGGTGTTTTTTATTGTATACTGGTAAATCTCTGCTGTTAGTTGGTGCACATATGCCTTTTGTTGTTAGCAAACATATACAGTGTATGTACATTTTTATAGCATGCCGATCGCTTCATCAAATAAATCACCATATTGGCTGTTGGTTATCTCGATCAACGGTTATCTCTACGCTTTTTTGCAACCCCCGAGGCAGTTTAAAATGTAATTTTTTACTGTGATGGTAAAGTTGTATTTTCAGCATCATTACTCCAGTCTTCAGTGGCAGTCTACATGATCCTTCAGAAATCATTCAAATATGACGACTTATTATCAACGTTGGAAACAGTTGTGCTGCTTACTATTTTTTATAATCTTTTTAAAGTATTCTTTGATGGGTAAAACATTTATTTATTTTTCTGAAAGAAATTAATACTTTTATTCAGCAAGGATGTGTTAAATTGATAAAAGTTCTGAACAAAACTATCACAGGTATATATAAATATTAAGCAGCACAACTGTTTCCAACATTGAAAATAACTAAGTATCAAATCATTATATAATGGCTGATGAAAATTCAACTTTGCATCACAGAAATAAATTATATTTTTTAAAGCATATTCAAATAAAAAATTTGTGTTGTAACAAAATTGTAACAATGTTTTATAAAATTAAAATTTATTTTTGCATGATTTTTAAATGCTGGCTTGACAAGCATGAGAGACTTCTATCAAAAAAAAAAGTACTTCTACTGTATACTATATAAATTATTATATATATATACAGTCTAAGGAAAGTGTATATTTATTTAAATGCTGTAACTGGTCAACTTTGCAAAGAGTTATTTTGCAGTTCAGTTAAAGATGATTTTAACATGCAAAGAGAAACGTAATACATTAATAGGTTGATTTAAAAAAATGCTATAAAAAATTTTTGCTATTCACTTTAGTGTCAGAAATTACACACTATACCTTTAAATATAGTTTAAATATTTGCCCTGTGACTGGACAAATAAATTTTTGGGATGGGACAAGTACTAACATTCCATATAGTTTCTCAATTAATACAATATAATTGCATAAACATGCATAATAACTATAAACGAATTTGAAAAATGTTGTTTATAATAGTTTCAAGTGGATTTAACATGCATGGCCACTTGGAGAATGTAACAACTAACTAGTGTATTTGACATTATCTGTCTCTCAAATAAACTACAAACATATTCTTATTTGATGCAGCAGAAACCATCATCTTGGAATGCATGAAAATCTAATTTCTGAAAGTACTCACCTCTTCATAGTCCCTGGACATTATTAGTCCGAATTCCGTCTTTGAAGGAGTGCTCCATTTTGTTTGCTTGTTCAAAAAAAAATATGCAGTGCAACCTAAGAATGCTTAACTTCAGATGTGTCTTAAGAAAGAGTGTGACTGAAATCAGGCCATTATAGTCTGTGACTAATGCACATAACGAGGAATTCAATTTATTCTATTTCTATTCAACAAAATTATGTAAATTATATCTAAATCAAGTCAAGGCCAGTTGCAGTTTATCTTCATTATGCAAAACCAGTTTTCAGCCTTTGGTATTCCAGGATTTCTGTGGAAAGAGAAAACACACAAACGCACGCGCATGCACACACACAAGCACACAAACAGACACAAGCACACACAAGCACACACACACACACACACACACAAATGTATTGAGAAATAATAAAGAATGTTACACTAACACTGAAACAAACTATATCATTTGTAGATTGAAAGTAAAAACATGCAGAATCATTTAAATACATTTATTTTCTCTGTCTGCACCCACACTTGAGTTGACATTGGTCCCCCATTACGTCACAGGATGTTTAAAGCCCCTGTAATTCATGCCACATGCCAAGAATAACGCCACAGAAATTATACATCGAAGTATCTGTTCAAAAAATTCTTGCAAACGCGGAAAAATCATACAGAAAAATCTACACAACTAAGGATGAGGCTGCTCGCAGGCGTCATGGCAACAGGGATGGGATGATGGCTGAATTTTAATGACACCCAGCCTAAGACTTCATAACTGCATTTATTCTCATTTCAAATAGAAATATTCATTCATTGCGTTTCTTCCATGGTTATTAACATATGTAGAATTTCGTTTAGCTACAACATAATCTCAGTTAAACTGCTATAGAATCAATATAAAAATAACCATATAGGATTTCCAGATCATAACGGTTTTCAGTTTCACACGTATTTTTATATAAGAATTGTGGCTGGTAATCAAGGTAATTAAACTGACTGCAGTTAAGGATAAATCCATCAACTATGGTTGCCACCTACACTCGTGCTATAATTACACAACCATCAAGGCTATAACATTGACTATTATTCTGACCTTCCAAAGAAATCAAATGAGAACAATGAGAACCAAAAAGAAAATAAATAATCCGAGTGATAAAATAAAATTTCTGTATTCATTTCTATCAGCAAACTCACCTCTACCAACTCGCTCTCAATGCGTCTAAATGGTTGCCAGATGCTCGCGTTGGATTTACCCGATAGTATATTAAAGTCATGCAGTGGGACTTGCGTCCGTTGGCGCAAAGCTGTCCGTGGAAGAGGGATTTTTGTGCGTCCGAAGGCAACCCGCGCTCTGACGGAATGGTGCTGTGGATCACATGAGCGCCAGCCCATCCACAGATCACACGACAAATGCGACCACACTGATATAAATCACCAATCTACATCTTTATACTGTCGTACGCATTCAGAGGCAGGAACTTGCGAATAGTGTTAAGCTTCAATTGAGAAAATAAAGCAGGCTACTAGAATTATAAACGATTCAAAACGCTCTTTTAGCGCACAAAAGTGATTGCTATGCAAAGTTGTTTTGGTCAGGTTACCTTGGCTCTTCTTCCTCATCCAATTTCTATAAAACTCATTAAAGAAATTTCACCAATGGGTTGTTGTTCACTACATCGTTTTACGCCATAAGGTGTCATTGAGTCATTCACTCAAATGACTCGTTAAAACACCGACTCGTGCATGAACTAAACACAAATGACATTAAACAGATAGACTTTTCCAACAATATTCACAAATTCTGGTCATGAACTTTGGCTCGTGCTGCATTTAGTCTTTAAGAAGACAAGAAAGTAGCGTAATTCAGATGAAGCAAGTGAACCGAATACAGGTGCCAGTGTGCGAAAGAACGATTCGTTCACTTAAATGATTCATTCAAAACACACCAAGGGTTCAACCAAACCTACCAGCTCATACGAAGAGACAAATGTGCCACATTTACAAGTCTGTGTACTAAAAGGTTCTACTTTTCCCACAGTTTTCCCCCCCAAAAAACCTGACAGATGACAAAGAAATAGGTGTTCAGACATCTTTTACTGAAGGTGTAAGCAAATGGTCACACAGTTTATATTTACCCCAGAGCTCATACATTTACATTTATGCATTTGGCAGACGCTTTTATCCAAAGCGACTTACTTAATTCAAGATACAAATTCACATTCTAATCAGTTCTTGCTTTCCCTGGGAATCAAACTCATGACCGTGGCATTGTAAATACCAATGCTCTACTGGTTGAGATTATTACTAAAAAAATGTATTAAAAGCAGCTTTTTCTTCTGAACCCCGTCTGTTATGCTTGTACTGATATGTGTTGTAAATCGCGCAAGTTTTTCTATGAGGGAAACTGAGTTTTACTGGCACTTATTTCCTTTGCTCAGACAGTCTGCAGCAAGGCTCCGGACTCAGGAGAGATGCTTCACTTTCATCTCAGGAAAAGCAGACAGAACAATGCTATATTGAAGAGATTCCCAGGAGGCGCTCTGCTGTACTCTCTGCTGTTCCTAGTGCGTGTGGTTTACTTTAGTAGACAAAAATAAGCTTTCAATGTTCCTTCACTTTTGTATGCAGATGTATTATGAAGTATCATGCACTTAGTACCAATGGTCTATGTCAAAGTACACATAGTTTTAGATGGCTATGTGCCGCATTGACCAAGATTGTTGAATACATACAATGATCAGAAACACCCCAAACCAGCACTGGCTAGAGAATGTAAAGCTTCAGATGCACTAAAGCATTGCTATCTTTAATTGCCATAACCTAAAAATAAAACATGGCTGCACAAAAAGGGTTAAACTTTACAGTAATGTTACTTTCTCTAACATTACAGTCACCAAGACATCAAAATTGACAGTTTTTGTATAATATACATGATTTACCCGGGCACATCATTATTTTTTTTATTCATGTTTCCTCATGATCTTTAATCAAAATAACTTCCCTTCCTTCTTGCAGCAACTTCTCTTCTCTGATGATGCGTTTACTGGCGTGAGGGCGGGGCAACCTGTCACTCAAATAAGATCCACCAATAGCAAACCACTACCATCCAATCAATTCTCCATGGACTAGATAAAGTCACGCCCTACATTGTTTTATGTTTGAGAATGCATGAACATTAACGAATAGGACCTTATTGCAAATTGTATCTGTTCTAATGAAGATTTGAATGTCAGTATATAGGATAAATCAGATCTCGTCTCAAATCAGAGAAAGGCTTGGATTCATGTTTTGGGATGTATGTACAATCCTTAGTCTCTTGCCACAGTGCAGTCAGGGACAGGTCTCTTGAAATATGCGAATGACGCTGTCATATGCAGGTGGCGGAGTCTGTCTGGGTAGAAATCCTCTTAGACTGCCTTTCCCCAGCCAGAAAGACTCTGCTGGTTCCGTACTAAACGGATCTGTGATGTTAGGAATTAATGCAGCCTGGTTATCGTCCTCTGTCTCATCGCAAGTCTTGTTAGTCTTCTTTAGCGGTGGCCGAAAAGTGGAGTTCTGAAAGCTGGGGCTTCTGCCCAGCAGCTCATTGGGGTCTACAGAAGTCTGTCTGTGGAGGTTTAAAGTCGCTCTTCCCGCATATTCGTTGTTCTTGTCGAAACCGTGACTCTTGTAGTGTTTGAGGTGGCATTGTTGATTACGTGAGCCTTTAGATTCTGACGACTGGGTTTGATGCCTGATGATCCTGACCGAAGCTCTCCGTCTCGACATCCACGTAAGGAGGAGGAAAATCAAGATCCCAATGAGCAGACCCATCAATATCGACAAGCAGAATGCCAGGATGAGCTCCTCTGGATGGAAACATCAGAAATAATTTTGAACAGTTGAAACATTTACAATAAACTATTTTCATATTGAATATGTAACTGCATATTTTTATAACTGCACACAGTTTAAATTGATATATAAATATTATCCAGCTTAAGCATGGCTACAATGATAGTAGTAAAACAAATGTACTCCAATTCTCACCAAAATCAAGAGGTTTAAGTATTTCCCAAAACGCATTTGTGTCATTTGAAGCCATGATAGTTAGCAGAAGCATGTCAACATGCAGACAAACTCTCAATCCAAGCCCACAAGGACTGTGTATTTCTCAGTGAATCTAGCACTTTGTTTTTTTTGCATAAAGGGAAACATTGTCGTCATTCTTCCTGCCTCTTTACTTGTAAAATTAGCAAGTGCTCGGCTTATCTGTTCAGGACAGAAATCCAGGGGAACAGGGCTGTTTCCTCTTGCATCATTTCCTTCGTTTCAGTGGATACAATACAATGGCTTCTTCACTCCATTATGTTATAATAGACCAACTTACACCTTTTTTAGACCTTTCAACACTTTACATTTTCTTCTGCTGCAGTAGATTTGTTTTAAGATAGATTGAGGATAAAAGGAAACTAATTTAGTAAAAAAACAAGAACAATACATCTGTCAAGTTAGTTTTGATCTGACACAGTTCACATAAGAAAAGGAAAACGCCCGTGCCTGTGATAAGTTCTCAGTTGTCAGAGGGGATTTCCTTACTGACTTTTGGCATATAGCCAAATAATAATACTTTTACAAATACCTACTTTAAAGTAGTATAATATAATTACATCATCTTTGCTATAAGTGTAGAAAAATGCATGTCCTCTCAGAAGACAGAGGGAAATGGATTTGCATTTAATTGATTTCACAGTCACTGTTCCCTCCTGGTATAATGGCATTTACATGCATTGCAGTTTTGTTCTAAAGCAATAGCAGGACATCCGTGATGATTCTGAGTGTTTTACAGAAACAAGGAATGGCCAGAAGATGTCATGATCAAACCATGATGTTCTTGATAGAGAGACTATGGGTGGGTGGTGATGAACTTGCCACAAAGATCTATCTATCTATCTATCTATCTATCTATCTATCTATCTATCTATCTATCTATCTATCTATCTATCTATCTATCTATCTATCTATCTATCTATCTATCTATCTATCTATCTATCTATCTATCTATTGTTTGTCTGTCTATATATCTATATATCGTCTGTCTGTCTCTATCTATCTATCTATCTATCTATCTATCTATCTATCTATCTATCTATCTATCTATCTATCTATCTATCTATCTATCTATCTATCTATCTATCTATCTATCTATCTATCTATCTATCTATCTATCCTATCTATCTATCCATCCATCCATCCATCCATCCATCCATCCATCCATCCATCCATCCATCCATCTAGTTTTAAACAGTGTAAACGCTCCCATGTTGTTCTCTTTAACACCGATAGGTGGCGGTAAAGGTCACATGAAGTAACATTGTTTAAAGGTTTCCAAAGCAACTCGTCTAACAAACTTCACCATTATCATCATCATCATCACATGAGACACAGGAGCCCGCGGGGAAGGAAGCGTCATCTGCTCTCGGTAACAAACCAAACAAATAGATTCTGATGAATTACAACTGCTGTTCTGCGCAAGAAGCGCAATAGATTTGCTGTTTAACCTCCAAGCATGTTTTTAGACTTCAGGCAAGCTGTTTGTGCAGATGTTTATCTTTCGCTCCTGAGTTTCTCGTGTCTTCTCTTGGTTAATTGCATAACTTTGGCTGATAAATATGCTTGCAAGTTCGTGATGCATTTCATGTGCAATAAACATGCAAGATGAAAAATTATCCCAAATAAGAAAAGACTTTGAATTATGGATGAGTTCTTATAACTAAAGCTCTTTTCCATATAAAAGCAATCAGTCAACAAATCCATAGTTTATTTTTACTAATATTATTAAACAGAATAAATAAATAACAGCAATTTATGTTATGCAAACATATGCATAAACAGCGTGACTACAGTTTGTATCTAAGTACAAAGAAACACTTTTTTTATTGCACAAAAGGCTTTTACCAGATCTTAAAAATAATTTATGTTTGAGTAACCTTATTGATTTAAGTCATAATTACATTTTTTTCTTCTTCTTTTTTAACCTAAGTTACACTGGTTACTTTATGTCACTTCATCTAAATCTTTTTACAGTCTGACACTCATGCTGTTACTCTTTCTCCTCGGTTCATTCACTAGATAGAAGAGGACTTCTGATTGGTCGACTACCCGGTCGGGCACTTAAATGAAACCTGCTTTTCTATTGGATCATATCAAGTTCCTGGACTTTCTGCATCAGAGAAAGAGAGAGAGAGAGCGAGAGAGCGCAAGAGGAGGAAAGAGAGTTGTAGGAGGGGCAGATGGGGATGCCCCCTTAAGAAAGTAGTGCGGTATCTTCTGTCTACTGTGCCGACTGCATGAGTGATTCACTGTCAGAGGTGCACAGGACTGTAGAGAGGGGCCATGGCTTCCCTAAGCCCTTTCGGACGGTCCAGCAAGGACATTATGAATGTGATGCAGAGACTGCAAGGTAGGTGATGCTGTATTTCTGTTTTCCCAGCTCCCACGACCGTCCTCTGACTCTATGAGTCAGGAGGAATTTTGCTGATTCAGTGGCTTCACACCAGGAGTTTGCCAGATGCCTCTTGTTGCACAAATGCACCATATCTCATAGCACAGGAACTAACCCACTTGAGAAATCAATATCGATGCTTTACGTAATGGCTATGCATGTCCATCCATTTATCTTTAAACTAATGTTGTCATCAAATACAGCTTATGGCAGTGTTGCGAACAGAAATGTTTGTGCATTTGAACTGTCCCGAGGGAATCTTGCTCTTTCATTATGATAGCTTACAGACGCCTTGCTTTATCAGCCGAGGGTTCAAATGGACTGGTTTTATGCTGCAGTGCTTGAGGAAAGGTTGTGATTTCTTCATCTTTTAACTAGAAATAGAGGATCTACATATTTTTGGACATAATTGTTTCTGCTTGGTGTTGACAAATTGGTAATTTAATTAAATTCTCATAGATGGCGCGTAATCTAACCACAAAAAGCTGTATTGTTAAATGTACCTAGTAATGTTTGCTTTTTTGTCCACAAAGAAAGTTAATAAAAGATTGAGTCTCTGGGGTAATTCATTGGGGATTAGATTTGTGTTTAAAATAAGTTTAGCTCATGAATGTCATCATTGTATTTCTTACAGGAAGTTGTCCTTGACAAAAGGCCCTTATCTAAAACTTGTGTTACTGCCATTGAGAGAATAGTTAAGTTTGACCTTTCTTGCTCGAATCATATTTACATTCTTTATGATAAGGTTGTTTTAGTTGATTGGAGTGCTATGTGATGTAAAATCAAATGCATTTTAGACACGTTTCCAACTGTTTTAGGTGGCAGGAAAGGTTTAAATGTTTTTGCAATAATTTTTGGGGAAGACAAATATAAAACCACCCAAAAGAAAAACAGAATCGACGATGGCTGTTCTGGGAGCGAGTGATGACGTTGGGATGCCGGGGCTCATGCTGGTAGGAAAATGTTTCCATAATCCACCTGTTTTCATGGGCCGATGCAATATTATCTATCACCAAATCCACAAGTTTAAAGGGACAGGTCACCCAAAAATGAAAATTTACTCCCTTATGTATGATCTGTATGGTTTCTGTAATTTAAATAAAGTTAAAATAAAATATTATATTAAAAATGTAAACTTAAAAAACTTAAATGAAAAAAATTAATAAAAATTACTGAAACGAAAATAAAAATCAGTTGAAGCTAATAAAAAACACATGACAAAAATACAGAAATTTAAACTAAAATGACACTGAAAATATTATACAAAAAAGCTCATTAAAAATATAAATGATAAATAATGATAAATGTTTTTCCATACAGTGAAAGTCAGAGGACTCCTATGTTGTTTGTTTCCCAAAAGTCTTCAAAATATCTTTTTTGTTATTTACAGTAGAAAGAGAGTCAGACAGTTTTTTTTTTATGTCTAAAGTGCATAAATGATGACAGAATTAAATTTTTGGTGGAGTATTCTTTTAAAGGTCAAGTAAGCAATTTCTGAGAAACACTGTTGGTGTTTGAAATCAACCCAAACAGACACACTCCTCCCTTCATTTGCTCCACCTCCAAATCACTCAATGTAAAAATGTCTCTTTATCATAGCAGAAGCCAAGCAAAATAATGCTTTGTGAAGCAAAGATGACGTATGAACAAGGACAAGAACAAAAATCTGAACATGCAGTACACAAGATTATACACAAGGAAAAGTTGGTTGTTAGTCGCCAGCAGCTTATCAGCTCCAGACAAAGAATTACTCAAAGAAAATGTCCCGATTCAATGTCTAACATTACAACAGCAACAGCTCTTGGTTCTGTGAAACAGCAAAACCAATGTTACTCATGTATGGAGCAGAAACAACTCAACCATGGTGTCCGTTTTCAGGCCTTCCCGCTCAGGTCTTTCCAGGTCTGATGAGCCTTTCTTGGGTCCTAAAGCTCTTGCTGATCATAACCCTTCTTTTTCCAGTGATATTCCTTTGAGCTTTTCTCTTTTGTAATGTCTCTCAGCCATCTCTCTTTCTACAGTCTTTCTTCAAATCTCCCTCTTGCTTACAGTCTCTCATTCCACTCATAAGTGGACACGCCCCCTGCTGCTGATTGGCTCACTTTTTCTCCTCCCCTCTTCTCTGAACATGCCCCCTACTGCTGATTGGCTCACTCTATCCCCTCCCACTCATAAGTGGACATGCCCCCTGCTGCTGACTGGCTTACTTTCTCCCCTCCCTCTCTTGAGTGGAGACGCCCCCTGCAGCTGATTTGCTCACTTTCTTTCCTCCCCGCTTGTCTGAACACGCCCCTACTGCTGATTGGTTCACTCTCTCATTCCCTCATGAGTGGACACGCCCCCTGCTGCTTATTGGCTCACACTCTCTGCTCTCCTCATGAGTGGAGAGTTTTCACCTTTAAGCTTGCATCACTATTACTGTTGCTTGTACTTTAAACAAACCCACGAAAGTTTAAAAATCTACATTGTAATAAAATACTCAGAGTGACTAATATGCTCGATGCCCATAAATTGCTCAGTGTTTTTGTCTGAACAGAGCTGGGCAGGGACTCTAGTGGAGTAGGTGGTGTGTGTGGGAACAGGTAGAACCTGACACCTCTTTGGAAGATGTCCTGTCCTTGGAAGATGGAGCAGATCGATATTTGGACTCCCTAGCGTTGTGTACCCCTTCTCATTGACTGATGGCTGTTACTCCGTGTTGGCAGTGGACAGGGGCAAGTCTATGAAAATGACAAATTAGCTGTATTTAGTTCTGTTTGTTGCGAGACCTTTGAGAGCATTAAGCCCGTGACCAAGCGAAGCAGATGTTTCGCTGTGGGCTTTCATGGAAGAGTAACAGCAAGAGGCTGGGAACATTTTCTGCTCAATAACTGATTTAAGAATGATTTCAATAGCTCTTATGGCAATAAACAGAACAGGGGTATATGAAAAGAGCTAAAATACAAGCATAAGTGTTGTTCAGATCCAACTCCTTTTAAACTTATTAACCAGGTCTTGTTCAGGCATGCTGGGTAATATAATCTACAAGCAGGTGACTGACTGTGACGTGATTTACATGCCTATTCAAATGTACACATTTAATCACAATAATAATAGGTTTCATTTTAGTTCAGGTACAATTGATTATCTAATTTAATTAATCTAAGATACAGTTTGAAACTCATTTTACTTTCATAATATGATATTTTAAGAAAGAATGAAGGATGGGAATTCACGGATGGTAAATAGTTACTGTATGACAGGATAGGGAGTTGGATTTTCTTCATAATAACAGACTGATAAATAATGCATAATCAGACCAGGAAACTGATTTAAGAAAGTAAATACAGTGTCAGGTTGACATTAAGGTTTTATCTGTTCATGACTATTTGAGGATTTCTTTCTTTCTTTATTTTCACAGTAGCGCACTCAAACTCACAGTCCTGTTCTGAACAACTCATAATGCTCATGAAAAAATAAGATGCTCGGGGAAAGTGTGTGGCACATGCACCTTTACAAAGCCTCTAATGGCCTCATGTAACCCTGCCGAGGATATTGCGCTGCTACTTTGTGGAGAATTGATGTTTATTGCTGATCACCATGGCAATACCCACATGCTCAATGTCTGCAGGATGAAAGAAGAAGCGTGAATAAGCTGCAGTGCAGAGAGAAACACTCCAGGAAGGAAGTTGCATATGCGTGACAACTGGCACTTCTCTTTTTACCGCCAAAATTTCAAGAGTCATACATGCATTTGTGTCTTTATTGTAGGAAGTCTGAATTTAACAATAAATGATGACTGTTTTTAGATGGAAAATGTACCTACTTAACACACCCACATATAAAACCCACTTTAGCGGTGCCCTAGCAACCATCCCAAAATACCCTGACGACATGACGGCAAATTTTGCACTGACATGCATCATTAACATATATTTAGAAAATGTAAAAATGATATATAGTGCATGTTAAGTTTCTAATTCGATGTAGCCTGTGCATTATCTTATGCACAGTAGATTTGGCGTTTTATGTTTGCACAGCAGTTGCATTTTTGGTGAATTAACTTGCGTGTGATCAAATGTGTTTTGCATTGAAGGCACATTAGAAGAGGAGTGTGCTCATTATCATAGCACTTCAACAGCGAATAAGGTGACGTGTGGTTTATGTGACAGAAGGTCTGTGGTTACTTGTTTTCAGAGTAACTCTTTTTGGTTTCGTCCTCAGTGGTGACTGACGCATGCCTGTTTAGATCGTGTGGTAAAAGCATGTGCCATCCTCCCTTCATTGGCACGAATGATTTTTATACAGCAGCCATTTCCTTTAGACTCAAGGCTGATGCGAACTCTCCAGTGAAGAATGTTTTAATAACATAAAACATGTTAATGTTTTAAGAACTCTCCCATGTTTTATTGAGAAAGTTGTCGAAGAAGGTTGTTTTCTTGATTGAATTGTAAACCTGTTGGCGTTATATCAGGAACTGTTTAAATATATTGTTAGAACAGTGAGAACGGAGATCAGGTGTTTGATTTGCAATGCTCGGATTTGATGCTTTCTCTACTTTGCATTATCATATTGGACAAAATACATGGTTGTATATTGCAATTTAGGCCATTTAATGTGGTCAATTAATGTTTTAAAAAGACACTAGAGGGCAGTATTTTGGTGTTCAATATTTTTTCTAAATATTTAAATGATCATAAATGTATTCTTGTTAATACATCTTTTATTGTTTAGCCTAAAACATGAAATCAGCATTTGCATTTCTTCCGAGCGGTCAGTTGAATCTGCAGAAGCAATATAAGAGTATTAAAGACATTCTCCATTCAGCAGATGACGGCAACATCTGACCTATTGCCCACGATATCATCTGTCCCGGGTTTGTGTTGAACACACTCATTTAAAATTCAGATGCTCCACACACTTGTCGCTCTTATTTCTATGTGTAGACTGAAAGTGACTGTATGTTCATTAATACTTTAATTAACTGTAATTCTTATTTAATGCTGGCAATGAGTGCATGTGAACTCATTGGTATGATGGAACGATCCGGTTTGTCGTGTTACAGCACTAGCAGTTAAACACTAATGACCGCCTATTGATTGCTGATGGAGAACTGTGGGACTTTTGCAAATTGCGTTTGTGTTCTGCACTAGTATAATTTGTTTTAGCCTTTTTAACTCAATATTGAATTCTGAAAAGCTTTACATTATTCTGCGATCACATTTCAGGACTGGACAGCTCCAAAAAATACTTGAATACTTGATGCATATATGGGAAAGAGCATGGATCTTTTAATATATATATATATATATTATAAATTATATAATGTATATGTGTATATATACTGTTATACTGTGTATATATATATATATATATATATATATATATATATATATATATATATACAGTATGTGTAAATGCACGCGCGCATATACACATTACATACATGCATTAATTACTGTAATTTAATTAAAAGAGTTAAAGTAAGGGATTACTCTTAAACTTTCTGTAATTTAATTACATTTATACTGTACATTTATACAGTTACATTATTACACTATATTTATAACATTACATACTGTATTGGCTATAGAACAGGACCATATAAAACAGTAATGGACTAAAACAAATGTTAAAATATATGTAATGTAACTGTATAACTTTAAATAGGGAGAATAGTCATTTCAAGTATAATTTGATATTATTCATCTGAAATAATTAAAAGAGTTTCATGTTTATCATTGTATGTTAAACTGGTCGATTTTGACATTGGATTTAGAAAGTAATCAGTAATATCAGTATTAGGTAATGCTTTTTAGAGAGTGTAATTAATACGATAATGTAATTACACTGTTGAATAGTAACTAGTAATTTATGAATGTGTGTATGTTGGATATAATAAATAAGTTGGCTTTTCTCACGTTATTCTAATCTGCACAATGTCAGGTCTTTTTAATCTGTTTTGAAGAACACTGAGCTTTAACCCTGTTTCACTGACAGAAACAAATTGTGACTTATTAGATGAGCATGTGATAGCACTTTTTGCACAAATTTCATTTTCTCCTGTGACTGAAACAGTTGGAGGAACATTCCTCGATCTTCAAAACAAAGGCTTTTTGAGATATAAATACCTCAGCTATTTTACGGCGGGTGAGTGGAGAATGGATTTTTCCTCTAAGTGGGCTTGCAAAGAAACAATATTATTTTGTAAATGCACTTACATTTGTGAGATTGAATTAAGTAATTTAATAGAGGGTGTTTTATTAAACAAGGCACAACACAAAGCAATGCATGCCTGGAAGATCAAGACTTAATTTTGTGGATGTCCCTTTCTGGTCATAAGATGGTCTTGTAATTGCACAATTAAATATGTATCAGGACACAAATAAATATGTTGTCAGGTGGATTGGGATTGTGTGGACCTCGTGCTGTTGCTGATGGTCAGGAATAATAGAGTGATGTCACTGACTGCGCTGTAGCAGGTGGCAGATGCATTTGCTCTAGCTGTGACATAAATGATTCAATACTTTGAGTGCAGTTGGTTCCCAGTTGCCTTATAGCCATTTGCAAATAATGCATGTATTATTTAGTATGATTAAATTCATGCCATGAATGGTTTTTGCCACAGACATGCACAGAATCAAAAATTTGGAATCAAAAAGGATTTAAAGTCAACATGAGTGAAATACAAAGTTAAATGATAAAATAGTTGTTTTTAAATAGTTCCTTTTGGACTTTATTTTGCTTATTAACTTAAGTTAGAAGTTGGAAAGATTTGTAAAGTTTTTTGAAAGAAATCTCCAAGGCTGAATTAATTTGATCAGAAATATAGTAGAATTGGGAAATTATGATTATCATTATTACAATTAAAAATAACTGTGAATTGAATTTATTTAAAAATGTAATTTATTTCTGTGGTGAAAGCTGGATTTTCTGCATCGTTACATCAATTGTGTCACATTATCCTTCAGAAATCATTATATTATCAATTTTAATATATTTGCAGAAACCATGATACATATTTTTAGGAATCTTTGAACATATATAAGGATATATAAGGACTGTTAAACGATTGCAATTTTTTATTGAATTAATTACATGGCGTGGTGATTAATTAATGTATTCAATCCTACATCAAATTTGGCAGAGAAATCATCCCCAAAAGATCATTTAAAGTCGTTATTGTGTGAAGCATTAAATAGACATGATAAAAAGTAAATATTTGAGTGAAATATTTAATGATTTTTTTATTAATATGGAAGTTGTCACGGGTCCGTGTGTGATGAAGGTACATAGACGATGAAGAATAATCCATAAGGCTTTATTTAAACAAACGACACTGAAGAAATATATCACACGCAACACATTAACGATGACCGACAACTAAAGAGTGCACAAGGAGAACTAAATATACTAACAGTGATGAACCTAAAGACAAACACCTGTGATGATTAGTGGCTATGACAACTGATGGGTGACGGAGAGTTCTAGAACAGAAAACATGTGACAACAACAAAAGGCAAAATAAGAGTCCTTGAAAACAGTGAAACGTGACATGACGCCCCCTCCCGGAAGGCGCGTCTCGCGCCGTGATGATGTGGCGAGGAAGAGGAGATGGTGGACAGCAAACCAGGGAAGCCGGTAGCAGGAGGAGGCTCTGGAGGAGGACGAAGACCGGGAGGTGATGATGGGATGACAGTAGGGAGAGAACATGATGGCCATGGAGGAGGATGGTCCAGGTGGTAGACCCAGAGCGAGCCGCTGATAGCCCACGGTGGAGTCGACGGAGGGAGGAGCCAGGGATGAAGGCAGATGGCAGGGATCATGGTGACGACTGACGGGGACGAAGCCGATGGATCCCAGGATGTAGCCGACGAACTGATTGACCCAAACGATGCCGCTGGCCCCGGAGACCGAGGCGGAGCCGCAGCGACGAGCATCCGAAGAGACACCGACAGGACAGAGGACAGAGTCGAAGGCGGTGTGACTGAGGACCAAGGCGGAGCCGGGGGGAAGGAGGAGCCAGCTGGAGCCGAAGGTGGAGGCCAGGCGACGACAGACCAAGGCGGAGCCGGAGGGACGAGGGAACCCGATGGAGACGTTTGGCCGAGGGACGTCGGTGGAGCTGAGGGAGGGAGGAGCCAAGGCGGAGCCGATGTGTTGACGGGCCGAGGTGGAGTGCAGGGTCCAGAGGTTTGAGGCGGAATCCGGATCCCCTCAGCGCCTTCCGATGACGGTGACCCGTCGACACATGGCGGCTCCCAGGTGTTAACAGGAGCCAGCAGTGGGGCGCGGGACACTGGCAGAGGAGGTGCTGAGTGCTGACTCAGTAGAGGTGGTGGGAGAGGGAGGCTGGGTGGGTTGTCTGGCAAGTCTGGAATCCAGAGTTCCCGGTCAGTGGGTGGTTCAGGCCAGGGGAGGTCCAGGTCCAGGTCCAAGAGGTCTGGCGGGTCAGGCCACGGGAGGTCTTGAAGGTCTGAGAGGTCTGGCGGGTCAGGCCAAGGGAGCTCTGGCTCTGGCTGGCGGATCTCTGGATCGGGCTCTGGCTCTGGCTGGCGGATCTCTGGATCGGGCTCTGGCTCTGGCTGGCGGATCTCTGGATCGGGCTCTGGCTCTGGCTGGCGGATCTCTGGATCGGGCTCTGGCTCTGGCTGGCTGATCTCTGGATCGGGCTCTGGCTCTGGCTGGCTGATCTCTGGATCGGGCTCTGGCTCTGGCTGGCTGATCTCTGGATCGGGCTCTGGCTGGCGGATCTCTGGATCTGGCTCTGACCGGCGAGGCGCAGGCTTGGGCGCTGGCTGTCGAGGCGCTGGCTGTCGAGGCGCAGGCGTGGGCGCTGGCCGACGAGCGGCAGGCGTGGGCGCTGGCCGACGAGCGGCAGGCGTGGGCGCTGGCCGACGAGCGGCAGGCGTGGGCGCTGGCCGACGAGCGGCAGGCGTGGGCGCTGGCTGACGAGCGACCACTGGTAGATGAGCGGCGGGAACTGGCGCTGGCTGATGAGCGGCGGGAACTGGCGCGGTGATTGCTGGCGTGTCAGCTTCCCCGATATAGAAGGTGGAACAGTTTATGTACAGGACCAGGTTGAGAAAGTCTTGGAACGGCTGCCAGCACTCGCTCGGCTCTAGCTGAATACACGCATCGTCATCCAGCCCAGCCCAGAAATGCTGGTTTAATTTGGTGTCACTCCAGCTCACCAACTCTGCCAGTTCCAAAAACTCCTCTACGTACTCCTCAATCGGCCGCCCTCCTTGTCGGACGATTCGCAGGAGACGATCCTCCGCCTGCTTTCTTTCCATAGTAGCGCTCTTCTCGTTTCTTTTCGCCGCAATCATCCCGTTTGTTTGGTCGGTCATTCTGTCACGGGTCCGTGTGTGATGAAGGTACATAGACGATGAAGAATAATCCATAAGGCTTTATTTAAACAAACGACACTGAAGAAATATATCACACGCAACACATTAACGATGACCGACAACTAAAGAGTGCACAAGGAGAACTAAATATACTAACAGTGATGAACCTAAAGACAAACACCTGTGATGATTAGTGGCTATGACAACTGATGGGTGACGGAGAGTTCTAGAACAGAAAACATGTGACAACAACAAAAGGCAAAATAAGAGTCCTTGAAAACAGTGAAACGTGACAGAAGTATGAAATTATTTTGTAATTAAATTATATACTAAATAGGAAACTAAAATTGACAGGTCTTAATGATTAAGTAATTGAGTCATTAATTAATTTCAGTTAATTCAAACGGCTGATTGATTAAGTAGTGAAGTAAAGGTTCTCTTTATGAATGAGCCATTGAATCATTAGTTTAACCAATTCGTTCAAATGCGGATTCAGAAATGAAACACCTCTGTGTGTCGCTCGGTGACAAACAGAACTGATTCTCTATGCCCAACAATTCAGTATCGCAT
Source organism: Rhodeus uyekii (assembly GCA_037043235.1). Classification (NCBI taxonomy): domain Eukaryota; kingdom Metazoa; phylum Chordata; class Actinopteri; order Cypriniformes; family Acheilognathidae; genus Rhodeus; species Rhodeus uyekii. The sequence continues at coordinate 2,557,811 of JAWRVZ010000057.1, forward strand.
TTGCACTAGTGCTATTCTGGACAGAAAAATAACTCTTGTGTGCTCATTACTCTTCTGATATAGCTTAACTATTATGATGTAAACATTAGACAAAAACACAAACAGGCATTGTGTGTGTATATATATATATATATATATATATATATATATATATATATACTTTCATGTCTTTACTATGAATTTTGACTTGATTAAATAAATAAAAAATTACTGGGTGGTTGCCAGGGTGTTGCTAGGTAGTTGTTAAGTGATTGTCAAGTCAAGTCAAGTCACCTTTATTTATATAGCGCTTTTTACAATGTAGATTGTTTCAAAGCAGCTTTACAGGAAAAACAATATAAACAAAGTTTGTTTGGCTGAAAAGAAGCCCAATTGTCCCGATTGTCCATGTCTAAAGATTCAACTTTGAGGTGATTCAACACTAAAGGTGATAATTGCCTCATCAAACACACCACTAATGTTTAATAAATACTTTATGTATATTAAGACATTATTATTAAACAAAAAATAAAACATCAGTCAATTCAATCAATTTGGATTTCCCATTGTCAGACTTTGCTTTGCATATTACACATGCAAACTCATACACACCCACAGAAATTGTGTCATCTACCCATAAAGCCCTTGTTGTTCAGCATTCTGGACTACAAGGAATCTGATTATTTGGTAAGCCATTCCTGCATTAGGGTGCCTGCAGTGCATGTAGTAGAGGCCCTGGTGGAGTTCAAGCTGTGTAGCACAAGTACTGACCCCCACCCACCCATATAAATCAGGAGAACACCAGCTGCCCAGTGACATCACAGCCCCCTGCGTGCTGATTGGAGAATCAGTGCCATAGCCGGTTAGTATGGCTGCAGCTGTGGGATGCTGCTAGAACTAGAACAGACCTGAACGCAGCATCCACACCAGCACGACTCCCCAGCTCCGCTAACAACAGGAAGTCGCCTGGCTCATAAAAACTGCCCTCGATTAGCAGGAGGAGAGAGAGAGAGAGAGAGAGAGAGAGAAAGAGGGAGAGAGGGGGAGAGAGGGAGACAACAGCAGGAGGGGGAGGTTCCATACTCCAGCACTCAGTCGCACTGTTTTCACACGGAAAGCTCCTGCTTCCCGGAGGAAATAAAGGATAGCTGATCTGGTTTTCCTCCCTGAATGACACGCGCGCACAATATCACACATGAAGGACACAAAGAAACGGAGGGAATGCAGGGCGCACAATGGCTCACTTTAAGGACGTAGCTGTGAAAAATACCACGTCTCTGAATCTGGTGACGGGATTCTTTCAGTATCTCCGCGGTAAGTGGGGCTCCTCTCGCTGATGTCTCCTCTCATCTGACTGGATATTTCAGGAGTGTGGAGCCACTAGCTCAGATTTACATGTAGTCTGTGCTTCACTGAATGTAGGTGAAACAGATGCATGATCCAGATATGCAGTGACATGTCTCTGGGTCATATGGCTCAATAGACATTAATGGGCAGCTGAGGTCTTCCTCGTCTTCCTCCTCAGGAGAGGTAATCACCGTGTTGGCACGGGTCACGGCTGCACACGAGTGCTGATGTTATCCTCTTTACAGCTGCGCATGTTGGATTATAATGGCTGTGGTGTGCTTAAGGCATGCCATGTGTGCTAAAACATGCATTAGAACATGCATGCAACCATAGGATGTTGTCTCTTGTGAATATCGTTGGTCTGTCTGAGACCGTCATGCATAAATATGTCTGGTGGATGTTTGTTGGTGACCTGAATGACCTTATCTGCATATTGAAATGCTCTGCAAGATGTGTATATTGTGTTAAAAGATGTCACAAACTTCCATTACTGCTGTTTGCGAAGTGAAGCATCCCTAGTGCTATTGCTCATACTTAGAGTTAATGATCTGAGCACTATACAACTTTTTTTCCCACCTGGCAGACGATAAAAAAACAGCAACATCCTGAACACTCAAGGAGCAACTCAGAACATCTTTATGGCTGCATAGCAACCACATAGTAACACCCTTGAAACCACTCAAAACACATTTGTAACCACTTTTCTATGCCTTGCCATTAACCTAAAACATCATAGCAACTGCTTGACAACACCCTAGCAACCGCTCAGAACATCTTTATGGCTGCATAGCAATCACATAGTAACACCCTTGAAACCACTCAAAACACCTTTATACCGTAAACACTTTTCAATGCCTTGTCAACAACCTAAAACATCATAGCAACTGCTTGACAACACCCTAGCAACTGCTTAGAACATATTTATAGCTGCATAACAGTGGCCTGGCAACCACTCAGAACTCCTTTCCAAATTAATAGTAACACTCTGGCGTCCTACTAACTCCTATTCCAGCAACTTCATAGCAATTGCCTGGCAATCACCAGAACATCTTTGCAGTCACTTTGCAATATGCTTGCAGCCACACAGAACATCCTAACAACTGCTTGACAACACCCTAGGAACCGCTCAGAACATCTTTATGGCTGAGTAGCAAAGCCCTGGCAACAATACAGAATAACTTTGCAACTACAAAGCAAAAGGCTGGCATCCACACAGAACACACTAATACATGCATTACAACACCCTAGCAACCATCCCAATAACACCACAGCATTGCGGTGATGACTTTTGCATCAGAGCTATTCACATTTTGGTTAATATTGAATATATTATATATTCAGTGGGCCAGATTTACTAACAGTTTGCGTCAGCGCAAACCCTCTTTTGGCGTTAAACATCTACTGTCAGGGTTACCTTAAAACACGCAGTGAAAAATTAGTGCTGAAAAGGCATGAACAGGGTTATTTTTACGGCTGATCTTAATGTATATGTTGGAGTTTCCCTTTCAGATGCAAAGTTTATGAGAGGAGATTATTTAAATGAATCATGCAAAGTGATTTACTAAGGTTTGCGCTAGTCAATTTACTGGAATTTGCACCATTATTTATCGTCCAAAAAAAGCATTTCTTAGTAGATTGATCCGACTCGTCGTCAATAGATCACAAGCAGAACTTTCCACTTCCACCGGCACTTTTAAGGAACTGCGTTGTTACGATAATTTGCTCTGTTTAGTAAATCTGACCCTAATTCTAATAATGGGAATATTGCCCCATGTTTCTGATATCATGCCAATGTTTTTGCCCATGCCACATGTGGACTCTCTGCTCCTCTGTACTGGTGAATATCTCCTCTCTCGTTTTGAACGCAGGTTTACAGTAATGAAACTATACAATATTCAATATTAAATCCTCTTGGATGGATTTATTTGTCACAAATATAACAAAACAACCAGGTGATGGCTGTAAGCAGATTAAAGAAGACAGGAAACTGTTTTGAACTGTAAAACTTATCTGATTGCTTACGTGGTTTCTTTCTTTCTCAGATGAACAGGAGTCGGTACAGAAAAGAACTTTTACAAAGTGGATTAATTCACACTTGGCCAAGGTAAGATGTTTTGCAATCTTTTTCATCTGAATGCCAAAATGTTTTGCTTGTAGTAATATTTACACTGTAGTACAATACAACAGTGACTCCAAACAGTACTGGTGCACTTTGCTTGTATGCTGTTGCATAGGATAACAAAATATCAAATCTCTTTTGTGCTGAATTGTTTACTTTAATTTCCCGAGATATTTTTGGAGTGAGTTTTAATCCTGGTGTGGCAATGCTTTTTAGTAGATATGTAAAAAAAAAAAATCTTAGATTGACAAACAAAATCTTACATTAACGTTCCAAAGTTTGTGGTTGGCAAGGTTATAGATGGAAACGAATACATTTATTCTGCAAGAATGCATTAAACTGATCAAAAGTTCTGCCTGAATTATGCTGCAAATTCAGCTTTGCCATCAAAGGAATAAATTACATGTCAAAATATATTAAAACAGAAAACGGTTATTATAAATTGTGATAATATTTGACAAAATTACTGTTTTTACCATGTTTTTCACCAAAATGTTTGCCATATAAAGCTTTTTGCGAAATGTTTTGCTTGAAAGTTGTGCTTTTGCTATCTTTAAAATAAATGTATAAAATGCTAGAGAGCTGTTGTTTTTACTTCGAGGGAAGGAACACCCCGGCGTCTTAAACAGTGATGTCTGTGTTACCGTCCTGACCCATCATCCATGAACATTGAATGGTCTATGTGATTAGTTTTGCTGCCTAATGTCATAATGACACTAAAGGGCAAATGTCTTTGTAACTGAATAAAGCTCAGATGATTAAAGGCTGTTCGTTGTCTGGACAGTAAACAGTGAGTGAGGGGGCGTACTGCTGTAATACTCTAATAAAAAGCATGAAGGGCGCTGTTTGTGCTGTGTGCTTTGAGGATGAATGCTGTGTTATGATGGCGTCCAACTGCCATGGCCAAGATGAGTGGGTGATCTTGTGTTAGTACGCTGATCATTAAAGACTCTGAAAACCTGCTCTGAATTCATGAAATGTCACATATATTTGCAAGTATATGTATAAAATAGCAGCATAATGATAACATAAGAAACTGAAATGTACATAATTTTTTATCTAAAACCTAGTCCTATATAAAAAGTAGGCCTGCACAATATTAGATATCAGATAAATATTAGATAAAACTGACATTGTGGAATCTATATTGCGATTTATAAAACATAATTAAATGATATTAAAAGTGGCATTTTGATCTCATAATTATGCCAAAATTATTTTTGATGAAGTCAAAATTATTAGCTTATGATGCGTAATTATATAAAGGCCGAACCTAAAAGTCAAAATTATGCTATAAATTCATAATTATGAGATAAAAAAGTCATGATGATATAACTTAAAAGACTTTTATGTTATAATTATAACTTAGTTGAGTTATACACTCACCTAAAGGATTATTAGGAACACATGTTCAATTTCTCATTAATGCAATTATTTAATCAACCAATCACATGGCAGTTGCTTCAATACATTTAGGGGTTGGTCCTGGTCAAAACAATCTCCTGAACTCCAAACTGAATGTCAGAATGGGAAAGAAAGGTGATTTAAGTAATTTGCATGGTTGTTGGTGCCAGACGGGCTGGTCTGAGTATTTCACAATTTGCTCAGTTACTGTGATTTTCACACACAACCATTTCTAGGGTTTACAAAGAATGGTGTGAAAAGGGAAAAACATCCAGTATGCGGCAATCCTGTGGGAGAAAATGCCTTGTTGATGCTAGAGGTCCGAGGAGAACGGGCCGACTGATTCAAGCTGATAGAAGAGCAACATTGACTGAAATAACCACTCATTACAACTGAGGTATGCAGCAAAGCATCTGTGAAGCCACAACACGCACAACCTTGAGGCGGATGGGCTACAACAGCAGAAGACCCCACCGGGTACCACTCATCTCCACTACAAATAGGAAAAAGAGGCTACAATTTGCACAAGCTCACCAGAATTGTCTCGATTTCTGTTGAGACATTCAGATCAGAATTTGGCGTAAACAGAATGAGAACATGGATCCATCATGCCTTACCACCACTGCGCAGGCTGGTGGTGGTGGTGTAATGGTGTGGGGGCATCATTTTCTTGGCACACTTTAGGCCCTTTAGTGCCAATTGGGCATCGTTTAAATGCCACGGCCTACCTGAGCATTGTTTCTGACCATGTCCATCCCTTCATGACCACCATGTACCCATCCTCTGATGCTGCTTCCAGCAGGATAATGCACCATGTCACAAAGCTCGAATCATTTCAAATTGGTTTCTTGAACATGACAATTCACTGAACTAAAATGGCTCCCACAGTCACCAGATCTCAACCCAATAGAGCATCTTTGGGATGTGGTGGAACGGGAGCTTCGTGTCCTGGATGTGTATCCCACAAATCTCCATCAACTGCAAGATGCTATCCCAGGGGTGGCCAACCTGTTCAGCATGATGAGCCATAAAATAAAGCTCATGACTGCGGATAGCTGCATAAAATATTGTTGGGGGGGGGGGGGGGGGGGGGGGGGGGGGGGGGGGGGGGGGGGGGAAGTTTGTTCACACATGTATGTTGTTCAAAAGATTGAAAGGTACATTGATTCAAAAGTTTTGACATTAGGAAAGTCTTCCTTAGGCAAAAAGGGGGGAAAAACCCACCGGTGCTGCGCTATATCACAGATTTATATGTTTATACGTAACATTTTTTAGCATTTTATACATGCAAGCTAAATGAAGGTGCAAATTTGAAGCGTCTGCGGATTATATATGCGGGAAAAAACGATATATCATCTCATTGACGGTGATCGGAAGTAGAAAAAGTATGTGGCGAATAAGGTTTTGTAATGTAGTGATCGGTTGTAAAACGTCTCCGTTACTATTGTAACCTCTGTTATTTTTCCATATTCCGTTTAGAGAAGTGTGAAGAAAATATTCTGACGCAATTGAATTGAACGTCAATTATTCTGACGCGCTTATGCTATTTATACCGTCTGTCTGTCAGAGCCGCATCACGCTACAATTGGCCAGTTGTCAACTGGCGTTATCCTATAAGGTTTCAGAAATTACGTGAAGGGGAGGAGTTCCCAAATGAATTTCATTGCAACATCTCGTTCCCACTATCGAAAGGGAACGCGCTTTTGCGCGCCTCTATTTGAATTTGGTAAAAAAAAATAACGTCCACGTAAGCGGCGGCTGATGGTAGGATACACGTAAATGTATGTAGTTTTTCCGTAGACAAAAAGGTCTCCGCGGGCCGGATGAGAGGGCCGTAGTTTGGGGAGACTGAAGCTCGTGAGCTGCGGGTTGGCCACCCCTGTGCTATCCTATCAATATGGGCCAACATTTCTAAATAATGCTTTCAGCACCTTGTTGAATCAATGCCACGTAGAATTAAGGCAGTTCTGAAGGCAAAAGGGGGTCAAACACAGTATTAGTATGGTGTTCCTAATGAGTGTGTGTGTGTATATATATATATATATATATATGTGTGTGTGTGTGTGTGTTTATTTGATTTGCTATATATATTTTTTGACCTCAGGGACAAAAATATATGACCACTTTTAGGAAGGATGTAGGTATTTTTGTAATCCCTGTCACATTTGGAGTGTCTTCAGAATCCACTGTGACACCAGAACTTCCTTTTTTTTTTTTTTAGACAGATACTCATATTGTGCCTCCTGCTAAAGTAACGGCATGACACAGACACTAATGTCTGACAGGTGAAAGGGTTTTAACTGGACAGAGACGTTCTGTCAGACCATCTGTCTTACTGTTACATTCAACATTGTTTAGATTTCCCCTCTGAACGGATGTCCGTTATGTGGAAATATGGATTGAATCTATGCTTATCGAGACAAGTGTGTTTCTGGAAAGTCTTGGACACTGTAGGTATGTGCAGATGGTCGTCAAGAGGGGCTGGAACATTTCTCAGTGGGGAGAAGCATGCTTCGCTCCTGAGGTCTTTGATATGTGTGCCCGGTGATTTCAGATGGTGTGATTAAGAATCAACAACAGAGTATTAGCAAGAGCATTTCTGATACAATCAGTCAAGCCTCAGTCAGCATTATTTGGGTGCAATTTACAATTTGAGAAAGTTATTCGTTTGATCGTTTCTGATTTTTGTTCAAGATTATAGATTCTGTCAGATTCTTTAAAGTTAACATGAAATGCATTTGCTACCCAATTTAGTGCTGTAATGTGAATTATTCTAGGGGCCGTTTACACAACACCGTTTTCAGATAAATTGGAAACTGTTTATGCATTTTGGCCGTTCATTCTGGGGGCTGAAAACAAACCATTATCGTCTCAGTGTAAACGACAAAAACACAAATTTGTGATTGGTGACGTCATGCGCATGTGTATTACGCGTTCAATGTGTAGTGTTTCTTTCCAAAGTGACATCACCATCTACTGGCCTGGATGAATAAATGTTTCTCTGTTTTAAATAGCTTTAAATTTATATTAAATTAATTATATTGTGATATCTCATAGTAAATGAATATATTTAGTATATTGGGTTATAATTATGCCTTGATAACTATTGAGAATGAACATTATAATTTGACATTTCTAGAAATGTCAATTTTTTTAAATTACATTTACATTTATGCATTTGGCAGACGCTTTTATCCAAAGCGACTTACATTACATTCAAGAAACACATTGAATCAGTTATTGCTTTCCCTGGGATTGAACTCATGAACTTGGCGTTGTAAACACCAATGCTCTACTGATTGAGCTACAGGAAAGCTAAATAATCATTTGTTTACCCCACAAAATAAGAATAATTGTTCTTTATGTTCATCCCTTGCTGAAAAATTTGTTTATTTTCTTTTAAAAGGAGACATTACTAATTAAATGGATTATGATATCAGTAAAAACATTTTTTTTTGTTATGATGGATACTTATACAACATTTACTATGTCAATCTAAAGGGCCAGTCACATGTCCATGAGTCACAGTCCATGAATAACGCACAAATTACGCACAGATTTTCGTTTCTGCGCGGAGCGTGCGTCGTATGCGTAATTCGTTGGTGGAACGAACGTGGACCATCAGTGATTGTAAGTGGATGTGCGGAAGGCGGTTTGTGCGTGATTTTGAGTTTTGAACGGTTCAAAAATTTTCCGAAAAAATTTTCCTAATTTTTTTTTGCGTTATTCATGAGTCGGCGTGCGTAGTTTATGCATCGAGTATGCGTGACTATGCGCGGGACAGGCGTCGGCCGTCAGTGCTTATGCGTCGGAACTGGTTCGAAACCGCGCACGTCCACGTCCGTCCACTGACCCCCCACCTTCATATCACGCTTGAACCGTGCACAGATCACGTTCATTCCACTGACAATGTGGATTCTGAAAGTGCTTGTACGTGGAACGTTCGCGAAGCGTGCGTGTTTGGACGCGCTCCATCAGTGATTCATGCGTCGGGTGTGCATCGAATGTTCGTGGAATACTTTGGTCAATTTCTCGACGCACAAGCACGCACAAACCCAATCTGTGCATGATTTGTGAGTGATTCGTGCGTGATCGGCTGTGTGACTGGCCCTTAAATATATGCATATACATAACTAAATACATGAGACTAGGCTTTATTTTTCTTGGTTTTCTTTAAACCAAATATATGCATTTGCTAATACGGTCAAAAGAAGTTACAAAAACAGGATGTGGATCCTCATGAAGAGATAGAAAGAAAGAGAAATCATTTGAAAATAAAAGGAAGTTACTACTTTTTTGTTGACATGATAGCAGAAATGGGTTTAATTGCACATAGTAAATGATGACATCAGCAATCCATTGTGAAAGTCACGTGGTTTTTTATAATGACCCACGTGCAGATGGTTGAAACTGAAGCGGAGCTCTTGTAAGATGTTGTGTGTGTTGTCGCCCCTCCCTCTCGCCTCATTATGCGTGATTAGTTGCTTTGGTGACGTGGCACTTTGCAGCACACAAAGAGAGGATAATCTGACACAAATGGTGGGTTTAAGTATTCCAGTCAGTGCAGATTGCTCTGAGGAGCCTTTTGTTCCACACAATCTGCTGCACGACAGTTTCAAAGCACTGCTATGAAAGTTTGAAGAATCCCAGTAATGTGTGCAGCCAGTGGGTCCACTGCAGTCCGTGCTGTGCGGAGAGCACACGCTCACTGCATACTAACCGAGCTGCAGAATACGCCATGTAATGCTTCATGCCTGCAATACTTATAGATGCACATCGCCGTCTGTGCCCTTCTGCTTGTTGGCCTGTCTGTCCAGCTAGTTTGCCTGATTTTAAAGGGTTTGTTTTACAAAATTAAATCTAGATTTACATTTCTTGCTTCCTTAGTTCCTTTATTTCTCAGTAGTCAGCATGACCAAAGCAAATGTGTTTGCACATCACTTATGAGGCTGTTTTCATGATGGAAAGTTTGGTCTATTTTTGTTTTGACCCCTGACACATCTGTTATCTTTTCCTATTGTGTCCATTTCCTTTAATATTTGAAAGCAGTTTTTCACTATGATGTTTGAAAATCTCTAATAACCTGCTCCTGTACAGTCTAAACTCCTAGCTGTAACTTCAGTATAGTGCTAGTCCTTAGTAGTAGGATGATGCAGTTATTAGATAGTAAGTTTGAGGTTGTTAAGATTATTATAATTTTTTCTTAAATGAAAGTTGAAGAAATTTCAGGATTTACTTAAAACACGCATTGAAAAAGTTGTGCTGAAAAGGCGTGGACAGTTTTTTTTTTTGCGGCTGATCTTTTATTTGTTGGAGTGTCAATTTCAGATGCAAAGTTTATGGGAGGAGATTATTTAAATGAATACATTAACAAGTTCAAAAGAAAAAACAGTATTTATTTGAAATAGAAGTCTTTTGTAACATTATGAATGTCTTTACTGTCACTTTTGGTCATTCTAGTTTCTTTCCTGATAAAGGTATCAATTTCTTAAACATTTTTTACCCCAAATATTTGAATGGTATGATAGTAAAATATCACCATATTCATAGACTCAAGATATTAATTTCTCTGATTCATTTTACTAAAAATCCTAGCTAGCCATCATGAAAAATACATTTACATGTGCTTTTAAAATGAAGTTTATTTGTGTACTGTCGTGTATGGATGAAGGCAGGAAGAAGGAAATAGTTAAAAGGGTCTTTTAATGAATAAACTCAGAGAAATACGAAGACATATAATTATATCAGTGACTTACTCAAGACGTATAAGGCAACGAGAACAGACAAAGACTGTGGAAAACATAGGGTAGATATACGCTGGGAATGATTCCAGAGATGAGACACAGCTGACAAGACTATCAAGGTGAGACAGGTGACTAAGATGACAACAGGAGAGCACATGGGGAAGTAAAGAAACGGTGAAGACAGTGTTCTCTAACAGTGTGTGTGTGTGTGTGTGTGTGTTTTCTATCATCGGCCTTCACAGCTTGTAGTTTCAGTCTTTGTGTGTGATCACAAGTTCGAATGCATGCGAATTCTAGTTAAAGCATGATGTGAGAGCTCAGTAATTCATTCAGTTGCCTCTATTTTTATTTCTCATAAGGAATTTGAAGAGAAACATTTGTGACAACTGAGAACTTGTTATACTTTGTGTATCTTGAGCAACTGTTTGAAAAAGCATCTTTGGAGCAATTCACTTTAATTCCTTGGGGAGTGAAGAGGGAATTGATATGTATTTATTCAGCGGATGATCTGAACCGACTTATAAAGTAGAATAAGAATAAAGTAGACTGAGAATAATAAAGGAGAAGAAACGATAGCGAGAACACAGTGGCACAGCGGCATGAAGTGTCCGACACATTTGTATTCAAAGAGTTCATTAAGTTCTTGTTTATTTATTCCTCCTCTTTTTGTCCTTTTCTAGCACAAACCTCCATTTGAAGTCAACGACCTCTTTGAGGACATCAAGGATGGGGTGAAACTGTTGGCTCTGTTAGAGGTGCTCTCTGGACAGAGATTAGTAAGTGTTGTTGTTGTGAAATTATCCTTTAGTGAAAGCGCTGCTTTGAGCACAGGAGCAGCTGGCGAGTGTCAGCCTTCAGTGTCTGTTTAATGCTAAGATGATGGGCTCATTTCTGCTCTCGATAAACCTCTCTGATTTCCCTGCAGCCATGCGAACAGGGCCGACAAATCAAAAGGATCCACTGGGTGTCCAACATCGGCACAGCTCTTAAGTTCCTGGAGGGAAGGAAGGTAGGTGACCCTGTGAACACTCTGGTTATCTCATCTGTCTTAATTAAATGGTGATACTCTGAAACGCTCCCAGCTGAGCCATTACTGTTCTGAAGTACCTGTCTTTGAAAAACGGATTTGCTTGTATGGTAATTTAAGGAAGTATTTCTGTAGAAGGATATACTAGAAATATGCTCTGCTTATGATCAGGCCAGGGCAAGAATTAAAAAAGGATAGTTAGTTAATTGCCTAGTGATATGTGTAACTGATTTGTGTAATTTTGTCACTCATTATAAATGTTTGCCACAAACAAACTAACACCACAAAACATCACAGAATCCATCAAATCCATTGGAAATGTTTGTGTTTTTGTTTTGTCACTTCCATCTAATCATAGCTTTATCTTTTTGATAAACAGATTTTTATAAAAGATATGATATGGAGGAAAATGTATTAATCAATTACCAATTTAAATATTATTTTATATTTAATAGATACTTTAATTTGAAATATTTTTCTTTTTGATGTTGGTAACGTCCGTTCGAAACAAAACAGTGAAATGATTTAAAATTTAACACCATATTCACTTCATTTTGATTATAAGAAAACCTACCGGTAATATGATTTCAATCTTTAAATGTTTTGTTTAGTGTTTTATCGAATATGTACCGTATTGTTAAATGGTTTGGGGTCTGTAATATTTTTATTTTATTTTTAAGGCTCTAAAGGTCTCTGCATTTATCTGATAAAAAATACACTAAAGCAGTAAAAATGTGAAATATTGTTAGAATTTAAAATATCTGTTTTCACTTTGAATGTATTTAAACATTAAATTTATTCCTGTGATGCAAAGCTGTATTTTCAGCATCATTCCTCCAGTCTTCAGTGTCACATGATCCCTCAGAAATCATTCTAAATGATGATTTGTTGTCATAAAACATTTCTTATTATTATCAATGTTCAAAACAGTTGAACCGGTGATAATTTCTTTTCATGATTTAAAAAGTTTAAAAGAACAGCATTTATTTGAAATAGAATTTTAGGTAACACCTTATATTAAAGTGCTCTTGTTACAAATGTTACATATACTTACCATAGTAAGAAGATTAAATTATGCATAATTACATGCAACTATTCCTAGACCAAACCCTAACCCTACAGTAAGTACGTGTTGTGAATTAATATTACTCAGTACTTAAATATATAATTACACTGTAATAATGACACCTTAAACGTGTAACCAAATTTTAAATGTCATTACTGTTCATTTTGATCCATTTTTGGAGCCTTGCTGTAGTATAAATACATTTTAAAAGAATTTTGCTGGCACAAAACTTTAAATGGTAGTGTTGGAACAGTGTCGTGCGCAGTTGGAACGATCCAGCCTAATCCTCAGTCAAATCTGATCATTGAATATGTCCATATGTCCCAGTCTGGTTTTTGTGATCATATTGTTTTCCTAACTGTGTCCTCTCTCTTGCCACGTCTCGTCTCAGTCTGTGTACCGAGGGTCTCCGGTCAGTACTTCTCCTAGTCACAGTTCTCACAAACACCAGCTCTTGTTCCGCATACTTGCATTTGACGATGCGTACCGTATGCAGTTAGCAGCTTCATTATTTACCAGTCTCTGCTGTGGATGCTCCTGGCTGAAACCGCTGCAATTATTTTTTTTCTACAGCATCTCTTATGATATCCATGACTGGCTGACCATGAGCAAATTGCAGTTTTCTCTATTCACCCCCATGTTCCTCACATTCATATTGGCTTATTCCTCAAGAAGTGAATAAGTCTAGCTACTTGATTTGATTGAACTTAACATGATATCACATTGGACCCTTCTTGCTTTCTTAATGCACGTTCCTAGTTCTACTCTGCACGATTCATCTGCAGATAGTGCTGGTTTAGACTGACTCGTTTGCCTCACCTCAGATCTGTGGATTATATGTACATGTTGAATTGAGAGCTTTAAACGATTGAGTTTCTAACCTGATAACTGTTTATTTCACAGATCAAACTAGTCAATATAAATGCCACTGACATCGCTGATGGACGCCCGTCCATTGTATTGGGGCTGATATGGACCATTATCCTCTATTTCCAGGTAATGTTTGCCTATTATGGTCATAGAATCTGGAAGATTGTCACACGTCTATGTATGTTTTAAGGGTCTGTCTTTGCAACCCTTTGCAGATTGAGGAGTTGACCAGTAATCTTCCAGCCCTTCAGGCTTTATCCAGCAGTGCGTCTTCAGTGGACAGCATGGCCAGCTCAGAGACAGGCAGCCCACCCATGAAACGCAAGGTGATCACCAAGTTTCAGGGCAATGCCAAAAGAGCCCTGCTCAGATGGGTCCAAAGCACAGCGGCCAAGTATGTCATTTTTTGGTCAATTGAAGGAATATTTCAGAATAGCAAGTTGACCATTTGTAATGGATATGAGAACTGTGTATAAAATAGGTAATAAGAAGTCATTATTTCTTCTTGCAAGGCGTCTTGGGATTGAAGTTAAAGACTTCGGTCCTAGTTGGCGCAGCGGTGTGGCCTTCCATTCTCTTATTTATGCCATACGACCTGAGCTTGTGGACCTGGACGTCGTGAGAAAAAGAAGTAATCGTGAGAACCTGGAAGATGCGTTTAGTGTTGCAGAGAACGAGCTGGGAATACCGCGTTTACTAGACCCTGAAGGTACTGATACAACTCATCTTTCTCCAAAATCCCTCTAATTTCTCTTGAGAAAGACCACTTAATGTCCACTTACAAAATCGCACCATGGTTTTTAATAATAATAATAATAAATTTAATTTGTAATGCACTTTACATTTGAACAATCTCAAAGTGCTACAGAGCATCTAAGGTACACTTAAAATCAAAGCGTGGAGAAGTGGAGAGAAGTGGTTTTTGGACATGGTACTATGGAAATACCATGTGGTTTTAGACAATGTGAAATGGAAATTGAAGGCCATTCTTTAAATTACCATGGAGTACCATGAAAATACCATGGTATTATAAAATGGGAATCATTCTTTACTATGAAATTCAAAGGATTATTTTTGTTAACTAAAAGCATATAAAACATTTTTGTTACTTGAAATAATACGAACTGAAATAAACAAAACTTTGCCCAGTCAGCATTTCTCATTTTTTAAAGTTATGCACAATAAAAAATTAATTATATATATATATATATATATATATATATATATATATATATATATATATAAACTTATTAAACATACTATAATAGTGTTTCAATGATACTAAAATAACACTGTATATCATAGTACTTGTTACGGTTTCGTTTCGGAGGCAGACTCGAAGACACCGGTACCAGAAACATAGTGTTTTATTATCGCAAGGAACTCAGGCAGGGCAATAAACACAGAGTAAACGTAAACGAGAACCGACAACTGAATGGAGAACACGGAGAACTAAATACATAGACAGTGATTAACCAAAAGACAAAACACCTGTGAATGATTTGTGATGATCTGTGGCCATGGAAACAAATGAGTGACTGAAGGAACTGAACCAAAACAACGTGAACAATGGGCAAAATAAGAGTCCTTGGTGACGGTGACTGTGACATTACACCCCCCCTCCGGAAGGCGCGACCTCGCGCCGACGAGAGTTCAAAATTGGGTGGGGGGGTGGGCACCCTAGAGACCAGGGTATCCAGAGTCCAGGAGGTCTCCAGGGTGGTGCCGGAGGATCTGGGACCCAAGGTGGCGCCGCCCTCCAGGGTGGTGCCGGCGGTGGCTCAGGCGGGGCCGGCTGGAGTGCCGGCGGTGGCTCAGGCGGGGCCGGCTGGAGTGCCGGCTGGGGTGCCGGCGGTGGCTCAGGCGGGGCCGGCTGGGGTGCCGGCGGTGGCTCAGGCGGGGCCGGCTGGAGTGCCGGCTGGGGTGCCGGCGGAGGCTCTGGGAGGGCCGGCGGAGGCTCTGGGAGGGCCGGCTGGAGGGCCGGCTGGGGTGCCGGCGGAGGCTCTGGGAGGGCCGGCGGAGGCTCTGGGAGGGCCGGCTGCGGCTGCACCGGCGGAGGCTCTGGGAGGGCCGGCTGGAGTGCCGGCTGGGGTGCTGGCCGTGGAGGTTCTGGGAGGGCCGGCTGCGGCTGCACCGGCGGAGGCTCTGGGAGGGCCGGCTGCGGCTGCACCGGCGGAGGCTCTGGGAGGGCCGGCTGGAGTGCCGGCTGGGGTGCCGGCGGTGGCTCAGGCGGGGCCGGCTGGAGTGCCGGCTGGGGTGCCGGCGGTGGCTCAGGCGGGGCCGGCTGGAGTGCCGGCTGGGGTGCTGGCTGGGGTGCCGGCGGTGGCTCAGGCGGGGCCGGCTGGAATGCCGGCTGGGGTGCCGACGGAGGCTCTGGGAGGGCCGGCGGAGGCTGCACCGGCGGAGGCTCTGGGAGGGCCGGCTGGAGTGCCGGCTGGGGTGCTGGCCGTGGAGGTTCTGGGAGGGCCGGCTGCGGCTGCACCGGCGGAGGCTCTGGGAGGGCCGGCTGCGGCTGCACCGGCGGAGGCTCTGGCGGGTCGGGCCACGGCAGCTCAGGCTCTGGCGGGTCGGGCCACGGCAGCTCAGGCTCTGGCGGGTCGGGCCACGGCAGCTCAGGCTCTGGCGGGTCGGGCCACGGCAGCTCGATCTCTGGCTTGAGGATCTCTGGCTTGAGGATCTCTGGCTTGAGGATCTCTGGCTTGAGGATCTCTGGCTTGAGGATCTCTGGCTTGAGGATCTCTGGCTTGAGGATCTCTGGCTTGAGGATCTCTGGCTTGAGGATCTCTGGCTTGAGGATCTCTGGCTTGAGGATCTCTGGCTTGAGGATCTCTGGCTTGAGGATCTCTGGCTTGAGGATCTCTGGCTTGAGGATCTCTGGCTTGAGGATCTCTGGCTTGAGGATCTCTGGCTTGAGGATCTCTGGCTTGAGGATCTCTGGCTTGAGGATCTCTGGCTTGAGGATCTCTGGCTTGAGGATCTCTGGCTTGAGGATCTCTGGCTTGAGGATCTCTGGCTTGAGGATCTCTGGCTTGAGGATCTCTGGCTTGAGGATCTCTGGCTTGAGGATCTCTGGCTTGAGGATCTCTGGCTTGAGGATCTCTGGCTTGAGGATCTCTGGCTTGAGGATCTCTGGCTTGAGGATCTCTGGCTTGAGGATCTCTGGCTTGAGGATCTCTGGCTTGAGGATCTCTGGCTTGAGGATCTCTGGCTTGAGGATCTCTGGCTTGAGGATCTCTGGCTTGAGGATCTCTGGCTTGAGGATCTCTGGCTTGAGGATCTCTGGCTTGAGGATCTCTGGCTTGAGGATCTCTGGCTTGAGGATCTCTGGCTTGAGGATCTCTGGCTTGAGGATCTCTGGCTTGAGGATCTCTGGCTTGAGGATCTCTGGCTTGAGGATCTCTGGCTTGAGGATCTCTGGCTTGAGGATCTCTGGCTTGAGGATCTCTGGCTTGAGGATCTCTGGCTTGAGGATCTCTGGCTTGAGGATCTCTGGCTTGAGGATCTCTGGCTTGAGGATCTCTGGCTTGAGGATCTCTGGCTTGAGGATCTCTGGCTTGAGGATCTCTGGCTTGAGGATCTCTGGCTTGAGGATCTCTGGCTTGAGGATCTCTGGCTTGAGGATCTCTGGCTTGAGGATCTCTGGCTTGAGGATCTCTGGCTTGAGGATCTCTGGCTTGAGGATCTCTGGCTTGAGGATCTCTGGCTTGAGGATCTCTGGCTTGAGGATCTCTGGCTTGAGGATCTCTGGCTTGAGGATCTCTGGCTTGAGGATCTCTGGCTTGAGGATCTCTGGCTTGAGGATCTCTGGCTTGAGGATCTCTGGCTTGAGGATCTCTGGCTTGAGGATCTCTGGCTTGAGGATCTCTGGCTTGAGGATCTCTGGCTTGAGGATCTCTGGCTTGAGGATCTCTGGCTTGAGGATCTCTGGCTTGAGGATCTCTGGCTTGAGGATCTCTGGCTTGAGGATCTCTGGCTTGAGGATCTCTGGCTTGAGGATCTCTGGCTTGAGGATCTCTGGCTTGAGGATCTCTGGCTTGAGGATCTCTGGCTTGAGGATCTCTGGCTTGAGGATCTCTGGCTTGAGGATCTCTGGCTTGAGGATCTCTGGCTTGAGGATCTCTGGCTTGAGGATCTCTGGCTTGAGGATCTCTGGCTTGAGGATCTCTGGCTTGAGGATCTCTGGCTTGAGGATCTCTGGCTTGAGGATCTCTGGCTTGAGGATCTCTGGCTTGAGGATCTCTGGCTTGAGGATCTCTGGCTTGAGGATCTCTGGCTTGAGGATCTCTGGCTTGAGGATCTCTGGCTTGAGGATCTCTGGCTTGAGGATCTCTGGCTTGAGGATCTCTGGCTTGAGGATCTCTGGCTTGAGGATCTCTGGCTTGAGGATCTCTGGCTTGAGGATCTCTGGCTTGAGGATCTCTGGCTTGAGGATCTCTGGCTTGAGGATCTCTGGCTTGAGGATCTCTGGCTTGAGGATCTCTGGCTTGAGGATCTCTGGCTTGAGGATCTCTGGCTTGAGGATCTCTGGCTTGAGGATCTCTGGCTTGAGGATCTCTGGCTTGAGGATCTCTGGCTTGAGGATCTCTGGCTTGAGGATCTCTGGCTTGAGGATCTCTGGCTTGAGGATCTCTGGCTTGAGGATCTCTGGCTTGAGGATCTCTGGCACAGGCGCTGATGACGGGCGTCGAGGCGCGGGAACAGGCGCTGATGACGGGCGTCGAGGCGCGGGAACAGGCGCTGATGACGGGCGTCGAGGCGCGGGAACAGGCGCTGATGACGGGCGTCGAGGCGCGGGAACAGGCGCTGATGACGGGCGTCGAGGCGCGGGAACAGGCGCTGATGACGGGCGTCGAGGCGCGGGAACAGGCGCTGATGACGGGCGTCGAGGCGCGGGAACAGGCGCTGATGACGGGCGTCGAGGCGCGGGAACAGGCGCTGATGACGGGCGTCGAGGCGCGGGAACAGGCGCTGATGACGGGCGTCGAGACGCGGGAGCTGGCGATGGCAGGCGAGGCACGGGAGCTGGCACTGGCAGGCGAGGCACGGGAGCTGACGCGGGTTGACGAGTCCCGGGAACTGACGCGTCAGCCTCCCCGACGTAGAAGGTGGAACCGTTTACATAGAGTACATGATTTAAAAACGTCTCGAAGGGCTGCCAGCACTGGTCCGGGTCCAGCCGATAGCACGCGTTGTCATTTAACCCAGCCCAGAAGCGCATGTTGAGTTTGGTGTCCTCCCAACTCACCAACTCAGCCAGTTCCAAAAATTCCTCCACGTACTCCTCTAACGGCCGCCCTCCTTGTCGGACAATCCGCAGAAGAAGATCCTCCGCCCTCTCTCTCTCTGCCGCCGCGTTCCTCCTCATCGCGTTTTTGTGGTCGGTTCTTCTGTTACGGTTTCGTTTCGGAGGCAGACTCGAAGACACCGGTACCAGAAACATAGTGTTTTATTATCGCAAGGAACTCAGGCAGGGCAATAAACACAGAGTAAACGTAAACGAGAACCGACAACTGAATGGAGAACACGGAGAACTAAATACATAGACAGTGATTAACCAAAAGACAAAACACCTGTGAATGATTTGTGATGATCTGTGGCCATGGAAACAAATGAGTGACTGAAGGAACTGAACCAAAACAACGTGAACAATGGGCAAAATAAGAGTCCTTGGTGACGGTGACTGTGACAGTACTGTGGTAAAACCATCTGATACCATGAATGTACTGCCAATGCTAGTATTGTGTGTTTTGTACAATATTACAGCACTGTTGTGCTATTGAAGAGCCACTCATTTGTTTCGAGTTTGATGTGAATAGACACTGCATAATTACACTGGAGATCCGCCATCATCAGGCCTCATTACAAACAGACACTGTTATAGTTTCTCATATAGGTCATGCTGCTATTCAAGCATGACATCAGGCCTGATCAGAGGCAGGATAGAATGACATCATGATGTGATCTGGCAGAATCGCTCTGAAGAGGCTATAAACAGCCTCATTCGGCTCTTCAGGTCAGTGTTTCGTCTAATATGACAGGAAGTCTATGGAACGCCTGGTGATTCACTCTGTGTGTTGCACCAGTGAGTTACCTTTATAATCAATGCAAAGACTAACAATGTTCTGTATCAGCTGTAGGTTTTTCTGTTTCTTTTGCACAGTGTCAAAATAGAACAATGCCATTTTAACTAGGTGAATTTTTTTCTTATGTTAGCTTGAGGAAAGCCTTTTCTGAAAGATTAAAACAGCTTAAAAAGTCTTAGGTAGTTTGAATACTTGAGCAGATTTGATGTTAGAAAGTTCTTCCATTATTAAGCCGTTGATATGGTTTTCTGACTCTTGCAACGCCCTAGTAACCCTCATTCAACCCTCATAGTTGAGATTTTGAGAATTGATGTTAGTATTTATTCTTCTTATTTCCATTTGCTTCCTTGTTTTTACAATGACATGATTTCTCTGGTCATACACTTAGCAAAAGTTTGTGGTCGATAAGATTAGAAGTCTCTTCTGCTCACCAAGGCAGCATTTATTTAATTAAAATACAGAAAAAACAATAATATTGTACTGTTGACTTTTTTATTGTATTCTATTCTAAAATGTTTAATGTGATGCAAAGCTGAATTCTTTGCAGTATTACTCCAGTCTTTAGTGTCACATGATCCTTCAGAAATCATGTTTTTTTCATAACTCTTTCATAACTACTGTATCAAATTCAATAGAACAGAATTTTATTTGATTTATCTTTTTTTAACACTATAAAGGTCTTTACTGTCACTTTTGATCAATTTAAATACTTCCTTGGTGAATAAAACAACTAATTTACTCGGAATCCCAAAGTCTTACTAACCCCAATCTTTTGAACAGTAATGTGTGTGTGTGTGTGTGTGTGTGTGTATGTATATGTATAATATATATATATATATATATATATATATATATATATAATGTTGTCTTCTGAAAATTCCATCGACTAATGTACATTGGTTTGCACTGTTTTGGTTTTGGGAAGCTACAAATCCTGTAAAAAATCCAATCTGCAATACGGATTTACATTTGAAGTGCCAATAAAGCACAGTAAAACTAAAACATGAGCATGCACACACAGATAGATAATTAGCACAATGGTAATACCGCAAGCATTTCACCTTGAGGGGTTCAAACCTCCAACTTTGTGTTTGTTTTTTGTGCAGATGTGGATGTGGACAAGCCTGATGAGAAATCCATAATGACATATGTAGCTCAGTTCCTGAAGCACTACCCAGATCCCCAACAGTCTGAGACAGATGGACAGCAAGAGGAGGTACGATTTAGTGCTTATGCACATGTACGAGCTAAAAATACACTAGATGCTTGCTTGCTGTTGTTATTTAATGCAGTCACTGCTCTAGTGCTTGCTCATTAGTCACTAACCATTTACTGTACTCCGTCCATCACAATGTGGATCCATTCAAGGAGTAACATCACACCCATAATGCATTGCTCTGTGTGCTCACTCTGTTTCTCTGTCTGTGTCGCTCACTGTGCACATTTGTAGCTGGTTCGTTCCATTCCTACATTCGCTCTCTCTATCCCAACTTTACAGGTAAGAGCCGATTTCGTGTCACCTGCATGAGGTTCATTTAGTATATGGGACATTCTCAAGAAATGATGCCATATGTGATATTTAATTACAGGAAACATAATTACAACCCTACCACAACGTTATTCAATTGTAAGAGTTTAAATGCTAATAATTTTAAATAGCTAATCGAGTAAATTTGTGTAGTATAACTTTCCATTTGAAAGAAAATCACATTATGTTATACTTTTTATCTCCTACAGACAAACCACCTGATTTTCACATCTGCAAAAACACATGCGGGTCACATGTGAAACACATATTTTGCACATGGGAAAATGTGGTTTTGGATCAGTTCCCATGTTAAATCCACTTGATCAAATGTGGAAAACATGGGAAATTCATGTGCTTTTTTTTCTGTAAGGGTTATTAATCACATTATAACAAGGAATAAAATTAATAACGCATGACATGTCTTTAAAAACAATGTTTAGCGTTGAATAAGCAAAAAGATCAGTGCAGAAATAATGGCCATAGCACCACAAGTTCTGGTGCTTTTTATGTAAAATACTTATAATAGTTATATATTAGTTACATTATAGTAAAGCTTACTATATATATATATATATATAAATTGTGCCAATATATAAATTGTGCCAACTGCATACATGTAATAAATAACTGTTGGAGAAGAAGTGCTTGAACAATTACATATTCTGTACATTCTGAGAAAACATATTTTAACAACCAAATTCAATTATTTTCTATATAATCTTACATGAACTACTATAATATAACACTAAAGAGAATTAAATGACAAAATAAGTTTAGTGTCATGTTAATTATTTGAGTAGTAAGCATTGGACACACTAATGTCACTGTTTCCTGAGAATGACCGGTGAATGCTCTTTGCTTGTTTCCTCTCTTTCTCTGGCTTTTATCTTGCTAACGTCTTGACTGTATTGTGTTTGCATCTCTTGATGTGCCTTTGCTCTCCTGGACAGTATGATCCACAAGATATTGAGCTAATGCTTGAGGTATGTGGTTACTAATAAATAGGGTCATAATAGGGCTGTATTATGTGTAACAAAATACTAAGTAGTTGAAGAACTTCACTCTTCTTTGGGATTGGACTCTCTCCTTTTTCACACTGCTGTGTTACTTGTTGTGGGATCCTTTTTATAAGGCTTCTTGGTGAATGCCTGCTAAACGAGTGATACATAGTTGTTTCTTCCTGTCTGATGTGCACAGAGAGAGGAACGCAAGGTGCTGAGAGAGGTGAAGGTCTGGCTGGATCAGCTAGAGAGAGATATTTTGCGTGCTCAGGGATCTGAAGAGAGTCTCTCCGACAAATATCAGGTAAAGCTGACAGTTTTCCATCTGTGATCTTTAGCATTAAACAAGCTTTTGTTGCTGCTTTTAGAACCTTTATATGTCTATAAGCACTATAATGACTGGCATAACTCTTTACATTTGAAATGAGTTGTGAGTTTGTTGTCAGTTCAGATGTATTTAGTACTTCTTTTTTTTGGCTGCAGGCCTTTAAGAGCTTCCGTGTGCAGTATGAGATGAGAAAGAAACAGATCGAGTCTCTCCTGCAGCCGGTGCACAGGGACGGCAAACTGTCAGTGGATCAGGCCGTGGTCAAGCAGTCCTGGGATCATGTGTCTGTAAGGGTACGTGCTTTGCCAAATGTAATTAAAGAGTTTCTTCACCCTCAATTTTTTTTATTCTGTCATCATTTACTCGATTTTATCACTTGTCACTTATATACAATGAAAATTAGTCAAGACAAACATTGTTGTGCACCAAAATCGACACCATAAAAGTAGTCTGCAGTTTAAATACACACAAAAGCTTTGTGAGAGGAACAGACCGATTCACTTAAAATTTGTCCACCACCACAGCTCTTATAATCTCAGGTTTTGTCTATGATACTGAATGGCTTTGGTTGATTATATACAAAGTTTGAGTATGTGAATACACAAATGCAATTTTTGATGGTTATGATGAAGATTAAATGAACACACATCTCATCATATCAAAATAAAAGTATCACAAGAATCACTTAAATATCACTAATAATAATATAAAGTCACAATCTTTAAAATATACATTTAAAAGTATATTTTAGATATACATTTATATGTATTATATACATTTACATTTGTTAATGGTAAATATGTTACATTCTTACATAAACTCATTTAAATGCTTTAGGGGAAAGTATTTTTATAGAACTCATTGTTAATTTCTAAACTTGAATGCTTAAAGGCCCAGTCACACAGCGAAAACGCATGAAGAACGCACGAATTACGCACAGATTTTCGTTTCTGCGCAGCGTGTGCGTCATATGCGTAATTAGTCGGTGGAACGAACGAGGACCGTCAGTGATTGTAAGTGGATGTGCGTCGAAGGTGGTTTGTGCGTGATTTTGAGTTTTGAACGGTTCAAAAATTTTCTGACGCACAGATGTGCGTCGGTGTGCGTTATTTATGAGTCGGCGTGCGTAGTTTATGCGTTGAGTATGCGTGACATGCGTGGGACACGCGTCGGCCGTCAGTGCTTATGCGTCGGAACTGGTTCGAAAGCGCGCACGTCCACTGACGCCCCACCTTCATATCACTCATGAACCGCGCACCGCGGCGCGCGTATCACGTTCATTCCACTGACAATGTGGATTCTGAAAGTGCTTGTTCGTGGAACGTTCGCGAAGCGCGCGTGTTTGGACGCGCTCCGGCAGTGATTCATGCGTCGGGTGTTCGTGGAATACTTTGGTCAATTTCTCTACGCACAAGCACGCACAAACCCAATCTATGCGTGATTTGTGAGTAATTCATGCGCGATCGGCTGTGTGACTGGCCCTTAAGATTGAGATTGTAAATATTAACTCTTATATGTGTTATACATAAATTCATCATTATGTTGATTATGTCTGAAAATAGGTTATTAGTAAAATAAGAGAATAAATGAGTGTCCACTTGTTTAGTTGTCATTAGCTGTAATGAAGTGTGAGTTGGAGCGTAGACTCTGGATACGGGGTTCGTTACTGAGGAAAGAGGACAGACACACAGAGACTGTTTTGTTCAAAGGAACAGAGGACTCCATAGAGTGGAAACGGCAATCTGGCCAGACACTTGACAGCTTGAAGGGTCCTCACAAACTGTGAGCAGCATTAAAAACAAATCTCTCCTTTTGATATCTGCGATGCATTTTTGTGGTTTGTGCAGCTCTTAGACTGGCACATCCATCTGGAAAAGTCTTTGCCGGGTCCTCTGGGAGTGATCGGAGCCTGGCTGCATCGGGCAGAACTTTCCCTGAGAGAGGACATACCGATTCAACAGGCCCACGAAGAGACGGCCAACATCATCCACAGGAAACTGGAACAGCACAAGGTAGGTGTAAGAACTTATTTGACTTTCTTGAGGGACTTGCTCCAATCACTGCTCCTAAATTAGAAATGGTGTTCTTTCTTTACAGGAGGTGTTGAAGAATTTGGAGGGACACAGACAGGCATTTCAACAGATTCACAGAGATCGATCAGTAAATGGCGTCCCGGTTCCACCAGAGCAGCTTCAGGACATGGCGGAAAGGTCAACTCTGATGACCTTAGTTTTCACTGTTTATAGGCAACATGAAATAGCATTTGCATTGGATTTAATGTTCATTATGTGATGTACTTCTGAGTGAAAGTGTGAGACTTTCATTGGGATTTGAAGTATTAAACTTTGGCTAGTAACTCGTCCCACACTGTTTGTGCTATAGATATGAATGGATGACAAAAAGTCAAAGATATTTTATATCCTTACAATACATGATTACAATATCACAGAACATGTAGAACAACTGCAGCCATAGCAACGCCCTAGCAAGCACATAGTACCCCTAGCAACCACATACCAATGTGCTCATAATCACTCTTGACATATAGAAGAACTTTGCAGTTATAGAAATGCCGTAGCAACCACATAGTACCCCTAGTAACCACTTAAAAATATGATTACAATCACTCAAAACATGTAGAACAACTGCAGCCATAGCAACGCCCTAGGAATCAGATAGTCCCCCTAGCAACCACATAACAATATGATTACAATCACTCAAAACATGTAGAACAACTGCAGCCATAGCAACGCCATAGCAATCAGATAGTCCCCCTAGCAACCACATAACAATATGATTACAATCACTCAAAACATGTAGAACAACTGCAGCCATAGCAACGCCCTAGCAATCACATAGTACCCCTACCAACCACACACCAATGTGCTCATAATCACTCTTAACATACAAGAACTCTGCAGTTATAGCAGTGCCCTAGCAATCACATAATACCCCTAGCAACCACATAATAATATGATTACAATCCCTCAAAATATGTAGAACAACTGCAGCCATAGCAACACCCTAGGAACCCCATAGTACCCCAAGCAACCACATAACAATATGATTATTATCACACAGAACATCTAGAAAAACTGCAGCCATAGCAACGCCCTAGCAATCACATAGTAGCCATAGCAACCACATACCAATGTGCTTACAATCATGAACATGTAGGACAACTCTGTAGCCATAGCAATGCCCTAGCAACCACACATAACACTAGCAATATGCCAAGTTTTGTTAATTGTCAAAATCAAACAATATTATTTAAATATTATTTTTCTGATGCATGTGACCTTGGTTACATTGACATAAAATGAGTCTTTTCAGAAATGTAGAACATTAATTTGACTTTAAATACTATAAGTACGGGAACTAAGGTCTTAAATCCCATGGATTACATGGCTATATTTACTGCTGTTTCATGTTTTCACAGGTTTAATTTTGTGTCCACATCATCTCACGTCCATCTGATTAAATTTGAGTTCTGGGAGATGAAGTATCGTCTAATGGCTTTTCTTATGCTGGCGGAGTCAAAGCTGAAATCATGGATCATTAAATATGGCCGACGGGACTCAGTGGAGCTTCTTCTGCAAAATTATATTGTATGTCCTCCAGTGTACTTAATAAACTCTTTTAAATCTGCTTTATAAAAAATGATTTAGCATATCACATGCCCTCATTTACACACAGGTGTTCATCGAAGGTCATAAGTTCTTTGAGCAATATGAAACCACTTTTCGAACTCTGAAACAATCTGCAGACACCTACTTGAAATCTGGGGCTTCAGGTAAGACGCATCTCACTTTCATCAATTTTCCCCTGAGGCTGGAGATTCATGCAGCTTTTTATAGTCATTCTCTGGCAGCAATTCTACTCTAGCAGTAAAAATGAGCCTCTAGCTTTGTGATCAGGCAGCCTCATTCTGTCAGGCATCCTCGAAACCATCATTATAGTGGTGAAACAAGGGCTCTGGACTAATAGTTATTTCTCCCTCTAAATTGCACTAGACACTCATTTGTCACAAATTAATGTTCAGCTCATATCTCACCCCAAAATCAAGAGGGAAAAAAAGTTAGAATTATATTTTGCATAATGAAAACGAAGCCGATTTTGAGACCCATTACAATTTTTGTGCATTGTCACATTATTTTCAGTATTAGCATAAGAGACTTTCAGAAATATTAAAAAAATCTTACTGATCCCAAACTTTTGAGCTTTATGGTGTGTATGTATATACAGTAGTGGCCTAAACCTAAAGTGATGGCCAGAGGGGATATTTGTGTTTAATGACCCTACATATGTGATTAAACCATCAAAATATGCCCTCATTTAGCTTTTGACAGTTTATGTCGAAAGCTAAACGCTCATTACCTTAACTGAACATCAGCTTCGGAGGCTTCCTCAGTCCTCAGTGATTGTACACACCATAAAAAGACAGTAACAATGGCGTGTTTTTTACCATATCAGTCCGAGCACGAGTCTGATGGTAAAACTTTGGAAGAACTAGTTATTCAACCCGTACCTCCATCACAAGGATCACTTTCTCAGTGATAATCTACTAAGTTTGATGTACATCATGAGATCAGCATGAGATGATTACAGCTGTAATTTCCAATTATCAAGAGTATGTTCATCAACAAACCGATGCGTATATTTCTAATTCATCGTGTTGCACATGCGGGAACTGTATCAATAACAGTGCATATGTTAGCAGAGTACAAAGGTGAATGACTGAAACAAATTTATCTTTACTCAAAGTAGTGAGAACGGTAGACAATCTGCATTAATAAACAGTTTTAGGTAACAGTGGCCCACAGCTTTTTGTTCATTGTTCAGTAAAACAAATATATAAATATATATTGTGATTCTGAAGAGCGAGCACTGAGTTCAAGAGCAAGCGTTTCGCAAATCCTGCGTTGAACTCTCCGATTTGAGAAGCAGAACTCAATAAAATGACGTGTTTGAGGGTGGGTCTATTTGTCCGTGAGCGGACAATATACAACAACTATATATTTTCTAGTGACGTTGGACCATAATGCAGTGGGATTTACAGATGACTTTTTTTAGGCGGCTCAGAGTCTATTCTTTCTTTTGGGAGAAAATAACTTTATTTATCATCCACTTTCTACTTTACAACTTTGCAGAATGCAAATTCATTCATAAATAGATATATTACACACTGCATGAAACAGAATATTTGAAAAATTATGATAGGAGCACTTTTTATATCTTTTAAATATTTGAAATACGAGGGAAGAACAGCACTGAATAGCACTGAGCTTGGTTAAGGTATCTATCCATCCATCCATCCATCCATCCATCCATCCATCCATCCATCCATCCATCCATCCATCCATCCAGTAATGATAATATTACTCTTAATATTATTTTTGCATTGTTAGATAAATCCAACTATTTAAATAGACTTAATTTATGTAGTTTCTTTTGAAAAAGTCTTTTTTGAAATATGACCTCATATGTTTGTGACAGTTTCAAAAACTGATTTAGTCAGACATGAAGGTACCATGTAAGGCGTAGTAATAATGTGGCTTAACTATTTCATATTCTAGGGTGTAAAATCCTCAAGAGAGGTGAGTTTAGAGGAACCAAGTAAACTCTTTAACATAGTGTTTAGATAATGTGCTTGATCTAAATTGACTGCACAAGTGTTTAATCTCACATTACAGTGATTTCACTTCTAATAACACCTACTGTCAGTTCACTTACATTAGCTGATGCTCTAATCCGCAGCAGTGCACACCTTCTTGACTCTAGGGATTGATTTGCACTTTTGGTGTACCTCAGAAATCAGATTCAGAAATGATTTTGTTTTAAGTTTTATTCATAATGTGATTTTCGTTCAGCTGAAGAAGTAGAAGGGGTGAATAAGTTCCTGAGCGAAGCAACAGCGCAGTGGAAGAACCTGTCAGTGGAGGTGCGCAGCGTCCGCAGCATGCTGGAGGAAGTGATCTGCAACTGGGAGAAATACAGCAGCACCGTGGCCAGCCTGCAGGCCTGGCTGGAGGACGCCGAGAAGATGCTCAACCAGTCCGAGAACGACAAACGGGTGTGTTGGCAATGTTTGTGACTTTCAGATGAAATGCGTTGGGATAAACGTCAAACAGCTAGTGCATATTTAAACAGTGTGAATTCTTCTGCAGGAGTTTTTTCGCAATCTTCCACACTGGATTCAGCAACACATGGACATGAACGATGCTGGAAACTTCCTGATTGAGACATGCGATGAGACCGTGTCTCGGGAACTCAAACAGCAGTTGCTCCTTCTGAACGGCAGATGGAGAGAGCTGTTTGTCAAAGTCAAACATGTAAGACAAGTTTCAGGTTTTCTTATCTTAAAGGGCTCATATTCTACGCTGCATGTCGAGTTTGAGTTATGGTTTCTTTCACCAAAAGCTGTATATTTTTCATCACTGACTGTCATTTGATTCTGCACCTTTTAAGAAATGATGTACTGTAGATGTTCATGTTGGTGTAAACATAATCCTGATGACATATTTTTCTCAGTATGCAAGAGCAGATGAAGTGGACAAACTGAGGAAGGACTATGATGATGGGATTGATGCTTTAAAAGCATTTATTGACACGGCCAATGAGAGGATGAACACTCCGATTCAAGTTTCCTTTCTGAACATACGGACATATCTGCAAGACGTTGAGGTAATCCAAGTTCACAAAGCTTACTACCTCTCGCTCTGAAATACTGGATTCTGATTGGTCAATATACGCACAATAAATAAAATATTTTTTTTTTTTTATCTTACAAGCCCAAACTGTTGCCTATTAGTGCACATAATGCATGCATTTTATGCAGTTTATATCACAAAGGTTAATAATGTTTTCTAAAGTATCATTTAAGCTAGAGATTATACAAATATCAGCTAATTTCTTGTAGGACATCAAGCACAAAGTCCCGTCCATGGAGGCGGGGTACAAGACGGCCACACGTAACGCGCAGCAGCTGACCAAAGACATCACAGAGGAGGAGATTGCACAGATGCTGGCTTCCATGGCAACCATCAAGGATGAGCTCAGCAAGGTGCCTGCCCTGTATTTTCCCAACACGAACTGCCACATTAGACCATAATCACACGTCTCACATTATACCTCAATGTCTGCTTCAGATAAGAGAGAGAATCCTACCCCTGCTGAGGGACTCGCAGGCCATGCTGCCTCCATTAGAGGAGATGGAGAAGCATATCACTGGGTTCTACCAATCACTGGAGAAGGCGAGCCGCATCACTTCCTCCCGGGACTCTGAGGCTCCAGGAGACTTCAAGCAGAAGTGTCAGGTGAATATCTAATGTTTAGGGTCATGCTACTGTTTGTACCACAGGCCTCTTCCTATGTAAATAAAAAGAATTACTAGATAAAAGTAGCAGTTATTATAGTTCACTGAAACTAAAACCATAAATAGCCATTTTTGTTACTTGTAATAAGATATACGTTAGCTGAAATAAAATAAAAGCTTAAAAAAAATGCATAAAAAGTAGTGCTTTTTAACAAAAGTGAAAATGCATAAAAACAATATAGACATTAAAATTAAAAACATAAAAAAAATTTAAATACAAAAACATATTTTAGTATATTTAACAAAAAGTAGTATCTCAATTATATAAAAATAACTCTATTTCTATTGAACTATTTATGTAATTAAAATGAAATATTTTGCCCAGAATTGACTCTCTAGTGAAGCGATTTATTCATGAGTCCACATTTTTTAGAGAATAAAGTTTTGGTTCAAAATTAATTCTCTGTCTTTGTATTTTCTCTGTTTATACAATTAACAGGAGCTGGTGACCTATCAGCAGAGCTGTAAAAAGTGTCTGTCAGTGATTGATAAAAACCATCAGGTCATTCTGAAAGCATTGGACACCAGTAAGAACTTAAAACACCTGGACACGTCACTGCTAGAGAGGAGAATCACCGAGCTTCAGGCCTCTTCACAGGTGGGAACTGCACCAATGGAATGTGTCTTATTCACAAGAATGACTATTGATTAAAAATTTGGGTAGCTTGGTAAATCTGAGCATAGTTTGAGATCTCTTGTTACAGCCTTTTACTCTGAACGAAAATCTGAGGATCAGGTGAATTAGGTAGAAGTAATCCATTTGATCCCATTGCTGTCTTGGAGAAACAAATCATGTTTCACTTGTTCCTACTTGTGTGTTTTTGTATTTTTCCTCTCAATAAGGGCATGGTAAAAGAAACCACAGAATGGAAGAGACACGTGGAGGCGAATAGCAGCCTGATGAAGAGATTCGAAGAGTCTCGTGTGGAGCTGGAGAAGGTTCTGAAAATAGCTCGCAGCTCCATGACTGAGAGAGGAAACCCAGAGGACCTTCTGAAAAAGCACACTGTGAGAAATGAAACCCAACGGTCTATTCTAGTGCTCGGCAAATAGGCCGAAAGCAGAGTTTGAACTTCGTTTGGTCTCTAGAAGGAAATGAGCAGCGAAATTTGAATCTGACATGATTTTATGATATTTCTATTGAATGTCCTGCAGGAGTTCTTTGGGCAGCTGGATCAGAGAGTCCTCAATGCGTTTCTTAAAGCCTGCGATGAACTCACAGATATTCTACCAGAGCAAGAACAGCAGAATCTACAGGAAACAGTCAGGAAACTGCACAAACAGTGGAAGGTTAGAGAGTGCTTCCATATTCTTACAGACTCACCTTAAAATACCAACCATCTTGGTAGCATTTCAAAATGTTTCTTCTATCTATCTATTGTATCCATCCATCAATACATAGATCAGTCCATCCATCCATCCATCAAACTGAACTCTCTTTTTATTAAATATTTTTAGAAATGGAACAGTTACAGTTACTTAACAACATAACCCTATGTGATAGCTTTTCAGCTATCTAAAGAAAAAGGCGGGGTCGTCTTTAGACAGACTAGCAATCGCTTTTATTCTAGACTTTATAACCAAAAGAATATGCTCGAGGGCAACAACAAAATAAACAAAACTCTCGTCAGCAGCTTCAAAACGGCAGGGTTAGCTGGCAGCACTCAGACTTTTCAGCCCTGTCCCCAGTCAGCCTTTTCTTCTCCTTCTCCTAGGTCCAGCTTTTATCCTGTCTTATCTATCCAGAAATATTGTCTCTCGACTCACTGCAAAATGAAGACACCTGTTAGATCTCGTTAACAAGAGGCGTGTCCCTTAACCATTAGCCCTCCCAAACTCCTCCTCCGCCTGCAACAGACTCTAAACCACGCCCCGCTGGCCACACCCTACAATAATAAATATTAATAATAAATATAGCCGCAAGCATCAATAATAATTAATAATAATTAATATTAATAAATAAACCCAAAAACAATTAGTTGGAATGCAATATTGGTATTGACATTAGAATCTGATAAAAAAAATTAAAATAAATAAAAAATATAGGGTCAATATAAACGAATGCACTATTATGCTACTTTATCTGCAGGATTCCGTTTTCTTTGAAGTAGATGTTTTGATTGGTGGCCTATATATTGATAAAATTATTGTTATGGGCTTTTCTCACCTGAAGGGATTTATTTGATTTATTTTTATTTGATTTGTTTATGTGACAGGGACAGTGTACATTAATTAACATTGCTGTAAATGCACCAGAATTAGCCAAAAGGCTATTTTTCATCCGTTGACCCTGGATTAAACTAACAGTCATATTTACCCCTGAATTATTGTAAAACACGCTTATCTTGTTAATTTATGCTAACCCTGTTTCAAATGGTCAAACAGTAAAGGTTTTTAATTGGTCAGATGTGGCCTGAAAGTATGAGGGGAAAAAATGCTTTTGTGTAATAAACTTTTTTTATTGTGCGAGTTGTATTGAATTGGACCCACATTATGAAAATGCATGTTTTCTGCAGGATGTCCAAACAGAGATTCCCTATCACCTGCTGCAACTGAAGGTGGAACTGGAGAAGAGTCGACTGATGACTTCACTGCAGGAATGTCAGGCTGAACTGGCCCGTGAGAACCGAAACCTTCCCAGCATGGGCAGCGAGAGGTTAATCAAAGAGCACAGGGTGAGCGCAACCTGCATTCAACTGTCTACAGGTACTGGTTTTGGCCTTTGAAATGGGGAATGCTTATGTTGGATATTTTTATGTAGATGTTTTTTAAGGAAAAAGGTCCTCAGGCTCTTTGTGAGAAACGGTTACAGCATATGGAGGAACTTACATTGAAGCTTCCAGAGAGCGAACAAGCCCGGCAAACTTTGGAGAATTCTAGGACTGCGTTTGCAGAGGTCAAAGAGGACATCAACAGCACACATCAGAAACTAATGCAGCACCCTGACAAGTGGAAGGAGTTTAATACCAGGTGAACCTTTGGTCTCTATTGAATACAATTAATTGGTTTAAAAGACAATTAATCTTCAGTAATATTATCAATTTAACTGCATTGACACTTATGGATGAGAACAAAATTTGAACTTAATTGAGCTAGATAATGACACTATTGTCTTGCTGTAGAGATGCATATAGCTGGATTGATAGTTCAATCAAACAATCAATAAATTAAAGAATTTGTTTGAATGAAATCAATGCAGTTCAAATAATTACTTTTTTGTGTTTTCAGGTTCTCTCAACTCTCTGCTTGGGTTACAGTTACTTAACAACATAACCCTACAATAATAAATATTAATAATAAATATAGCTGCATCAATAATAATTAGTAATAATTAATATTAATAAATAAACCGAACAACAATTAGTTGTAATGCAATAGGTATTGACATTAGAATCTGATTCAAACATTAAAATAAATAAATAAAATATAGGGTCAATATAAAATATAAAGGAATGCACTATATTATGTACAATATTATGAATAGATTTAATTGGTTTAATTAAATTTAATTGGAGATGCATATAGCTGGATTGATAGCTCAATCAAACAATCAATAAATTAAAGAATTTGTATTAATGAAATCAATACAGTTCAAATAATTACTTTTTTGTGTTTTCAGGTTCTCTGAACTCTCTGCTTGGGTTGCGTCAAAAGAAAGTCAACTCAGACTTCTGCGAAACAGAGCTGGTGATCCCAGCAAGTTCGGACAGGTCAAATCCACAATTGAGGTGAGAAGATGGAAAATGAAAGTGGAAAGAAGTGCAACAGCTATGTGAAATGTTAACCAATTGTCCCGTCATGAATGGCAGAGTCTGAGAAACGATGCAGAACTGCAGGAGGGGAATGTGAGCTGGTTGAGGACGCGATTGGCTGCTCTGTTAGAGGTTTGCACAGAGAGTGACGCCCAAAGGCAAGGAGCCGCCCTCAGCAAACTTTCCAATGACTTTAAGGGTCTCCTCACCTCCCTTTCTGAGGTAATGCACACTCCTTTTAAGAGCCGTAGATCAAAACCATCTGCCATATAAGAAAAATATCAGCGTAAATCGGTCGCTAAATTTAGTGTTTTGCAGTGTCTGGTTAGGGTTTTACCCTATAGAACCTAAAAAAAACCAACAACCAACAAACTATCTCAATTTTTAAATTGAAATGTGACAATTTAATCACAGAGAGAAATAAAATGAAATGAAAAAAATAAAATAATTTGGGCCTATTAGAATCAAACTAGATTTTGTGCTACTGTGCCTTTAAGACATTGTTTAAGTCCTATTTTCCATGTAATGATGCCTTTAAATATTTAAATGAATTATTGTATGTGTCTGCTGTAATAGTCAGAGAAGGTCGTGCTGGCGGTGAGCGACTGTGTGCAGTTCAGAGAGGAGGTGAAAACTACACTGGAGGAATTAACTCAGGGTCAGCAGGAGCTGCAGTCAGAGATCGGCAAGATTTTGGACTCTGAGTCTGTCAGAGAAGCTCAACAACTGCTAATGCATTATCAGGTACCACTTTCACTGAATGAATCACAACCCTGATGTAATGAAGCTGAAAATCATATTTATATCTAACATTCATGTGCTTTCCTAATGCGCAGCAACAACTGAAGCGTCTCCGGCTGAAGAGGAAGGAAATGCAAGAGCAGATAAACCGTGGAAAGCAGCTCCAGATGGAGGAGAGCCTGGAGGAGAGCTTACAGGAAGATCTGCAGAAACTAGAGACCACCTTGAGCAAAATGAATCAAAGCACAGAGTCACAGGAAAAGAACCTTGAGGTGAGGATGATTCTCCTGAATCCACCCATAAACGATAGGGTTTAGTTCACCAAATATTTAATTTCTGTCATTAATTACTCACCCTCATGTTGTTCTGATCTTGTAAGATGTTTGTTCATCTTTGGAACTTAAATGAAGATCTTTTTGATGAAAAAGAGACAACTATGCAACTAAAACTTTTTTTTTTTAAAGGTTCAGAAAGAGATTATAAAACTAATCCATATGAATCAAGTGGTTTAGTACAAGATTTGATCTTTTTATGTGATGAACATATTTGATTTAGGCTTTTATTTACATAAACATTAAGCAGGTTCGGTTGAGCTTCTGTTTATGTTCGCTGATCAATGTTTAAATGTGAATAAAATCCTGAAGTCACTTCGTCAATATATAGGCAATTGAGTCTCTTCGGACAATTTGGACTAAACCGCTCAATTAATAATCTTTTTATGAGCTTTTTAAAGCATCAGTTTCAGTTCCATAACTGTCAATGGATGGACCGAAAGCTCTCGGATTTCATCAAAAAGATTTTCTTTTTTTGTGTTCCGAAGATGAACGAAAGGGGTTTGGAATGACTTGAGATATAATCAAATAATTAATTGGAATGACTTCAAATAATTAATGATAGAATTTAAATTTTAGGGGGCGCTAACACATATAGGTACCTTATATTACCCATTACTTTCTTAGGCAAGTACACTGTAAGTGCACATACTGTCAAATAAAGTTCAACCGTAATATTATAACATACAGTGGGGCAAATAAGTATTTAGTCAACCACCAATTGTGCAAGTTCTCCCACTTAAAAAGATGAGAGAGGCCTGTAATCTTCATCATAGGTACAGTTCAACAATGAGACACAGAATGAGAAAAAAAATCCAGAAAATTACATTGTCTGATTTTTAAAGAATTTATTTGCGAATTATGGTGGAAAATAAGTATTTGGTCACCTACAAAAAAAACATGATTTCTGGCTCTAACAGACCTGTAACAACTTCTTTAAGAGGCTCCTCTGTCCTCCACTCGTTACCTGTATTAATGGCACCTGTTTTATACCTTTATCAGTATAAAAGACACCCATATATACAGTATATATATATATATATACAGCGGGAAAAATAACACGTCACCATTTTTCTCAGTAAATATATTTCTAAAGGTACTGTTGACTTGAAATTTTCACCAGATTTTGGTAACAACCCATTTAATCCACACATGCAAAAAAATCAAACCATAGACATGCATAAATTAAGTTATGTTTAATAATGTTAAATGACACAGGGAAAAAGTATTGAACACATGAAGAAAGGGAGGTGCAAAAAGGCATGGAAAGCCAAGACAATCAGTAATTAGAAAGCAATCCTGCCCCTGGTCAATGCAAATTAATATCAGCTGGTTCTGTCCAAACTTATGGCCTACAAGAAGGTCTCGTTACCCAGGTATCACAAAAGAAACATCTCATGATGGGTAAAAAGCAAAGAAATCTCTCAAGACCTTAGCAACCTTATTGTTGCAAAACATTCTGATAGCATTGGTTACAGAAGGATTTCAAAACGTCTGAATGTTCCTGTGAGCGCTGTTGAGGCCTTAATCCGTAAGTGGAAAGAACATCATTTCACCATAAACAGGCCACGACCAGGTGCTCCTCGCAAGATTTCTGACAGAGGAGTGAAAAGAATTATCAGAAGTGTTGTCCAAGAGCCAAGGATCACTTGTGGACAGCTTCAGAAAGACCTGGAATCAGCAGGAACAGTTAAAGGAAAACAATAAGTAATGCACTCAACCGCCTTGGCCTGTATAAACGCTCACCACGCAAGACTCCACTGCTGAAGAAAAGACATGCGGAAGCTCGTTTAAAGTTTGCTGCACAACATTTGGACAAGCCTGTGAAATACTGGGAGAATATAGTCTGGTGAGATGAGGCCAAAATTGAACTCTTTGGATGCCATAATACACACCATGTTTGGAGGAGAAATGGCCCAAAAAACACCATACCAACAGTAAAGTTTAAAGGGGGGAACATCATGGTGTGGGGCTGTTTTTCAGCATACGGTTCTGGCGAACTTCATATCATTGAAGAAAGGATGAATGGGAAAATGTACAGAGACATTCTTGATAAAAATCTGCCAGGATGATGATGATGAAACGAGGGTGGCCCAGCCAATCACCTTACTTGAATCCAATTGAAAATCCATGGCAAGAGCTAAAGATCAGAGTTCATAGAAGAGGCCCATGAAACCTTCAAGATTCGAAGACTGTGTGTGTGGAAGAATGGGCAAAAATCACATCTCAGCAATGGATGCAACTCGTTTCTCCATACAGGAGGCGTCTTGAAGCTGTCATTACCAACAAAGGCTTTTGTACAAAGTATTAAATATGTTCAATACTTTTTGTATTTTTTGTTGTTGTCATTTAACATTATTAAACATAACTTAATTTATCTATGGTTTGATTTCTTTGCATGTGTGGATTGAATGGGTTGTTTCCAACGTCTGGTGAAAATTTAATGTCAACAGCACCTTCAGAAATATATTTACTGTGAAAAATGGTGACGTGTTCAATACCTATTTTCCCCGCTGGTTACGTGTGTGTGTGTATATATAATATAAAGTGAGTTCTACAATCAGGTTACTTGTTTTAGTAAGGCATTACTTTTAAATTTACAACAAAACATCTGTTACTTTTTCAAATGAGTAATGGAAGGTATTTTTTTATGTTTTGTATCTTTTATAGAATGTTACTGACAAACCAAATAAATTTAATTCATTTTTACATTAATTTCTGTTTCATTTGGACATCATATTACATTCAAAGTTAAATGTGTTGTGACTGCAGTTGCATGTTTCCTCTTTGGTTGTTAGCAGTTAGCAGTTAACATCTTCTGACTTTGAAACAAATGAATGTCGCTTTGTGTTGTCAGGTGACCCTAGCTGCTTGGCAGGAGTTTGACAGTCAGCAGGCAGCAGTGAAGGAGTTTGTGGGTAAGGTGCGATCTGTCACGGAGAGAGAGATGAACTTCAGCAGTCCAGATAGTCTCAGCACAGAGCTGGAGCAAGCCAAGGTGAGAACAACACCTGATGTCCATGGGCTCGGTGTAATGAATCACCTTTAATTAAACATGAACGTCTTTATTTTGAACGCAGATGAGCTGCATGAGACAAATCTTCATTGGAAAATGCTCTGGCAATAAAATCTGATTGAATAAGCCTCACTATAAGACACTGTAACATAGCCAGTATACATTCAACCATAACCAAATAAGCTAAAGTCTTTTATATCAAAATAGTTTATTGTGATATATTTGATGTATTCTATCTTACAAAAGCAAAAGACAGTGTCACAAAAATGCTCACTTCATCTGTTGCTGTTATTTCTTTAGGATCTCTTGAAACAGTGTGAAACGGAGGCCAGACAGGTGAACATTCTTCTCAAGAGGGCCGCAGAGATCCAACTGGGCCCCAAAAATCAGTCTCTCCTCCAGGGTCAAGCACGTTCTCTGAGTGAACAAGTGGACAAAGTTGAGACTGGACTCAATCGAGAGTAATACCCTACTTTATTTTATATATTTTTTGTTTTATAGACAAATGCTTTCAGTTGTCTATCGATGCATAATGACTCTTTAAAATCATGATTACTGTCTGATTTTACAGTGTGAAGACTTTGGAGGGGATGAAAAAACAGTGGGATTCTTTCGGGAGTGAGTTTGAAGCATTTTCCACATGGATAACAGAGAGAGAAAGAGAAATGGATGCCTTGAAAAGCTCCAGTACACCTTTGGACCAGCAGATCTGTACCGTAAAGGTGCAGTAATACATTTATAATTAAAAAAATGAACAAAGTGTCTTTTAAAATGCTTGAAATTTATTGCATGGCTTCTGTATTTATAAAAAATAACTTTGAATTTGAATGAATTATATTCCTTATATAGTTTTTTGGATATGTTATTGTGTATTTATGGTGGGCAGACAATCAGAGAAGGCCTGCAGGAGAGGTCAGAGGTCCTGTCCAGTCTGGAGGAGAAGTCTCAAACGCTGGTCCAGTTTGTGTCCTCTGGCGAGTCTGCACGAATCAAAGCCCGTCTGACACAGATTGGCAGATACTGGGAGGAGCTTAAGGAGAGCGTGGAACACCTGAATGGACAGTTGGAAGAGAGTTCCTCCCACCAGTCGAAGTTCAATGCCAGTCTTCAACAGGTATGTTTGAGCATGCTGTTTACTCAAGTCTTACTCAGGTCTTATGTTGTCTATCCTTGGCAATATTCAAAAGACTCACCTTTTTCACGAGCACCTAACATGACACACACACCACCTGAACCACATTTAAAAACAAAACTTAATTCCTCTATTCTCCAGGCTTATATGACTTGTATTTGTAATGTTCATAACTTTGTATTGCAAGCACTCTTGTGTACTTTTGCACCTTCAGGATGAATCACTTTCTGTATTCCTCAAATTGTAAGTCGCATTGGATAAAAACGTCTGCTAAACGAATAAATGTAATGAAACTGCATCCTTCTAAAAGGTACAATCAGAGGTTGAAGATTTCCAGAAGAAACTTGACAGCCCTGTCATCTCCTGTGTGTCTTCATCTGAGACCTACAAAACTCTACAGAGTCACATGGTATGAGACCTGCATCTGATTGTAAACATTTCTGATTAAGGGTTTGCTCGCACCTGTGATGGGCAACAAACCAGACATACTTGAGCATTATGGTCACTTCTTGTGACATCATATCCTGATTTTGGTTTGATGTCTGTAATCCATGTTGCGTTCATATTTCAGTCAAACTTCACCAGAGTTTGTTGGTAAAGGTGGGCCTCTGCCCGCTCGTTTCTTGTGCACCTGGGTTTGGATGGCAGCGTTCACGCTTATTCTAATAAACCCCACTAACAGAGCAATCGCACCAGAGATCGTGAGCACACCATTATTTGCACCAATTCAATCTGAATAAGCGATTTGTTTGGTTTTCAGGATATGTTCCAGTCCCTGGAAAAGCTGAAGGCCACCCTGCTGTCTCTGTGTGCTGGCGCCCGTAGGCTCAGCGACAGAGAGAAGGCAGAGAAAGCGGTGGCAGCCCTACAGCTAAGTTATGAGCAGAGTATAAAGCAGGCCAAGGAGAAACAGAACCAACTGGAGAGCCTTCTGTCACATTGGCAAAAGTATGATCATTTTCACCGTTGGTATCTAATGTATTTACATCTAAGATATGAGTAAATATTCCTTTCATGGCTGTTTTTAATTTACATTTTTTGCTCATTTTGATTGTTTCAGGTATGAAAAGGATTGTTCTGCACTGCAGTCATGCCTGGAGAGATGTGAATCTGTATCCAGTGCTGACACTCACTTCCTCCCGGTTGACAAACTAAAGCTGGATGGAGAACTGCTGGAATTGAAAGTAATAAACTAGAGATACAACATGAAACAGCATTCGCAACGCAATCTACTTCAGTAGTGTAACATATTTCTATGTGCAACAGTATGTTTAGCAATAAGAAATAATGAAAGGTGGAGATAAAGTTTATCCATTGGCATTTAATTGAATTGGGAAATGTAGGCTTATTAATTGTTAATGTCATTTTTTTTCTGCCAGTGCTCCATTGCTTGATAATCGAAGGCAGAAAAAGTTACAAAATTTGGATTAAAGTTATTGAAAACAAAATGTTTTCACTACTGATGAAGAATAGGGACATTAAAGAGGACCTATTATGCCTTTTTAAAATTTTCAGCTTTCTTTAGTGTGTAATGTTGCTGTTTGAGCATGACAAAGGTTTCTGAACTCTCTTAAACGTCTGGATTGCAGTCTTGTATTTCCTTCTGCGAGCGAACATGTCTCAAAATTCCTCATTTAAGTAATTCTCACAGGAGGCGTACACAAAATAAAGGGATAGAGTTAGTCTAGAGAGTTAGAAACATGCTTGAAGCGGTTGACTCATCACAGCACACTGGTCCAGCCGACCAATCAGAGCACATTGTGCTTTTCAGAAGGAGGGGCTTCATAGAGACGGGAACTAAACAAAGTGTTACTGTCAGACTGGGAAGAGAGGAGCTGCAACAATGGAGAATATGTGAAAAATAATGTTTTTTTTTAACATTCAAGCTTCAAAACCTATTCTATTAGAACCCCAAAACAAAATCAAGACTTTGTAAAAGGACATAATATGGCCTCTTTAAGAAAGTTACTAAGGGGAATTTCATTTCGTTTTTTTTATTTCTTAAATATTGTTCTTTTAAAGCACCTACAGAGTGAACTTCAGTCTCTAGAGTCGGTTTACAACAGGCTGGTGGCCCAAATACCAACTCTTTACACCACTGCATCAGATGAACATGTGATAACACTCAAAGAAGACCATGAACAGCTTGAGGAAAGATGGAAGTGTCAGACAACAGCGATACCTAACAGGTCAGTCATAAGTATTTTATAAATATTTGCAGGCTAAATTCTACACTTGTGTTTAACAGTATATTTTTCCTATGTCCTTTAATAATGGAGTCTTGCATTATGAATGGTGGAGTGTGTCTAACATAACAAATCAAACCTTTTATTACAGAATCCAAGTTCTTCAGGAGCAACGCTCTCAGGTGGAACAGTTTGATCTGGCCCTACAGAAGTTTTCCAAATGGGGAGAGTCTTTCCTCTCATCTTTACATTCGTTCTCTCACGTTGATGTCACTGATCTTCAACCTTCCATCAGTGAAATCAAGGTGTGTTCCATTATGAGAGCAGACATATTTTAATTAATATTGGATCATGTGACACTGAAGACTGGAGTAATGATGCTGGAAATTCAGCTTTGCATCATAGGAATACATTTCATTTTAAAATATTTTATGCATAGATGTAGCCTTGGTTAACATATGAAACCTTTTCTCAAAAACATAAAACAATTCTTACTGGTCCTGAACTTTTGAACAGTAGTGTGTATGTAAATATTACAGATACAGTGATACCTCGGTTTACGAGTGACTTGGTATACGAGAAAATCGGTGTACGAGCATGGGGGGTCGAATCGGTGTACGAGCAGTGTATCTGTGCACGAGAAAATGTTTACCCACACCCACGTGCATGTTTTGTGTGGAAGCTCAGCATGGTCTGAACATTTTTACAGGAAATATCCTAAACACAGCCTCTCATAACACAGTCACGGGGTTCCAACCCCTTTATCACCCCGTAACTCATTCATTCTCTCAGCGTCGCTTGGTTTGGCTGCATCATTCACCACAGTGCATACTTTTATAAGTGATTTACAGCGGTTTTACCTCCTGTTGTAACAATAATGAATTGTAATCGCTATTGTTCACGTAGTGAAATATACACGTACAGTACCTCTAAGCAGTAACTGTTACAGTTCATGAATTCATTGTCTAGTTCTGCCTGTGTGTGTGTGTGTGTGTGTGTGTGTGAGAGAGAGAGAGAAACACACACCTCGTTCTCATATCATCTGCCTATTTAGTTCACTTCTCTCCACTCTTCTCTTGTCCAGTCCTTCGTTCGCGGCACCAGCACACGTTCATTCGCGCCAGCGCACATTCATTCGCAGCTCCAGTGCGCGTTTGTTCGCAGCCGCGGCTCCCATGTGTGATACACCTCTGGATTATCACTTCGTTTGTTTTCTACACTATTATAATAAATTCACTCATTTGCACTTGAATCCTAGGCTGCTCAAACCTGAAGTGCATTACAGTAAATTGTCAAGTATTTTTATAGTTTAATCGTCAATTATTAATTAGTATTTATATGAGATCTTAATGGTTATAATTTTAACTGTAATTAATAGAGTAAAACCAAATAAATATTTTAAATGGGCATTTATGGTCGTGTGGAATGAATTAATTGATTTTTAGTGCATTCTTATGGGAAAATTGTTTTGGTGTACGAGCATTTTGGTTTACGAGCTCGCTCTTGGAACGAATTAAACTCGTAAACCGAGGTATTACTGTACCAATCAAAGATTATTTTTTTTATCCAATTAATTACACAATTTGAAAATTATTTTTTAAATTTCATTTATGAATATTTGCTGAGAAAATTCACATTATTTTGACAGAGTCAAAAAAGGTGTTGATTTATAGGCAAAAACTAAAAACGTAAATTTTAAATATATTGAACAGAATATGTTATTTATTGGCAAGAAGAGAGATTGCAGATTTTAAAAGGTGGTAATGCTTTTTAATTTTTCCCACCAGGAGAGGAGAGATGACCTGCAGAAGCAAAGCATTGTAAGACAGAGTCTCCAACAGCAAACAAAGGTCTTGTGTGACGTTTGTGAGCCTGGTGAGGTTAAGCAGCTTCAGGGAAAGTGGGAAACCGCTTTGCAGCCATACCTGGAGGCCTATCAGCTGGTTGATCTACGAGGTGAGGGTCTGGAGAAGCTAGAGGCCTTCCTACACACCCATAGTGTGGCGGCCGGCGTCCTTCAGGGCCTCAGACAGACTGTGGAGAGCGCTGGGAGTTGGGATAAAAGCCGGGTGGATGAGCTGCAAAGGGACCTGGAAGGCATCGTTCCTGATATCAGCCGCCTTGAAACTCTTGCTGTGAACCTAGACGGCAACCTCTGTAAGGCTCATCTCCATCTGATCAATGGGAAGGAGACGCGCTCCTCGTGCCGCTCATTGGCCGACTCCTTGAGTGTTGAACTTGATGCTGTGAGGAGTCTACTGGGCTCGAAGCAAAGCGAAGCTGAGGCTCTCAGTGCTCTTTGGAGCACGTTCAGACAGCGTAAAGAGCAACTGCTCAAAACAGTGGAGGATATTGAAGAGAAGGCAGATAAACAGGGCCTGAAAGAGCCCAATGTACACACTCTACAGCAGAGGTATGAGTTGCCCTTTTCAAAAGGGTTGTACATGTCTTTGGCTGGGTTTATTGAAATGCATCTTCTTTGTGATGTGTGTAGGCTTCGGTTCTTCAATCAGCTGGAAGATGAGCTCCAGTCGCACCAGCATGAGGAGCAGTGGCTCAGGGATAAAGGTCAACAGTTGGCTCAGAGAGATGCTGAGTTGGGCGGTGAAGTACTGAGGGAGATCAGCTTGCTTCAGACCACCTGGGAAGACACCAAGAAACTCATCACTGAAAGGTGGGCTGCCAGGAACAGCAGTTTTTGTGATATTTTATTGGTATTTGCCAATCAATCAGTCATTACATAGCAATATTATGGACCTGGACAGAAAACAAACAATTGTATTTAATGTTTATAGAATTAAAAACTGTATTTAATAGGCACACGGTGACTGAAATCTTAGTT
The DNA here is from genome assembly GCA_037043235.1 of Rhodeus uyekii. Classification (NCBI taxonomy): domain Eukaryota; kingdom Metazoa; phylum Chordata; class Actinopteri; order Cypriniformes; family Acheilognathidae; genus Rhodeus; species Rhodeus uyekii. The sequence continues at coordinate 2,601,683 of JAWRVZ010000057.1, forward strand.
ATGCAAAGGTGCAAATTTTCAGTATCTAGTGATTTTGTTCCAGGCAAGAGCAGAGCAGTGCTTTGGTAGCCCTCATGAAAGACTACCAGAGTCTGAAGTCTTCAATAAACACGATATTGGAGAGTGCTGAGGCTATAGCCGACATTAAAGCTGTCCTAAAAGACCAAGAGGACACACGGAGATCCTTGTTAAAGGTAAAACCTGCCAGTCTGCAGGCAGAGTGTAAAATACCAGCTAAGAAGAGCTACTAACTTTTACTATTTTAAGATCAGCTTTAATGTTAGGCTTTAATTATCTTCCTTTCTGTAGCATGAAACTGTAAAAGCAGAGATGGCCAGTAACCAGGATGTGCTAGAGCGATTCTCCAGTAAAGGAAAGAAGCTTTTAAGCGAATTAAACAAGATCCCAGATTGCGACACCCAGATTGTGAAGACCGAAATGGATGCCACAGTGGACCAGTGGCTAGATGTGAGTATCTCCAGTGGCCAATCATTAAATCTTCATAAAATCTCAAATAACAGAATCTAAAAGCCATTATTCTTCATATCAACACACAGGTTTCAGAGAAAATCGAGGACAATCTCGAAAGTCTCAAGAGGAGCTCTGCTTTGTGGGTGGAAATCTACGATATCAGTGGAGAAATTGAAAGCTGGTCCAACAGCTCAGTTATGGATCTTACAGATGGACTCAATAACTTCAACGATAGCCAGAAAACTGCAAACAAACTCTCTGAAGTGAAGGCATGTTCCAAACATTGTTATCAAACACAGTTATAAAACCGGAGCACCAGTTGTGTAATATTTTATTCATTTTTCTGTGTAGGTGGATGTTGGACTGAAAGAACAGAAGATCGATGCTTTACAAGAAAAAGTTTCAGAACTGAAACAACTTGGTGGTGGTCAAGATGTTCCTGCTAAACTGCAGGTAAGGGCAAGCTCACACTACACAGTTAGGTTTCTTGTCATATGCCATTGCCCTGTCATAGCAGCACATGCTACATAACACAACGCTTATGAGGTACACAAACTACAAAACATTTGGTTAAATGACAGTCCTGACCAACAGTGAAAAAAACGCAACTTTTTCTCACTTAAATTCATGAAGTTATTACGAGTGTTTGGCTGGATTAGTTCCATCTTGTCGTTCCATGCATTGGCTTTCCTGATGTTCAAACGGTAGAGCGTGGCGCTTGCAACGTGAAGGTCATGGGTTCGATTCCCAGGGAAAGCAAGATCTGATTAGAATGTCAATGTGTTTCTTGAATGCAATGCAAGTTGTTTTGAATAAAACCATCTGTCAAACGCATAAATGCAGAATACTTTAAGATCATGTGATGATATCAAATAGACTTGAACTTATTGCGCGATATCTGCGCGCAAGACAAACTCAGATCACGTCACTGACCTGCTCAATCGTAAAGCGCATCAGCGACTGCAACGAGCACCAATTTGGACGCTATCCTGTGGTTTTGTCGAAAGACCTTGGGCCTCATGTTGTGTAAAACTGCCTAAAGTATGATCTCCATTTGATCCTTGTTTGTTCTCCATGGATTTACCTGTATGCCATCTTCAAACCTTTTTTTCCTTTCAGGTCATGGAGACAGACCTCAGAAGGAAAATTAGTAACATTGAAGAGTTATGCGATCAAGCTAAGAGCAACCTGCAAGATTTCTGCTCTCAGAAGAAGCAGCTGGAAGATTTCCTCTCCCAGATGTTTGAGTGGCTGATGAATGTTGAGAGATCTTTGGTGGATTCGCCCTGTGGAACAGCTCCTGAAGAGATATGCAGAGTAAAGGTACAAAAAAATATAATTTCTTATATTTTAAAGGAAATCATGAATAGCATATTTTATAGAAGTTTTAAAAGGCTCAAAAACAAGGACTGGTCAATGTCCCAAAGACGCTTGGGACATAATTGACGGCAAAAACATAAAAAAATTATTTTAGTGAGTGTCCTTTTATGCACAGTCTTTAACTACTCACCCTCATGTTGTTAACAGACCTGTAAAACGTTCGCTGATCTTCTGAACACAAATTAAGATCTTTTTGATGAAATCTGAGCAATTTCTGTCCCTCCATGAACAGCTACACAACTCACACTTTGATGCTTCAAAAACTTCATAAAGAGATCGTAAAACCAATCCAAATGAATTAATAGGTTTAGATCAAATTTTATGAAGAGACTTGATCACTTCATATTTCATATGATGAATGGATTTAAATTAGGCTTAGTTTTTGAAACATCAAAGTGGTAGTTGTGTAGCTGTCAATGGAGGAACAGAAAGCTCTCAGATTTCATTAAAAAAGATCTTCATTTGTTTTCTGAAGATGAGCAAAAGTTTCACAGGTTTGGAATGAGATGGGGGTAATTAATAGCAGAATTATTTTTTTGGGGTAAACTATCCCTTTATGTGAGTTACAGAGTATAAAACGAACGCAAACAATTGAATGTGTCATATTTATATGACAAGTCTTAAAGTGACAGCAGCCTAATAAACCCACTGCTGTCTGTTTTAATAATAAAAGACAAGGAGAAAAATCACTCGCTGCTCTTGACTGAAAACCTTCTGTTGCTTTAATAAGGATTCATTTATTTTTAGTTCATACAGTCAAGGCTAAGCAGTGTTTTCCATTTAATTCAGTTATTCAATTATATGATTAATACTGTTAATCTCAAATCACTGTTTATTTAATTTGTAACTTTTTTCAATTGTATTTTTTTGTGCTATTACTTGTCATTTGTTCTTATTTTCTTACTGATTGTTTACCTGTTTTTAAAAATGTTTGATCTATATATGAGTTTGGAAGGTTGTTTTTGAGAATTGTGACGTTTCACCGGTATCTAAAATGGCGACGTGACAGCCTCATTTATTCAAATACAAGGTCAAAAATAAAAGGTTTTCAATGTATAAAATTCATAGGAAATCCAAAAGGAGCTTCAAATCCAGCAGACTAGCATTGACTCAGCCCGGGAAAGCTTGAACACGCTTTGCAGAAAATACCCCTCAGAGGAACTAGCTGATTTAGGTTCCTCTCTGACCGACCTCATCAAGAAATATGAAATGGTCAATCAGCTCTGTGTTAAGAACCTTGGGTCCATGCAGCATGGCCTCCAGCAGCACTTCAATGGTGAGAATCACTGTATTAAACATGATCTTTCCTTTGTTCAAGGACAGACATTGTGGTAAGATTACTTACTGTCTTCTTCTCTTCTCAGATCTTGTGAAGGAGTTTCATACATGGCTCTCTGGACAGAAAGACATTGTGAGAGAATGTGCCGATCATTCTGGTGACATGAGCGTGGTGGAACGCAAACTGCAGAAGTTGAAGGTACTTCATCTTCTGTAACACCTCATCCTAATTGAGCAGCTTGTAAAATGTTGACTGAAAGTGTCAAGTAATATTTCTAACTTCACTGAAGAATTTTTTTTAATTCTGTATAAAAAGGCAATAAAATAGCCATATTTAGGGATAAAAATACAGCTGTTTTGAGTGGGATTTTGGACCAGTGTGAGTGTCCTTCAAAATAGATTCCAAGCATCTGTTAAAATGTCTTAAAACAACACCATTAATGACTGTGACTGGTTAGAAAAAAACATGGAAGAGTTAACTAGTTTAAAATTAAGTTAAAAAAAACAATTTATTAAAAAATAATTTTTTGTTACATTGTCTTTGCTGTCACTTTTGATCAATTTGTGCTGAATAAAAACTTGAATGATAGTAAATGTCTCAGTTCCTCCTCCAGTGTAAGCCTGTGGGATGACTTGTCTATGTCTTTTTCTCCATTCTATTCTTCATTCGTTACGTCACCTGCCGGAGTTTTGGTTCCTTGCCGCTGTCGCCTATGGCTTGCTCAGCTGGGAAAACTTAACACTTAAAATTCATCAATTGTATTGATTCATCTGCTCTTTTGGGGCTTCTGTTCAGCCAAACAAACTTTGTTTATATTGTTTTTTCTGTAAAGCTGCTTTGAAACAATCTACATTGTAAAAAGCGCTATATAAATAAAGGTGACTTGACTATGTTTAACATAATGGCTTCTCTGTTTTACAGGGAGCTCTGGAGCGGGTGGATGATGGAGACACTCGTCTAACACTGGTGTGCACAGAGGGCGAGAAGCTTCTTCTACATCTTCCCAAAGCCAGCGCTGGCCAAGTCCAGCAGAACCTGTCCTCCATCCAGCAGGACTGGGACAGCTATGTGGAGCAGTGTAAACAGAACCAGCAGAACCTGGAAGACAGTGCCAGTCTACTCAGCGGGTGAGAACTTAACAGCGGCTTCACACTGCTGCTTGCTGGGTTAAATATTACAGTGGCAGATTGTTTGAAATAATTCCTGTGGATAAACAGTGGCCTCTGAATTGAAATCTATGCTGTGTCTTTCTAGCTTTGAGAGCTGTTTGCAAAGGTTGACACGCTGGCTGGAGCGCATGGATGTGAGGATGAGCACAGAGCTGCCCGAGGGGAGACACAGCGATCAGGAGAAAGTGACACTGGAGCGCGTGGAGGAATTCCAACATGAAGTGCTTAAAGAGGGGTTAGAATATGTTAAACTTACAAATATTACATTTTTACACCCAGTTATAAAAGAATAGTCTTGAATATTTCATATATGAATGAATGAAATTAATAAATATTAATAATTTATTATTAATAACAAATTATTTATAAATTATATATATATATATATATATTACTTATAGAATATTATTTACATTATTTATTTATACAAATGTGTGTAGTTTTTTTTCTTTGCAAGGAAATATTACCTAAACTGACCTATTAGTTTGTTTTATTTTTGTAATGTGAAATCATTATGTGAGAAACGTGACCTGGGGATGTTTTTGTGAGATTTACCCATAATTAAACATCTAATATTGACATTTTATAATTTATAAATTGTACTGAATTGGTTCTTTAAATAATTTTCACATCGCATATCCTGCAGAGACTCATTTGAGAGTCTGTGCCAGGAGGCTCAGGCTCTGAGTGAGGGGGGTCACGGCAGTGGCGCGGAGCTGCGGGCGTCTGCGCAGCTGCAGCTGCAGCATCAGGCACTTCTCAAGGCAGCCAGGGAGAGACTGCGCGTATGCCAGCTCAGTCAGCAGGAGCAGCAGAACTTTGAGGAGACGCTGCAGAGCACTTGGGGATGGCTCAGCGGTGTACAGGAGCGCCTTAATTCACTCAACAGCACCAGCGGGAATAAAGAGACCCTGGAGAAGAGACTGGGCCTGGTTCAGGTTAGGAAATGCCAGTTAGAGTCATGCCAACCACATTTTCTGTTTGCAATTGTGCTTACAAGGTAGCACTTTTTTTAAATTCCTCATACTACAAATATTATTACTTTTCACATTTTTCTGCAATCAATTAAACTCAAACTCATTGTCAATCATTGTTCTATTTTATGTCACGGGTTGTTGAATCCTTGAATCTGATTGCTGATTGACGGACATTTTAAGGTGTGCTATTATTTTCAGGGAAACTAATTTTACATTTATGGCCCGTCATCAATTATTCCTTGCTTATAATAATATAAAATATTATTATTATAAATAACTATTGATATACATATAGCAACCAAGCCTTTATTTTATTTTATTTTATTTTATTTTATTTTATTTTATTTTATTTTATTTTATTTTATTTTATTTTATTTTATTTTATTTTATTTTATTTTATTTTATTTTATTTTATTTTATTTTATTTTATTTTATTACTAGTCTTGTTAGTTAATAATACCCATAATTACTTTGCCATTTGTATTATGTATATCATATAATGAATTATATTATATATGAATTATGTAATCATTGATATTTTGATGATATTGTTTCAGGACATCTTGCTAATGAAGGGTGAAGGGGAAGTGAAGCTCAACATGACTGTTGGGAAAGGAGAACAGGTGCTGAAGAATTGCAGTAGGGATAAACAGGATGTTATTCGGTCTCAGCTCAAGAGTCTAAAGGATTCCTGGGCCAATATCCTCATGACCGCCATGAGCTGTCACAGGTGAGAGGTCCTGTCTCCTCTTATGAAACTTCATGCTAACTTTGCAGAATGATATAATAATGGCTTGTGTGTTCTGCAGTCGTCTAGAGTGGACCGTAGCTCAGTGGGGCAGTTTTCTGGAGAGTAAAGCTCAGCTGCAGCAGTGGATGGAGATGGTGGAGCAGGAGGCCGGAGTGGCTCTGCCGCAGCAGCCCGGGCTGAAAGAGAAGGCCTCGCTGCTGGAGCGCCTACGGGCCATTCAGGCTGATGTGGAGGTCAATTCGTCAGCACTGACCCGCCTGAATGAGAAAACCACAGAGCTGTATGAGAAAACAGGAGACCAGGCTTTCGCAGAAGGACCCAAATCTGAGTTTAACACCCAGTTTACCAACATCACAGCTGTCATTAAGGTAAAAATATGTAATCTAAATATAGACACATAAATCAAAACACTTTCTGAAAGTCAATCAGGATAATACGGCGCATCCGAAATCACATAGTGTCTGAGTAGCTATTACATTTGAACATGAATTCACTTTGCGACCGATAAAAAGTATGTTCTATATGGTATGAATATGGACGTGCCGCATCCGCCATGTTGTTATTGTCACATGACCTACCAGCGCTAGTTCTGCCACTTCACTGTTTTTCAAGTCCTCTCTCATAGCCTCATGGGATTCAGAATCTTTCCGGAAATAGTAGGTCATCTAGGTACTTTTCGCCTTCTGTTTTTCGAATACTGTGTATTTGGACATACTATCCTTTTGGGTTACTGTTTGTCGCAAACTATATAGTATATATAGTTATATATATATATATATAGTGTTTGATTTTGTACGCAGGGAGAGTGCCTGCTGAATGCCCTAAAAAAGCGCATGAAACGTATTTATTAAAACAGAGAATCTAAATAGTAAATGGGAAAAAATGTAGGATGAGAGTTAATTTCATCCACTAGGTTTTTATTTGGTCAAGAAAAGTAGTATTATTGCTTTAAAATGTAAATTGGAGAAAATTATGATGTTATTGTTATGATGAAAGACAATAATAAATAATACAACAATAAAGAATAACTAGAGAATAAAGTTTGTCGAGAGAAACTCTGAAGTTAATTAGCATTTTGATAGCAGGTTGCTAGGGTGTTTCTAGGTGGTTGCTAAGGTATTTGCAGTTGTTGCTAGGGTGTTGCTAAGGTATGCTAGGGTGTTGCTAGGGTATTCTTGGTGTTTGTTATGGCGAATCTGCACTGTGAATTATTCAAAAAAGATAATTTATTAAAAATGAAACGGTATCAGTTTTCTTTCTTCTGACATGTTGTTTTCTGTCTTGTGCTGTAGAGTAAAGTCCTACAGATGGAGGAGATCGTGAAAGAACACGAGCAGTACGTGGAGTCGGTGCGTGACCTGAACGACTGGCTCACTTCGGCTAAAGAAGAGCTCCAGCGCTGGTCAGATATGTCTGGAGACGCAGCTTCTGTTCAGAGGAAACTCTCCAAAGTCAGGGTAGGTTTAAATACAATTTGGCATTATAGAATACCACACTGTAACCATGGTGCCATGTGCAGGGTAGTACTTTTTGTAAGTGGAAGTTATCTGTCATTCTTGTTCATTAACTCAGAATCTCCAAGTAAATTTCATAAATAATAAGTAACGCACTGAAATGTGAAAATTTCTTGTATAATGTTCTCTTATATTGTATCATGTATCAAGGAAGTCAGTTTTAATTTAATGTTGACTTTAAAGCATTGCGATTCCATTTTAGGGGCTGTTAGACTCCAAGAAGCAGGGACGTGAGCGCCTGACCCGTGTGCAGAGCTGTGGAGCCTCCACACGGGACCACACGTCCACGGTGGGCTGCGAGGTTCTGGAGAGGGAGGAGTCCGGGCTGCTCTCGGCCTGGGACCAGTGGGAGCGGGGTGCTAAACACGTGTGCTCTGGTCTGGAGGGCGTTCTGGCTCAGATGGCCAACTCAGAGCAGGAGTTCAACAGTTTAGCTGCACAGCTGGAGCAGGACCTGCAGGAGTTCAGCAACAAACTGCAAGAGTGGCGCATCAAACTGCAGCAGGTGGAGGAAATGACCTCTGGGGAAGAGGCGGTGCAGGGCTGGCAGATAGCGAAGGTAAAGCCTACAGAGCCAAATAATAATAGCAAGTTATATGTATATATATCCGTTCTTTTAACGTTACTGTACTGTTTTTATGACTCTGTACTGTTTTTATGACTCAGGACACCCTGGAAGGTCTGCTAAATGTGGAGCCCATGTCTGATAATTTGAAGAGTCAGCTGAATGACTTGTGCCGATTCTCCAGAGATCTGGGCGCTCAATCTGACAGAGTGTCTGCCCTCATTAAAGAATACAACAGGTAGGAGAGCTCGTGAACAACACTTCTAGGTTTTACTGTAAGTTAAAACTTTTGCAGTAAGTCCGAGTACTCGGAGACAAACCGTTGTTGTGGGGTTAACTAAAACTAAAACTATTAAAACTAAATAGTTTTACTATTAAACTATTAAACTAAAACTATTAACAGTTATATTATATAAAGACATAAATGAATGCTGCCTTATTGGGACAATAAAACTTCCCCTAAACCTAAATGTATGCATTTGACAGACACTTTTAACCAAAGAGACTTACATTGCATTCAAGTCATTACATTCGAATCAGTTCTTGCTTTCCCGGGAATCGAACCCATAATCTTGGCGTTGTAAAGCTGTATCAATACCGATAAACACTTTATTAGCCTATTAAAAACACACACTTTAGAAACTTTATTTCCACTTTTATTATATTTTCATCATTTTTATTGAAAATAAATGCCTTTCCTATATGTGCACTTATTGTAAATATACACTCCTGTACAACATTCACACAAAAGAGCTCACGGGCGGAGCCAACTCGAAACCACACACTCACACAAAGACAAGACGATAGGAGTGTTAGAGCTCTCTCACCTAACCAAGAAAACCCCAGACCGAAGTGACAGAACCCTGACGGCATCAGAGAGTCCAAATGATAGATGTGCCATCTAAGACTGAGACTGCATGTTATCAGTTTTGTTCAAATCCCTGCAGTGAAATCTGTTTCTTCAGCACTGTTGTCATCATCTTTCTTCTTCACTTTAGCCTCAGTCTCCAGGCTTCTCGGGAGTGTCAGGGAAAGGAGAAGCTCTTGGAGCAGCGTTTCCGGGCTGCTTTTCGAGACTTCCAGCAGTGGCTGGTCAATGCGAAAATCAATACCGCCAAATGTTTTGATGTGCCTCAGAACCTGGCTGAAGCTTCGTCCAGCCTGCAGAAGATCCAGGTGAAATTCTATTGAGTTTTTCAATTAATTCTGTTCCAGTTTGGAAATTCATCACATTTATGAGAGTATATTTTTCTTATTGCAGGAGTTTCTAAGCGACCGTGAGCAAGGCCACGGCAAACTAAACACGGTGGCAGCCAGCGGAGAGCTGCTGATGAGTATCACTGCCAAGGACAGGGTGGAGTCAGTCAGAGCCAAAATAAACACAACCAGAGGAGACTGGAAAACACTCATGACGAATCTGCACCAGAGAGAGACCGCCTTACAGGTGTCCGACGCTATTTGAGATCATTTGATTATAAACAATTCATACACATCTGTTAATCTGAATCTGAGACTCTTGATTTGGTCCAGGAAACTAGAGCTTTCCTGTAGATCAGTAGAGCATGGCGTTTGCAATGCCATGGTCATGGGTTCGACTCCCAGGGAAAGCAAGAACTGATTAGAATCTGATCTTGTGTATCTTGAATGCAATTTAAGCCGCTTTGGATACAAGCGTCTGCTAAAATTACGACTTTTATCTCACAATTCTGACTTTAACTTGCTTGAGAGTTTATGTCTCACTATTTTGAGAACCAAGTCAGAATTATGAGATACATTTTTTTTTTTTATTCTGTAGCGGAAACAAGATTCCATAAAACAACAGCCATTGCAGAAGAAAATAGCAGCAACCTGCAACATCTAAAAATTTTGTTACATTTATTTTTCACGTTATTCCATATTTCTTGCAATCTCAAGGTATACTTAAGTAAATAGTTTAGATCATAGGACATCAACAGGCAAAAAGCATGGTAAATTCCTGATCTAGCAAATCAAACGTTCTTTCTTTAAATGTAGCATCTTTGACAATCTTGTTCCAGAATCTTCAGTCTCAGATGCGGGACTTTGAAACGAGTGTGGAGCCACTGCAAGATTGGCTGAATGAAACCGAAGAAGCCGTACAGGAGAGCAGCAGTCGGCTACATGACCTCACAGCCAAGAAACAGGAACTGCACAGGTTACAGGTGTAGTACAGCGTAATCAGTACCACCTTTATTCACTGCCATTAGCCGAAGAGCCGTTCACAAGCATCATTCTAGCTGATCGGAGTAGTTGCACTTCATGACATTGCTGCTGAACACGAAATAGCATTCATAACGCATTTCATTTCCATAATGTGACGTATTTCTCTGGGAAATTAGAAATTCAATGAGAAAAACATGTATACTTTAACATTTGTACAAATTTGTAGGGCATGGATTTTATGCGTCAGGTTTTTTTCCATTTGACTCTTTCCACGCCACTGACAGAAATTCTAGGCTTTCGGTGTTTTTGTTTTTATATGATAGGGGGCGCTATCACACATCTTCTGAAAGAGTGCAGAACCTCCTGATCAAATCACGTGCAAAGAAGCAGAAAAAAGCGATCTCATATTTAATGGGTGTTGCCAACTTAGCGACTTTGACATAGTTTTCAGATCACTCTAGGAACAATTTTTCAAAAAAGCTACTAGCGACCAATCTAGCAACTTTATCTGGAGTTATTGGCGACTTTCTGAAGTGAAAGCACATAGCGTTCTTACTCTTCTCAACGATCGCTCGTTTTTTCAGCTTTTTGCTAAATTTTTTTAATTTTTTAAATAAACTTACCGTTATTCAAGTGCTGATAAAAAGGAATGCATGAAGCTAGAGTGAAACTTCTTTGATGTTGTTGTTTAAAAGCAGAGGGTCTATTCTTTCCTTTTAATACATTGAATGTTCAGATATTCATACAACAGAATATTCTGGGGGTCATGACATTTGACATGAATGTCAAAAACACTGGCGGTGACTGGCAACTTAAAAACAACCTTTTTTCAGGTTATTTCAAGTAACAATAATAGCAACACTGCTGTGTGTGCAATAAAATCAGAGATGTTTATTAAAGTAAGCAGGGGCAGTTTGTTTTATGATGACAGAAAGTATAGAAAACGATCAGTGCATGTGATCGGCTGAAGAAAAAGCACTGCTTTCATGTCATGCTTTAATCTGCTTCTCTGTCATGCACATTTTAACACTGCTCATCCCCGTGCTTAACGTCTGTCCTGTTCATGTGCTGCCATGTTGCTTCATTAATCATCTGACTAACTCAGGACTGTGTGCGATGCTGCTCTGTGCTAACGTGCCTGTGCTTTCACAGTCTCTGCTAGAGGAATTAGCCTCTAAGGAGTCTCAGCTGCACAGGTTGAGGGAGAAGGCCCAGCAGCTGTGGGACGGACACACGGCCGGAAAGGGCTTTGTGCACCGTGTCTCGCAGCTCTCAGCTCAGTACCTAGCTTTAAGCAACCTGACCAAGGTAACGTCCCACCAGTCTGCCCGATGGCCAGTGCTGCAGGGGTCGACAGGTTTTGTGTGCACGTAGGGCTGTGTCCGAAACCCTAAAAACCTTTTTAGCATTTTATCAGATATCAAACGAAGATTGGAAGACATCAAGACATATACAAATCCAATGTTTATGTAGTCCAATCAACATAAAAATGGTGTCTGATGAAGCAGTAAAATTGATTTATAAACGTAAAAGAATATGTATATATTTAATTAGTTTATCTATCTATCTGATTATATTACATAATTATAATTATTTAATTATATTACAGTGTTTTTCAATGCTTTGGCACATTTTCTAAACTGGAAGTTCAGTTATCACAACTGTTTAGACTCCTCAATTATCTCAAGTTTAGACCGCTAAAAGCATGTCTGCAAAATGTAGTTACTCACCCAAAACATTTAATTCATGTTTCAAAGCCTAGTTATCGTGTCAGTAAATTGGCCAATGCCACCAATGGGGGGGGGGGGGGGGGGGGGGGGGGGGGTTACCATGGAAAAATGTGGAAATATACAAATTTGGTGTCTGTTTTCTAAACTGTATAGGAATGTCAGTTTTGTCTTGCTGAATGTTCTAGTGGATCACTCTGAGCTTTTTAGATACAGATTTCAAAAGAGGAAATTTTGGGAAAGTCAGTACTGTAGTACACAAAAAGAAAATTAACATTTGTATTTATACAGTACATTTTTGTAGAAATGTTTTACATGTAAACTGAAAATTCCCAGTTGCTTCATTTTTTCACACTCTATTATGTCTTCCCCGAACACCACCACATATTATTTTATTGCTCCTGTTGCTCTTCCATGGCAAGTGACTGTGACTTTTTTAGTTTGTGTAACACATTTCTACAAAATATTTCTGCTGTATGAATGCAAATCTATTTATACAGCACTGCTGCAGCGGCTCCTGTTTAGGGTTGTGACGTTCCTTCATATTCAAAAATAGTAGTGATTGTACAGAGCAAACTCCATATGCTTCCAATCTTGATCGGTTGAGTAGTGCAATTGTGATTACTATTTCAATACAATGGCAGGCTATTTGCCAATTTAACAGACATTACAAACATCCAATTTTTATGGAACATACATGCATGTCTGACAGATTTTGAAAACTAAATGCATCATATTGCATGTGAAAGCTCACACGATGAAAGAACGTTTACAAGCCGTGAGGAGTTCAACTCATCAGTTTTGATCAACAAACCACATGCATTTAGATATGCAATTCTATATTTTGCATAAATGTGCCAAAACACATGCAGTTTGCTTAAACCAATACGAAATTAAAATCTGATTTGAACAAGAAACCAGTTGTTCAGAGATCTGAACTTATAATTTTAAGGGGGAAAAAAAGTTTAATTTGAGAATTGAGCCAAAGTGATGGAGGAAAACTGTAAAACATGATATTGTGATATCTGAAACAATTTTTCTTAATTCGCACTTTCATATGTTTGTTTAGTGAGCGACCTTTAGTTTTGGACACAGCCCATGTGTTTCTATTTAGGGTGTAGGCCACATTTTATCTGGAGACATTGCATGGAGTAATTAAGCTCACGAGTAGCTATTACATTTCAGAAAGTATTGTTTGTGATACTATATTCACTTTGTATTTAGGTTCTCATGAAGTACTCAATAAAATGATGTATTTAGGGCAGTGTAAGTATTTGAATCGCCTAATTAATAAAAAAACAAATCACATCGAATAGGTCATCCAGACCTGATAAGTATACAACGTGACTAAAAAAACAGCTGTCTTTCCTTTTAACACATTGACTATTTCTAATAAGATCCTACCCCTAGCAAATGATTCATTATTAATTGTATGTTATGATCATGTATGGATCACGCACATGCTATCCTAAGCAAATGATTCACTTTATCTTTGAGAACTGATTATTATATCTGATTATGTTCTGCTTGTCTGATAGGAAAAAGCGTCTAGAATCGATCGCATTGTGTCCGAGCACCAGCTGTTCTCACAGGGCCTGAAAGAGCTACAGAACTGGGTGGCTGATACCAGTCACATGCTGCAGACCTACTGCACTCCCACCGCAGACAAAAATGTGCTGGACAGCAGGATGATCAAACTCGAGGTGAAGAACATAGCAGAGAATATATGTCACCATAAATAACCATATTTATTTAATAAATTACCGTATTACCTGGATGCAGCATAAATCAAACATAAAATAGATAATATATACACTCACATAAAGGATTATTAGGAACACCTGTTCCATTTCTCATTAATGCAATTATCTAATCAACCAATCACATGGCAGTTGCTTCAATGCATTTAGGAGTTGGTTCTGGTCAAGACAATCTCCTGAACTCCAAACTGAATGTCAGAATGGGAAAGAAAGGTGATTTAAGCAATTTTGAGCGTGGCATGGTTGTTGGTGCCAGACGGGCCAAAGAATGGTGAATTTTACAAAGAATGGTGTGAAGAGGGAAAAACATCCAGTATGCGGCAGTCCTGTGGGAGAAAATGCCTTGTTGATGCTAGAGGTCAGAGGAGAATGGGCCGACTGATTCAAGCCGATAGAAGAGCAACATTGACTGAAATAACCACTCGTTACAACCGAGGTATGCAGCAAAGCATTGATAGAGTCAGAATTTGGTGTAAACAGAATGAGAACATGGATCCTTCATGCCTTGTTACCACTGTGGGCTGCTGGTGGTGGTGTAATGGTGTGGGGAATGTTTTCTTGGCTCACTTTTGGCCCCTTAGTGTCAATTGGGCGTTCAAATGACAATGATAATGAGTTCACTGTACTAAAATGGCCCCACAGTCTCCAGATCTCAACCCAATAGAGCATCTTTGGGATGTGGTGGAACGGGAGCTTCGTGTCCTGGATGTGCATCCCACAAATCTCCATCAACTGCAAGATGCTCCTATCAATATGGCCAACATTTCTAAAGAATGCTTTCATCACCTTGTTGAATCAATGCCACGTAGAATTAAGGCAGTTCTGAAGGTGAAAGGGAGTCAAACACAGTATTAGTATGGTGCTCCTAATAATCCTTTAGGTGAGTGTATATGCTTATTGTTGAATATTGTATACCGTTTCACATACTACTTTTGTAGTGGACAGCATATAATGTGCAGTATTCAGTAAGCATAGGACTACATTCTGAACATTTTATCTAAAGTATTTGACTAGCATTTGATTTCATGGCCGTTATCATGTCATTTACATGTAATGAGAGGTCTGGCATTAATGCATACGTTACCTAGGCTTTACTGACGGCACGTCAAGAGAAGGAAATACAGCTGAAAATGTTGCTAACAAGAGGAGAGTCGGTTCAGAGGAACACCTCTGCTGAGGGCGTACCTCTGGTCCGCCAACAAATCGAGGACCTCAAGGACTCCTGGGATGGACTGCTCTCAGCATCTATTCAATGCAAAAGGTTTTATTTCCATTTTATCCCAACATGGGATTTTTAGTATTTAGTGTGTGTGTATCTAGATTATTTTTGAATTACTAATAAAAAGAACGCATGATTGTTTTCTCTTTTTATTCAGAACCAAGTGCATTCAAATCACCGAGCAATCAGGGAACATTTGGCTAACGTTCTAGCAAGGTTCTCTCAAAGTTATGAACAAACATTGTTAATGTTAATAGAGTGTTTGTTCAAAGCTATTTGGTTTTTAATAATGGCACAAAAACATTATTTATACATTGTTCATGGAAGTTTTTTACTGAAATGAACAAGCTTTATTTTCATCTTAAAAATCTTTAAATGTTACTACTTGTTTCATAATGTGTAGAGAACATTCAAAAGTAATGTTCCCATAATGTTTGCAAGAATTATCAAATGTAATGTTCCCTTAACGCTCAATTTTTTTAGAACATTTAAAAAAAATGGTCGTTTTAAACATTCAAAAGTAACGTTTTCATAATGTAAAGGGAACGTTAGCAAAATGCTTTTAGAACTTATTTTTGTTAGCTGGATAAGAGATCTGATTCATAATACGAACAAATAAATGATTACTCTGAAATCACTGCAAAAATGGCTTCCTATTGTGTTTAAATCAACAGATTTAAAACTAAGAAAACATGTCTTATACAGCCACACAGTATATAGCGAACTCTAGAACCCTATACAGACAAAAATGGTTTGAAATTGAATTAGCTACTGTATTAAAGGGTATTATGTTTGTGTAACAGTCAGCTGGAGGGCGCTCTGTCACAGTGGACCAGTTACCAAGAGGACGTGCGTCAGTTCGTGAGCTGGATGGAGAGTGTGGAAGAGACTTTAAACTCTGCAGACAAACAGTGTTCTGAGATGAGAGACAAAACCACCAACCTGGGCAAAGCCAAAGTACGGTGTCATTATCAATGCTTTGACTCTCTGAATAATTTGTAAATGACAGTCTTGTCTTACAAACGTTCTCCTCATTTCAGTTGCTCTTAGAGGATGTTTTAAGTCACAGCAGCGTTCTCGATGTCATATCCATGAAGGGATCCAACATGGCTGAGCACTATGTCACCCAACTGGAGATTCAAGACTTGCAAGAGCGCTATAACGTTGTCAAAAATAAAGCCCAGGTATAATGCGTTCCTCATTGGTCACCATATAGAATATTTAGCATGTGTTCATTTGCTCACATTTTTCTGCTACAGTGTGCAGTTGCCAAAGCGGAGGAACTGGTGTCGGGTCATCAGGAGTACCAGCGCAGTCTGCATGAGTTTAAAGACTGGCTGGAGCAACAGCAGGAGAGACTGAGCTGCTACACACAGCTGGAGGGAGACATCGAGACCCTAGAGGAAACGCTGCACAAACTTCAGGTCAGAAGACGTCTTGAAGTAGTTATTTATTGTGAGGAATGATATATTCTGACCAAATTTGACATTTATCTTGCAGGAGTTCTAATAATTGTTTCTCTTTTAATTAAAAAATTAAAGTAATTAACAAACATTATAAGACCATCTTACATTACATGTATGTTCAAATATAATTATTTATGACAATATATTAATCGAATTTTACACTGTCTCATAATAAAGTTTAAATCTGAAATGTTGTATTTTTATATGTAAGTCCAAAATGTATAGCAGAAAAATACATGCCTGCTTTTACAGACATAAACAATACTGTTTGAAGTTCAAAATATTTTATGTTCTATATTTATATTCTATATTATATTCAGAAAATGGTAGTGTTCCTAATTTAAAATGTTACTTACTATATGTTTTATATTTTTTTATTTGCTAAAAGTTCTACTTAATTTGGATTTGTAACCGCTCTATCGTTCCTAACTGTGCAACCACTGTGCGATTGTGTGATGCGGAGAAGACTCAGAGAATCAGAGTTGAACCAAAAGTACTTTAATCAAAAATGCAAACAGAAATAGCACATGAGGGTGCAAAACATGGGGAAGACATCCACACACTCAGAACTAGAAGATACATATGTGAAGACTGACAATGACAAGGGCTAACACGAGGGTTTAAATACATGAGGAAATTATAAACAGGTGGCGAACTAACTGGGTAATCACAAACTAAGACAGCTACGGCAACACATGAGGGTCAAACAAGAGGATAATGACAGGACTGTGACAGGATTGTTTTAGTATATGAATTTTAATAATTAATTTTATATTATTTATATAGTTTAATATATTTAATATTGTAATATTTTACATTTTATTATATATTTTTTATTTTATTCTATTTAAATAATTTTAAGCCATCCTGCAGCCCTTTTTGGAAGCCCGCTTAGTTGACCTGGTGAAAGAAATGCCATTATTAGCCAATATTGATGTGATCTACAATATATTATGCATCCATATTCAGATCTGCTGAATAGTTTGATTATTTGGGGATTTAGTATAAATATGCATTTGAGAAATAACTAATATCCTAATATCCATTTCCAGGAGCTGCAGGTGCACTGCACAGAAGGTCATGCTCTGCTCAACACACTGCTGGTGACCCGAGAGCAGGTGATTCCGTGGGGCGTCCCGCAGTTAGAGGACCGATGCCTGGAGACGGTCCAGCAGGAGTGGGGCTCGTATCAGGCCCGGCTGGGTGAGACCAGATCT
This sequence comes from Rhodeus uyekii, assembly GCA_037043235.1. Taxonomy (NCBI): domain Eukaryota; kingdom Metazoa; phylum Chordata; class Actinopteri; order Cypriniformes; family Acheilognathidae; genus Rhodeus; species Rhodeus uyekii. Next base: position 2,619,359 of record JAWRVZ010000057.1, read on the forward strand.
CATCTCAACAGCGCACTGGCCAAACTCCGGCAGATTGAGCAGAAGTTCCAGCGGCTGGATAACTGGCTCAAGGGGATGGAAACTAAAGGACAGTTGCGCTCCGGCCGTCGCTCTGACAGAGCAACGAAAGAGGCACAGCTACAGCTTCTAAAGGTTGGAACAGGAAACATATAGTGAATTACTCTGGATATATACTATAAATCTGGATTATAGGTTCAAACCCAAGATGAGGTTATTCATGAAACCTAGAGTTGCTTCAAGAGAACTGTTCCAGTAGAATAGTTATGATGTGATATACTGTTGTAATTGTTTCTTCAGGGTTGGCACGAGGAGGTGCTGGCCTATCAGGAGGAGATTGAGGGTCTCAGTGTCCTGGCCCAACAGGTTTTAGAAGAGATGCCCATAAGCAGTAGAGTCAGCAATAGAGCCACACAACTGACCTCACGATATCATGCTCTGCTGCTGCACCTGCTGGTACACTTTAAACACACATTTACCTGGTTATCTAAATGAAGACGTACCATAAACCTTCTGTAAAAGGCTTATAAATCTAATTGCAGTTAAAGACTAATACTAACCCTAAAAAACCAACACGTAGCTTCTCAAGGCATGTTTGTTCCCAAAGTATAGATAAGTAAACCCACGAAAACATTCATGTCAATTTACGTCAATTATATTTCCCATTTAGAATTGTGAAAGACTTGCCATAACTCAAACCTTACTCTTAAAAGACAACCTAAGGCATTTTTAGAAAACAATACCAAACATTATTTACTACTTATCATAATGAAGTCAGATTCAGCTCATTTCTAGGGGATTTTTTGCCTTTAAAGTAATGATTTGAGACACACGCATACTGTAAATACAGCGCGAGGGTTACAATGCTGAATTGAAGTATTAATTTTGCATGTGTTTGCAGGACACTATCAAGCAGCTGAAGGAGGAAATATCCAGTATTGAAGAATCCCAGAGTGTCTTTAGCACTTTCTCTGATTGGTTGAGCACAGCACAGAAGAACTTCAGCAGTGTGACCACTACTACCATTGATGTGGTTGATCGTGTTTCAATGGAGAAGAAGATGAAAAAATTAGAGGTATGATTGTGATATCTTTGGTTATTAAGACAAAGCAGGATTACACTTTTGTTCAAAATTTTGGAGTACATTTTTTATAATATAGGCATGGAGGCATTCAATTGATCAAAAGTGACAGTAAAGACGTAGAATATAACAAAAGATTTCTATTTTTAAAAATAAATGCTGTTATTTTCTATTCATTAAAGAATTCTGTAAAATGTATCACGGTTTCCACAAAAATATCAACCAGCTCTACTATTTTCAACATTGATTATAATAATAATAAACATTTCTTGAGCAGCAAATCAGTATATTAGAATGATTTCTGAAGGATCATGTGACACCAAAGACTGGAGTAATCATCACAGAAATAAATGAAATTTTTAAATATGGTACATTTAAAACAATCCTTTTTAATATTTCTGTCTTTACTGTATTTTTGATCAAATAAATGCAGCCTAAGTATAAGATAAAAACGTTAAAAAAAATCTCACAAATCCCAAACGGTAGTGCCTATCCATATATGAAGTCCTTTTTTATGTCTCTTTAAGGCTCTGCAGGGTGATATGGAGCTGGGTCACACCTTCCTGAAGACCATGCGTGAAAAGACTGATCGTGCCAAGACGTTCCTGGAGGAACCGGAGGCAGAGCAGCTCAAGGAGGAGGTCGACACCCGACTCTCCCAGCTGGAGGCGTTGATCAGAGCTCTGCGGTCAGAGCTTAGTGCCACAGAGAAATCCATACAGCTCTCCAAAGACTTCCTGGACAAATACAAGACTCAATCACAGTGGCTCACAGAGACAAAATCACTGTTGGCGTCCCCTGTGGAGCCAAAGGCTGAACTTTACCAAAAAAAGGCTCAGCTAGCCAAATATAAAGTGAGCAAAGATAGGTTTTTGATAGGTAGTGAATTAGTTGTTTCATAAAGAGCTTTATTTGATCAAGTGGCCATTAATGCAACACATGCTAAGCTTCTAATGCAACCATATTCAGAGAGTCATGTCAGTTTCCTTTGTCCTCCTCTAGACAATCCAGCAGACCATCCAGTCCCATGAGTCAGCTGTCAAATCGGTTATAGAGAAGGGAGATGCACTTCTTGAAACGATCCGCGACCCGTCCGTCAGTGAGAACATTGGCAAGCTGAAAGCCGACTATCAAGACTTATCTAATGATGCCAAGGTACTGTCAGGCATAATACCAGTCCCTTTGAAAATATGTCTCCGCTAACTGAGTTCTTTGCATTCTGCTCGTCTGTTGTAGGTCCATGTTCAGAGTTTGACAGAGAGCGTGAGAGAGCATGAGGATTATAACAGTGAACTACAAGAAGTAGAGAAATGGCTGTTACAGATGTCCAGCAGGCTGGTCACCTCTGATTCCATGCAAAGTGGCAATTTAGAGACAGCCACACAACAACTAGCCAGACACAAGGTGTGTGTGTGTGTAACTATTAATTATATCTTCCAGATATCCCATGGACAATAACTTTGCAGCAATTTGCAAGCCATAAAACTACCATTAAAAAATCCATAAAATAAATAACAATCCATGCAGAAATCAAATAATTTCATCTGGCATGTAGCACTATTTATACATATTTATATTTGTAACTACATATGCATAAGTATATTTAGTTTGTATTCTAACTGCGGTTTGGCCTGTTTCTTCTCAGGCAATAATGGAGGAGATAGCTGGTTTTGAGGAGCGTTTGACTAGCCTGAAGGACAAAGGAGATCGTCTCACCAGTAGCTGCACGGACCAAGTCCAAGCTAAGATCAGTCAGCAGATTCAGGCACACCAGCAGGGAACAAGAGACAGTTATTCTGCGATCTGCAGCACAGCTCAGCGTGTGAGCACTCCTGCTAATAAAGGATGTCATTATCAGAAGTGTTGTCTTATTTATTTCCTAGTCTAATGTTTAACGTTTGGCTCATCAGGTGTATCAGAGTCTTGATCGTGAGCTCCAGAAGCACGTCAGCCATCAGGACACCCTGCAGCAGTGCCAGACGTGGCTGTCCACCGTTAAAGAGGAGATTCAGCTGCAGACACAGACTCCTTATGGCCTTCAGGAGGCTCTGAAACAGGTAGAGATTCTGTGGCAACTATTACAAACCAGCTTAGGTGTCTGAACAAATCGAGACAAATATATACAAATTCTTTGAGCAGGAAATAGTTCAGAAGCTGTTTTACATAAAAGACATGGTTTGCACTGTATAAGACTTGCAACAAAAATATCAGGATTAAATTTAATATAGAGGCCTATTGCTATTTAATTGTATTTTAAACATATTTTAATTTATTGAATAAATATATTAAAATATACAATATATGTTTACAGTAACAGTTATTTCATTAAGTTTATATATATATTTAATTATGTTTTTAAGGTAACTTTACAAAAAGTTATTCTATTTTTATTCTATTAAAAAGGGTGAATTGCATAAACATGGTTGACTTTATGTTGTTATTATTATTTGTGCATTTTTGCTTTAATGATATTTATTACGTTTTGACTGCTTACTCCCCAGGTAAAGCACTTCAGAGCCCTACAGGAGCAGGCCAGCACATATCTTGACCTGGTTTGTTCAGTGTGTGATTTATCTGATGAGTCTGTGAGGGCTACAGCTGCCAAAATACAGCAAACCAAAACAATGGTGAGTTTGACCATGCAAACTTGTGAGGTAAAATTAATGTAGTTAATAACAATATGATTGATATTGTCAATTCTACAGATTGAAGAGAGGATGACCATTTCTCAAGAGCTGTCAGACAGCTGGAGGGAGATTAAAGAGCAAAAACAGGAACTCTCAACACTTTTTCAGGACATGGAACAGCAATTACAAAGTCTCTCCAGGAGACCTGCGGAGCTGGAGCCCAAGATTGCTCAAAACATGCTTGATCAAGCCAAAGTAAATATATGTGTCTGATTTTATGCATTAATAAATGTTTGTATCTATTTTGATATATTTTAAAATGTAATATAAATAATTAAAAAATAAATAATACTGTATATTAATATACTGTGTTTATTGGTACATATAATGTATGGTGGGAAAAGTTGGATAATTTTTTATATTTTTTATTGGATAATACACTTTTTTTTTTTTCTGTCATGGCCTTACAGGAGCATTTTTACGTGCCTGCCAGCAAAAAGCAGTTAAAAGCTAAATGTTTCAAATGTGAAGAAAGTTAAATGACAAATTATGACAGCAGACATTTTTATTTTTAGAATAATGTGCACAGATGAATTATGCTTGTCTTATTTTCTGTGCTCATGTTGCTTGTAGGAATTTGGCCAGCAGCTTCAAAGCAGACAAAGCACTCTGACTAAGATGACAGAGTTTGTGAGTAAGCTGACAGAAGGGAAGGAGTCTCCTGAGCATTCAGAGATTGGTCGTCTGAGTCATGCATGGCTGGAACTGTGCCATCAGGCTAAAAACCTGCAGGCTCAAAGAGAGGAAGATCTGCAGAGGACTAAAGAGTATCATGACTGCATCAGTGCCATGGAAGCCCTCTTTGAGCAGGTGTCCAAGGAATGGGATAACCTGGCTAGGTAGGCCTATTATTTAGGATTTAGTGTAAATGTATTTGTATGACACTTAAGTAGTGCTACATTGAAAATGTAATTTGAGACTTTTGAGACTTACATTATTCTTTCATGATTTTGTAGAACTGATGCTGAGAGTTCGTCTAATCATTTGGAGGCTCTTCGGAAACTCTCAGTTGTTCTTAAAGAAAAGAAAAACACACTTGAAGACCTCAAAGAGCAGAAGCAAAAAGTAATGTACCACTTAAACCTGGATGACAAAGAGCTGGTTAAGGAGCAGATCAGCCACTTTGAGCAGCGATGGGCCCATCTAGAGAGCCTCATTGAGAGGAAGATCCAAGACTCCATTGTGACCCTTGAAGACATGGGCCAAGTTGAGGCCCGTTTGAGGGAAGCTCGCGAATGGGCAGAGGAGCAGCAGCCTGCCCTGTCTGAAGCCATGAAGATGAGTCCTCCACCTGAACTAGCACAGAGTTTCCTCTTTGACCATCTCACCATATGCAGTGAACTAGAAGTCAAGCAGCTTCTGCTGGCCCAGGCTATGAGCGATGCAGATAGGGTTTTAGCACATCTTGGGCTAAACGAAAGGCAAAGACTACAGCAGCTCATCTCAGAAACTCAAACAGAAGTGGAGTCTTTGAGCGTCAAAGTGGCTCAACGTAGGAAACACCTGAGCAAAGCCTTTACTGAGAGAACCCAGTTCCTGTTGGCTGTGAATCAAGCTATCACCTGGGTCCAACAGAATGAGAAGAAAGCACAAGCAGAGGAGTACATAGCCCTTCTTCCTGATGACCTATCTAAGCAGGTGAGGACATGCAGGAACATCCAGAGTAGCTTAAGGGCCTACCAGAGTGAGCTTACCTCCCTGTGGTCCCAAGGTAGGGATCTGATGAAAGATGCTTCTGAAGAAGAGAAACCAGAGATGCTAAACAAGCTCCAAGAGCTGCAGAATACCTTTGAGGTCGCCCTACAGAAGTGTAGCCAGAGGCTTCAGGAGCTGGAAAAAGTGTTGGTGACCAGGAAATATTTTAAGGCAGATCTTGAGAAGATATGCCAGTGGTTGAAGCAAGCTGATATTGTGACCTTCCCAGAGATCAACCTAATGAATGGAGATGCAGAATTAAGCTCACAACTTACAAAATACCAACAAATATTGGATCAAGCCATGGAATATGAGAACCTTCTGCTAACTGTGCAAAGAACGGGTCAAGAAATACTTCCCACTCTGAATGAAGTCGACCATTGCTACTTAGATGAGAAATTGATTGCTCTTCCTCAACAGTACAATAATATTTTGGGATTAGCCAAAGAGAAACAGGAGAAAATACAGCAAGCCATCCTTGCACGACAGGAATATGCCTCCTTTATTGATGTCACCCACAAAGCACTTAAAGAACTTGAGGAACAGTTCTACAACTTGGGGACGCAGTCTGTCAGCCTTAAGACTGAGGAAGTGGTCAGTCTTCAGGCAGATTATAAAGCTCTTCTAGAAGAGTTGACCAATCTTGGACAAGCCGTCAGTGAGCTTAACCAGAAGAAAGAGGGATTTCGAAGCACTGGTCAACCTTGGAGACCAGAAGAAATGACCCAACTTGTTAGCCTTTACAATGGACTCAAAAGATTGATTGAGCAGAGGGTAGAACACCTTGACGACACTCTGGAATCTTTTGAGGACCATCAAGCCATGGCTATGCAGGTTGATTCTGAGCTGAAGGCCACCAAAGAACAACTAGTGAAAGTCAATGCGGAGACCCAGTCAGCTGAGGAAAGATTGAAAAACTATCATGCCCTGGCCGCTAGTCTTCAAGGTGCAAGCTCTCATCTCACTCGACTCATGGAACAGATGGATAACCTGGTATCCCACATTGATACTGCTGCACATGAGGCTTCAAAGCAGCGGGTGACCTCTTGGCAAGAAGAGCTTCAGTCCTTACAGTCATCTGTTGGAGAACTAATTGTGGAATGTGAGAACAGGTTTGTGCAGAGTAAAGACTTTGAGACTGAAGTCAATCGGACCTTAACTTGGCTCCAGCAAATCAAAGATGAACTGGGCTCTGAGGTGGTCGTAGACGTCAAGATTGAGAAGGTCCAGGAGGAAATTCGGAAGCAACAGATAATGCAAGAGGAAGTGCAGTCGAGACTGAGGATAGTGGCGGCTCTTAGCACCAGAGAAAAGCAGAAGTACACCAGTGCCAATGAGCTCGTTCCCGCTCACGTGGACTCAAGTCTCCAAGAGATGGCCAAGCTGGAGGCTGATGTTCAGCGTGCCCTCAGCTCCAAACAGGCAAGTTCTATTGAAACCATCAGTTATAACAAGACTTATTTAAAGCACAAAATCCTTGCAGATATGTTCACCATAATATGTTGTGTTTTAGATACTGTACCCCAACATGGGATTATGGTGTGCCTTCCAGGCCTTTAAATAAACTAAGCCAGCAAGAGTTTCAATGGCTCCCCTATACTCTTAAAAATAGTTGTATTTTTTGACATACGGTATATGGTTCCATGAAGAACCTTAAATGTCCATGGAACCTTTCCATTGCTCAAAAGGTTCTTTATAATGGAAAAAGTTCTTCACATTAAGAAAAAACTGTTCATTTAAACATTTTTGGGGAACCCAAAATGGTCCTTTTATGGTATAGCTGAGAAAAAAAACTGTAGCTTACTATTAACGAATGAATCTGTTTCTCTTATAGATTACATTAGAGCAAGCTCTTGCCTTGTGCCAGAAGTATCACTCCAGAATGCAAACAGCATGTGAGTGGCTGGAGGACGCTGTGGGCTTCTTGCAGCAGGCCAGTCTCGGGGTTGATGTGGAGAACTATGAGGAGTGCTTGAGGCAACAAGAAGATATTATGGCCACTGAACAGGAGTTCCTGGGTATTCTTGAGGAGCTGGAATCATTGCCACCTCAACTTGAAAACCTGGTCAACCCTACAGCCAAAGAGCAGCTTCGACTTAGTGTGGAGTCTGCACAGCAGAGAGGTGTGGAGGTCAGAGACCAGCTGCAGTGTCACCAAGATATCTTAAACAGGTACAGTTTGGTATACAGCAGAGTTTTACAGAATATTTGAGCTCTTAGCTATATTAAGGGTTAGTTATTGTAAAGCTCAAGTTTGATGCTAATAAAGGCCTGAATTATAATCAAAGTTATAATGTTATCTTTTCAGCTGTGTTGCCCAGTGGAATTCATATCAGGAGGCCAGACAGACAGTCATTGAGCTGATGAATGAGGCAGAGAAGAAGCTAACAGAGTTTTCCACAGCCAAGGCTGCAACTGGCCAGGAAGCTGAGGAGAAACTCAGGAGTCATAAGGTGAGCTAAGAATGCCATATTGACTCCTTCTACATAATAATACACCAATTCAAAATGTCTTCATCTTTGCCCTGCAGTCGTTAGTATCCATGGTGAACAGTTTCCAAGAAAAGTTGACTGGTCTGGAAGAGCAAGCATCCCAGTTAGAGCTGATTGGAAGTGACGCCAGTAAAGCCACCATTAGTCGATCCATGACCACAGTGTGGCAGCGCTGGACCAGGTTGCGCAGTGTAGCACGAGGCCAAGAGAGGGTCCTGGAGGATACGGCCCACGAATGGAGAACTTTCAGGGAAAAGGTACAGTTTCAGCTCCCCAGTTTTTACAACACCCCATTTTATGTTGTAATGCTCTATCCCTACACAAATTAAGTAAATGTAATAACACTGTAACATTTAAATTGTAAATCAAATGGTTTGAAATGGTATATTGGATAAATATAAAATTTAATGGCATAAGCACTTGGGTTAACAGGTTATCGTCACAAAGAATTATATAGTTTTTAAATAAAACAACTGTGTTTTTCAGATGGTGAAGGTTAGAGCTGTAACAGAAGAGCTGAAGGGCCGTGTTCCGGATTGCACTGCTGAAAAGGCCTCCAAAGCCACACTGCAGTCACATCTGGACCAATACGAGCTGGTTGGTCAGGACTTAGAGAGGGAGCTGTCTTCTCTAACTCTCCTACGACAGTATGCTCTCACCCTGCTAAATGATGTGGAGGTGTCTGTGCCAACGCCTGATCATGAGCAATTACCAAGTCTGAAGGAGATCAAATCCATGCAAGATCAGCTGGAGAGGTGTGTGATTATCTCCAAATCAGTGCAAACCAGTAATTATGGAATCCTGCACCAAAATATGTACAGTGCAAAATATACTAATCTGTTTAGTACTTTTAAAACCTCTCAAAGAATAGTGTACACTGTTTTTACAGAATTTCAAGCATCAATAAAACTGGCTAATACCAATATAATGACAGATATATTGTGCAATTTTAGTTCAGTTATTAATTGTCTACAGTAACTGATGTATTTATAGCATGTGCAAGTAGAAAATAAGATTACTTAACAGTTAAATGTCAGTGAAGTTTTGCTTCCAATATTGGCTTAAACAGAACAATGCTGATGGTTTGCCTGTACCAGTCTGTACAATCTCTGTCTCTTGCAGTCTCCTGCAGAAGGCCAGGACAGGAAAGGCTCGGGTCCAGCAGGAACTATCAGACAGGGAAGGCGTGGAGAGAGGACTGAGTCTGGTCAAAAGCTGGATCCAGGACTCCAGGGAACTTCTGCTGAACCCCACATCTGATCTGGATATTCTCACACAAGAATTGGAGGTGAAAAAAGAAAAGTGAAACAGTATTCAGTATCAGCTTAAAACTTTAGCATGCCACACTGTTGATAATATTTTGCATGTTCAATTAGGTGAAGTTGAGCATTGTTTGCATTGTAGGATTTTAGCAAATGTAGTGTATCATCCTGGTTTTGCATGAGTGTAGAAGATTCTTGTGCACAGTATACATGCTATAGTAATAGTATGTAAATAGGATGCTAGAATGAATTTGCCTATCTTAATTGTATTTTAATTTTGTGTAGGTGATGCATGGAGAGCTGATCACTCATCGTCAGAAAGTAGACAAACTTGCAGAGCAGCAGCAAAGTAAATACTTGGACCTGTACACTATTTTACCATCTGAGATCTCAATGCAACTGGCTGAAGTTTCCCTGGCACTGGGATCGATTGAGGACCAGGTACATAATTACCCTTATTTATTATTTTATTTTTTATACAGTGGATCAATTGGCAGTTTCTTACTAGATCATAGAAGATTGATGTTTTGAATAATATTACCCGTTTTACTAAAACTTTATAATATAAGATGAATGAATCCATACCTTTAGGTTCAAGCCAAGGAGAGGGACATCCAGAAGACCAGAGTTATCAAAGAAGAGTTCAACTCCAGAATTCATGATGTGTCTGAAAAATTGAAGGCCGTCTCTACCACATTGAAGGAAAAGTCCACTGATATTGACCAAGCCAAAGATGAAGCCAGAGTAAATGTTGCATGCTAATAATCTTTATATTGGTAACATTTGAATGTGTTTTCTATAAGCAAATGTTCACTGTCTTGAATTACTTGTATTTCTAGCGTCTCTGTGATGAACTCGATGGCTGCGGAAGAAATCTCGCTGAGCTAGAAGTCGCAGTTCAGGACTTTGGCCGCCGTAACCCTCTGATAGCCAGACAGCTGGCTGATGCGATTGCCAAATTACGAGAGATCCATCATCACACACTTCGACTGGCTGAATATAAGACTATATGGCTGAAGAAGGTAAGATACGTTATGTGTTACTAATAGACAAAATTAATTTTCAGCTAATAGAAAAAAGACAGAATCTCACAGAAAAGGAACCTATTTCCTACAGGCTATTTGCTCATTTATGACCTTTGTATTAGAGTCTTTCAAACATTGTAGTTGATGGGATGCATTTATTTCTCATAAGGCGGATGCACATCTAGATGAGTACAACGAGATGTTTGAGTTCATAGTGAAGTGGACAGACAGAGCCAGAAGCCTGGTGAAGGCCAACATCATCTGGAACTCCTCCTCACACCTGCAAGAACAGATCAGGATGTATCAGGTGAACCACAACACACAAAAATCAAATGTGTGTATAACATTTAAGTACATTTTTTGCGCAATTACACTAACAATTAATAATCTGTGCGTTTGACCTTGCAGTCTGTTCTGCGTGAGTCGCGTGAGCTCCATGGTGACCTGGAGGCCATGCATGAGAAGGTGGAGATACTGTCTGAGACGCTGCAGGTGGAGGCCATGGGACAGCAGGTGTCAGAGCTGAGCCGTCACACTGAGGAGCTGGAGCAGAGCATCAGATCACGACTGCAGAGTCTACAGGATGCAGCCAAGGTTTGAGCGCTTCACGCTTCTAAAACTATTTCCTCTTTCCTCAGATTTGAATATTTATTATATTGTTGACTACAGCAGCTCAGCATCACTAACTTTGTATTTTCTTTCAGGATATGGAAAGGTTTGAGAGTGAAGTGAAGGCCCTGCATGGGTCTCTGGAGCAGGTTCAAGCCATTCTCACGTCTCCAGAACTAACTCGACTGAGTCTAAAAGAACAACTGACTCAAAGACAGGTACATTTATCTGCTTTGATTCTGAACACACAAGTTATTTGAGCCCTATAACTCCATGCACAGCCTACTTGACTGCCTTATAGATGTTGTGTTATTGATATGAGTGATATCATTGATTTCCCCACTAATTGATTTTTAGTCTCAGACTAAAATGCATGTTTGAAGTGTTTTAACTTAAAGCAACTTCTAGTGACGTATCTTATATGTCAGTGCCATTGTTTTTTCTCAAGATGCACACCAGTGATGTTTTATTCTAAGGCATGTTTATACTTAAAAGTCCTAATTGAATTAAAACTTAGTCCTGGATTAGTTTAAGCCCTGTTTGTGAAACCAGGCCTTTAAGGTTAAATTTAGTTACGGAGCAGTGGCTTAGTAGTTAGTTCAATCTAGCTTGATCCTGTCCTCCTTCCTGTTTTCCCATCCTCTCTTTTAAATAAATGGTAAAAATGTGTCTGGCTGTTGTGTAAGTATTTAAAGCTCTGGTAACACAAAAGTTCTTCTGATTAATTATTGAGTGCTTTCTGTAAACTTGTTTTTTGATACATTTTGGTGTAGAAAGAAGGGAAGCACTTTTTGTTCTTTGAATGGTTTAAATTTCATTATTTTATTTTTTTCAGCGTTTGCTGGCAGATATGGAGAGCTTCAAGCAGCAGGTAGAGGCCGTGCAAGAGTGTCAGAGTGCTGTAAGAGTCCCTGAGGAAGTGGTGACCAGTTTGTCCATCTGCCGCACTGCTCTGAATCTGCAACAAGAGGCCAGTCAACTTCAGCACACCGCCATCCAGCAATGCAACATCCTGCAGGTAGGTGGAGCTTTAATAAATAAAGACACCTGCTCAGCATATAAGGACTTCATATCAGCATCAAATCTGTTTACCTCGGAGGTCGGAGCTGGGAATGACATCACACTTGAGTTCACAAGATGCGTCCAGGCAAAGCTTTGTTGTGCTTGCTCTTTTGGAATACAAACAGTATTCAGTATACTAATAAACAATATATCACTACTGTTGATGCGCGAAACAGCTATTTTGAATTCTGAAGTCAGAGTTGTCGCTGTTCCTCTGAGTTTCCTAGTTGGGACTCAGACTTCCGAGTACATATCAATTCTTGCATTCCGAGTTTTATTTTTGTTTTTTAGATTGAGTCAGGCTTTACTACATTAAATGTCCCCACAAAAGTCAGGCTAACATCTTTAAGTCTACATGATGTAACAGCGCTGTAAAGGAACGTAGTAGTGTATTAATTTGCATTGAAGAGGTAGAGTTTCCTTAAGAGGAAAGTCCAGTTGGACGTCCCCAACATGGTATGATAAATAAATGTGTGTGATTATCTGTTTTAGGAGGCAGTGGTGCAGTACGAACAGTATGAACAGGAAGTCAGAAACCTGCAGGTCATGATTGAAGATGCTCACCGGGTCATTCAGGACCAACCGACGAATACCAGCAACATCCAAGAGTTGCAGGCACAAATTAATCATCATGAGGTGCAGTGTTGATTTAATAGTTTTTATACTATTAACCAATCTTACTGATACATGTCAGTCATGTCTCTGTGTACTTCCTGTTTCCTCCTGTGATCTCCCAGTGTTTTTCCATTCACTTGTCAATCGCCTCGTTAGGCTTGTCAGCTGTGACTTGTTCTCCAATTCAGCCCTTACGTATATCAACTCTGTGTTTTCTTCAGTGCCTGTCGGTACTTGTCCGTTGTATGTTGTGTTGCTCCTCGTTCACGGTCTTTGTCTTCTAGTTTAAGTTTTGCACAAGAAGTGCCTTTTCTGTTCTATAAGTGTTTTGTTTGAGTTTTATTATTAATTCAATTTCAGTTATTTCCTTGACTCTGTGCTTTCCTCATCCCCACACGACCGTTACAATTACTATCATAGTATTTATTAATATTTTAAAGTAGGTTTTATTTGTATATTTTCAGTTTTAGTATTTTCAATTAAGGTTTAGTATTTGTATGTGTTTTTGTCTTTTTAAAAATATTTCTATATATCTTTAGTATTATCTTAATTTTAGTTTTGGCTTTTTTAGTACTTCAACTTATACAAAACTCTATTTATTTCAGTATTTTGCTAAGGCAACATTTCTGATTTTCCTTTAAGTTTAGGTGTTTCATCTAAAATTTATATTTTATTGGAAAAAAATAAAATAATAGTTTGACTTTATGAATTTGATGAATTTAATTTTAATATGAATATAAATGTAGTTTTTTTTCTTTCATTTAAAAAAATCCTTAGATTAAAAAAATATATATTTTGCATAAATTCTAAAAATGCACATAAAAAAACATGCGTTCATTTCAAGTGTATAATGTTTTAATCCAATAAGAAGATGTGACAAACTACGATGGAAACACATTTACAGAATAAATCCCTTGATCCTTGAACTGAGGTTATGTTTGGATAACTGGGCTTACCAGCCGATCATGAAGACATTACATTTATTTAAAAATAAAGTAAACAATAACCAGATTTTACGACAGTATGACTGTCGTAAAATCTGGTTATTTTTGACTTTATTTTTAAAGTCTACTGTTTGTGCTTAGCTATACTGATACTTACTTTATACTTTCCAGTTTATACTTTATACTTTCCAGTTTCATATATAAACCTAAAGGGCAGCAAAATCATTTAATATGTCATCTACTTTTTTATCTAAACAGGAACTGGCTCAGAAAATCAAGGGCTACCAGGAGCAGATTGCCTCCCTGAACTCCAAGTGTAAGATGCTGACGGTGAAAGCTAAACACGCCACCACGCTACTGACAGTGAGTGATGCAGAGGGCTTATCCGAGAGTCTGGAGGAACTGGACAGTGATGCTATTAAAAGGAAGACCCAGTCACAAGTCTCGGTACGTAACCGTTATTCGTGAGTGGAGTGTTAAATGTCAGAAAGAGTGGTTGCTATTTGTTCTTTTATTCTAAATACAGTAATACCTTGAGATATGAGCGTCCTGACATACGAGTATTTCGAGATACGAGCAAGCCTTTGAGCTAATTTTTGCTTTGAGATACAAGTAAATATTTGAGATACGAGCACGCTTACAGACTCTGATGCTAGGTGGTTGAGCACTTGGAGCAGCCCAGGCCTCAGTCCTTCAATTCACTTGTTCATCGACTAAAATAAAAGTGTTCGCACAAGCAAAAACAGGAGTCAAGAGAAGATCGAGCGCATGCGTATTGAGTGCGAATCACTTCAGTGAGAAGGGCTCCCGTTGTTTTGCGTGTTGATCTGTTATCCACTTGTGGATGTAATTTATGCTTGCAAACATCAGTTTTACACTCGTTTCTTTTTGATCCGTACGTATCTCCCGCGAGTCCTTTGCGTTATTTACGTTACCTATGTACCTCCCTCCACAATCCTCCGCACATGCCGCCATTAGCTACTACTCTATCGTCTGTGTCGAAGGTAAGAACTCATAATTAAAACCATTTTTTATTATTTTATATCACAGGACTCCTTATATACTATAATTTGTTTGTGTGTGTATGTCTCTATAGCAATGAAAAACATGTTTTTTCCCATTGTTATTAGCACTAATAAGGGAGGGCCGAAACGGTATTTTCTGGAATTTCTGTTATTTCTTATGGGGAAAAATGATTTGAGATACAAGCAACTTGAGTTACGAACTCTGCATTGGAACAGATTATGCTCGTATCTCAAGGTATTACTGTAATTGTGTGCACTACAAAAGCCATTTTAACCATGTTTTAATCCTTTTAATCCTTTTAATCAGAATATTTGTCTTTTATTAGAAATAAAAAGATAATAAAATAAGATAATAAACCATTGTTTATTGTTACCATTTAAAAGGTTTTTAATCCAAATTAAGGAAAAATGGATCTTAAATGTCTTTAGTTTCTATTTTAAATTTGAATGACTATAATAAGTATAGTTTTCAGCCATGACAATTGCCAAAGAAGCTGGCATGGCTCATAAACAAACATTAAACATCTAACCAAATTTAGGCCTAAAACACAAAAAATTTATATATTTCTTGAAAACAAAGCATGCATTGTTTTTCACAGCTTTGTGTCTGTGCTAAATGCAACTTACTTTAGATATTTTTGCTTGGAAACCACTTGATTAATCACTGAGTTCAAAAATAATGCAAAATAAGATATCTATTTGCAGTGTGATGATTAAAAACTGTCTCTCTTACCTGAACAATCTTTATTTATTCTCTCAGCGTCTTTGCATGTCATAATCAATTAACATTACTGTGAACTGATTGATTAATATCTTCAGATGTCGGCTGGTCGCTGTCAGTCTCTCCTGTCTCCTGTGACAGAGGAGTCTGGGGAGGAGGGCACCAGCAGTGAGATCTGCTCTCCGGCTCTCTGTCGCTCTCCCTCTCCTGTCACTAACACTGAAGCAGCCGTTAGCAAGGTATTAGCGCTAGTGTCAAAGCAGTTGCTGCTTGATCTTATTTCTACCAGACTTTTACTCCGCTGCCTTTTTTGCAGTTGTCAGTTTGACCTTAATTTTACTCAAAACATTTTGAAAGAAACTTAGGTTGACTAGGAGTGGAATCTTAACATATTATATACTGCAGAGTTTATGCTGTATCCTGTTTACTAATTATGAAATAGTATGTGAAATTGTGTTGTATAGTAATGTGCTACATTGTCAATTGTGAGAAGTTTAGTCCATTCAAATAACGATTCACTAATTAAGTGTTATGCTTGCAACTGATATCCATTCTGGTTTATTTATCCTTCTCAAAACAGAAGCAAATTGCATCATTTTGAATATTTCTATATAGTTGTATTCATTTTAGTACTTTAACTTACTTATTTCAGTTAGTTGCTAAGGCAGCATTTCTAATTTAAGGTATTCATCTAATACTTATATTTCATTTTAGTTCAGCTTTATTTAATTAAATAATTTTAAATAACTGATTTTAATAGTTTTAGTTAACAATAAGATCATTAATGAGATAATGGTATAATGAGGCAGGTATAGTCAGATAATTCACATACAAGTATGTGAAAAGGTATGCGTTAATGTTTTGTAAAATATGCAGATACAAAAATAGAAGAACCACAGTATGGTTGGAAACTGTACTTTTTGTTAATAAAAATGTCTTTTTTCGGACTGTCCTAAATGTAGATGTCCATGGGAAGGGCCACTCTCACCAGAGCTCCCATCCAGGAGCTGTACAATCCCTCGCTGGAGTCTGTAGCCAGTTTAGATGATCTTCAGCGCTCGTGGGAGACTCTGAAAAATGTGGTACGCTGGTCTTTTGTGTTCAACAGTCACATGCACCTGTATTTAAAATCTGGTCTTTGAGTTTTGATTATCTTCATGTTTCGCAGATAAGTGAAAAGCAGAAGACGCTCTACGAGGCTCTGGAGAAGCAACAGCGTTATCAGGGTTCTTTACAGTCCATCTCTACTAAGATGGAGTCCATCGAGACCAGATTAACCGAGCCCCCTATGCATGATCTCAGTCCTGACAGACAAATGGTCCTATATCAGGTGAGCGGATTGTAGATTTGTAGTTCTGAAGGATTTTCTCTGTTGCTTTTGCTCCAGCTGTAGACTATAGGAGCTTTGTAAGAATATGGAGGCAGAGCAAAAACAAAATTGTGTTACTGCCATATTCCTCCAGAATCAGATGGAGGAAATTGTCAGACTGCAGGATGATATAGATGGGCTTCAGTCCAGCTTCACAGAAGAGCTGATGTCTGATGCCATGGACTCGGACTGCGCGGATCAGTTGGCCATGCAGTCCACACTCACTGTGCTGGCGGAGAGGATGACCACCATCCACATGAAGGCTTCTGGGAAACGCCAACTTCTTGAGGTATACCTTCAATAATTGAACTACATTGTATGTATGTACATTTCATTACTAATATTTTGTTTTAGCAAGCAATTAAGCTTGGTTTACATTTAAACCACTTTGTTTAGGGTCCTTTTTAAACTTTTTTTTTGTTTTGTTTTTTAAACTACATAAAATACAAAGAAAGTAAACTTATAATATAAAAGGTATATAAAAAATACGAAATATAAATTTTATAATTACACAAACACAGCTGTTAAAAAGTTTAGGTTACTAAGAATTTAGCTAAATATTTTTAAAAAATGTTTAAAGAAGCCTCATATAGTACCTCACCAAGGCTGGTGAACATAAAAAATACAGTTTAAAAAAAATTATATTGTGATATATGATTACAATTTACATAATCTTAATATATTTTGAAATGTAAATAATCCCTGTGATGGCAAAGCTGAATTTTCAGCAGCATTACTCCAGTCTTCAGTCTCATGATCCTTCAGAAATCATTCTAATATTATGATTTTCTGCCTAAGAAACATTTTGTGGATAGTTTTTGTGGAATTCTTGATACCCTTTTCTTAGGATTATTCGATGAACAGAAAGTTCAAAAGAACAGCATTATATAAAAATATAAACTTATAAATATATAAATTGAGCCAGTAACAATTTTCGAATTTGTTTTGTCTATTTTTATTACATATTCTAAAATCTAATGACCATTTATAATTTGTATAATTTTGAACATTTTATAATTACCACTAAAGATTAAAATTAAAGGTTTATTTGTAAAAGGCAAAACTCGGTCCCAAGTCTGTCTGAAGAAGGTCAGACCAAAAACAATACTTAGTCTGGAAAAAACAGATGCAAAGTAGCAGAAGAAACATATCCAAGTTGTCAAAAAAGGGGCATGGCATGGGATCTGATGTCAGGGCAGGCAAGCGTCTGCACCAGTAGTGCAGGCAGAACCAGTGGATGGACAGATTGTAGGGCAGACCACACAGTGACAAAAATTTGACCACTGGATAATCCAGGAAACAGGCAGGTGTACTGGCTTGGGGGCCTGGAGCAGGGGAAAGGAAGAGACCCAAAAGGCCAGGCTAACAGAACCAGGTCAAGAGAAGAAAGCCTCAGGGTTCCAGGCAGGGATAGACCAAAAGGGAACGCAGGATAGGCAGAGCATCCTGGAGCCAAAAGAAAAAGACTGCACCCCCAAAACCACAAACTGGATGTTGTGAGCTCAGAGGCAAACACAGAACAGCACACACAAGAGAAATAAATAGGGCGGCAAACTAAGAGGGTAAGAAGAGACAACAGGTGAGGTAAATAAACAAATGAAAAGGACATGGCAAACAAAGGAGTACATCGCAAAACAGAAGAAAAAAAAACTGAATCAGACCTATTAGCCCAGAGTCTTGACAGATGCCCAGTAGATATTTATAGATGTTTATGTTGATGTGTACAGGAGCGACTGAGTGAACGTGTGGAAAAGCAGCAGCAGGCACAGGCTTTACAGAGCTACCTGAACCAGGCAGACCAGCTGGACCAATGGCTGCAGAGCACTCGCGGTGACATCACTTCCTGCTCTCCGGACGCAGACATGGAAGAGCAACTCAGAGACTGTCAGGTTAGAGCGCCCCCTACTGCTGATTACTAAAATATAGCAATTGTTTATAATTTACTGTTGAATCTAAAAAAGAACGTTTGTTATTTTGTATCACCTCACAACATTAGGGTCTGATTTGTATTTTTGAATGAATGAGTTTTTGATAATTCCTCTCAGAGAACAGGAAACTTTGTTATCCGTAAACAGCAGTATTAAAAGGCCTCTGAGCATTCAGATGGATGGATTCTTAAGCGTCTGTGGCACGAGCCGTAATCAGATTATGCAAATGTGTCAGCGTAACAGCGTTCACAGTTCTATTGGCTTTGAGGATATTAGTGAGTTCCTGTGAGAGGATTGGTGCTCACTGGAAGTCTGTTCCTCCTCTTATTGCATATTCATGATGGTGGCAGCAGCATTGGTGGTGAAAGGGGTGGGGAATCGTTTGACTTCATGGGAAGGTTACAAACTGGCAGATGTCCCACTGCAAAACTCCTTGACCTTTTTTCAACTGAATTTTGGATTTAATTTCAAGTAGTTTCAAACATTCCTGTTGTTATCCTAAAGAATGCATGTTTACCTGGAGCATGGCACGTAAGGGATTATGGATCATGTGCAGTGCTGTAGGTGTTGGTAAGGTCCTGGGATGAGAGCGGGACTGTGCAGAGCTGCAGAACCATGTTTGAGCTGGCCTCGCTTCTGTTGCTCCTGCAGAACATGCTGCTGGAGATCGAGGAGAAGGTGCTTGCTCTCTCCGAGCTCTCCAAACACAGCGAGAATCTTCTGCTGGAGGGCCGACCGGAGAACAGGGAGGACGCGGAGCAACTCACTAGGAAATTACGTACGCTAAAAGGCAGTCTGCTAGAGCTGCAGAGGATGCTGCAAGACAAGCAGATCAACATTCAGGTGAGAGTCAAGGCTGCAAACTGGAGACATGTTTGTTCTAGAGGTTAATTTGAGAACCATAAAAAAGAACTCAGATATGGGATGAACTTTGATATGTCATGATACTGAATGATTACCTTATGCATGTACCAAATATAATTGTATTATATGGCGTTCCAAATTCCTTCTAGTTTCATGCCCAACACATTGTAATGGTAATTATAATGCATATTTATTTGAATAGCAGCTTTCAAAATTCATTTTAAAATGGATCACAGGTGAGAATAATAAAAATAATATAATAATCATATTATTAATATAAAATATTTTAGATTTTGCCAATTGAAACTATTGTAATCTACAAATTTACAAATGTTGTAAAATTGTAATTTACAATTTCGTAAAAGATTCTACAAAAAATGGTTTGTTAAAGTAAACATGGTAGGTTTTTTTCAGAATTGTGAAATGCATTTGAGAATAACAATGCAAGCGATCTTAATATTACAAAACTAGTAATACATTAATCAAATAAGATATTGAATATTAAAATACAATAATATATAATAACAGGTTTTATTGAAGTAAAATAGACATATTTACAATAAATTTAAATATAATGTAAAAATTTGAGTTTTTGTTTTCGTGAGATTCTCTAAACGTTTTGTCTTTCATGTCCTGCAGGCAACTTTAATTTGGGAGGAGTTGAAAGGCCTTCGAACAGCATGTGTAATAATGATATATTACATCATAGGTTTTTTGTGTGTCACTCCATGTGCAGAATAATTCAGCACCACTGGGTTCTGGGTGTGAAAATCACAATCTCATGCACGGCTTCCTCTCTTCCTGCTGTTATTCACAAGAATATTGTGGAATATAAAAATGAATACTGATGATTTGATTCATAATTGGATGATCTTTTGATTTTATTCTAAATTCAGTTCCAGCGAGGTATTATCTGTATTCAAGACTATTAATCTTGTCTGCATTCTCCCTTTTGCCACAGGATTCCCTTCAGGAACCGTCAGACTCCAGTGAATCAGACTCCAGTCTCTCCCAGAGTCCAAACATGCAGGACTGGCTGGCCCAGGCCCGCTCCACACGCAGCCTGCAGCACCAGGACACCCTCCAGAAACAGAAGGTGCGTAACATTTTACAAGAAGAGTGTTGGGTATTAAATGACGAAGCAAAAGATCTAGAACTATCAACATCATGTCCTCCCGTGGGACCGAACTTATAATAAGTTGTTCTAAGTAAGAAAGCATCTGCTAAATGAGGAATGATAATATATTATGTTAATTTAGGAGCTTGAAGAGCAACTTGCAGAGCAAAAGAAGCTGTTGAAATCTGTTGCTAGTCGTGGAGAGGAAATACTTACCCAACAAGCATCACCCGTCAGAACCAGGTATCATTAACCTGCATTTCTCTTTCATTGCTGCTCACTATCGTTTTTTACCTCAGTACTGACTCTCTTTACAGTTCTGTCTGTCAAATCTTCTGCAGTGCGACGGAGAATCTGTCCCCTGATTTAGAGCTGGAGGGAGACAGTCAGGCCGTGAAAAAGAAGAGGAGAAAGAGATGGGAAAGTCTGAAAAAAGACATGGTCACTAAACTACAGCTCCTCAAGAACACTCTGGAGCAAGACAGCAAACAACCAGTATACTGATTTCTTTATTGTGTCCACATTGCTCGAATGTAGAGTAGTTGACCAAAACATCATGGGCTAGATTTACTAAACAGCACAAATTAGCATAAGAGCGCAATTTCAGAAAAACGCAGATGAGAGTGGAAAGTTCGGCGCAGCAAGTTAAAGAACACAGACGTAACCGGATAATTTCATTAAAGACCAACACAATCTACTAAGGGCAGTGCAAATTAGCGTCTAGGTTTATTGGGTGGTAAATAATGGCGCAAATACCAGTAAATTGACTAGCGCAAACCTTAGTAAATCACCTTGCATGATTCATTTTAATACTAATACTAATAATTATCCGCGGGTTGTACCAGATTTTACAAACCCTGCAGGGGGGGTGCAGGTTATATAAGAGTGTGGGCTATATCACACATTTTTTACACGTACTAATATTTCAATATATTTGTTACGTCCCTAAGGACGTAAGGGTTTTTTTGCGGTATTTTCTTTCTGTTTTTCTTTCTTGCGAGGATTGTTGTCTTTGGCGCTTGTACTATCACTCTGACAGCTGGCGCTGATAGGCTGTCTGACCTGTCAATCATGCAAGATGATGTGATTGGCTGTGCTGCATGAGGGCGGGCTCTTCTCATCTCATCCGAGGATCAACACCTGTAGAATCGCTTCTCAAGGGACAAATTTATTTCTTTTTAGTGCAAATTTTTCACTGCGTCTTTAGTAAATCCAGACAGTAGTTTTAACGTTAAATTTGGCGCAAGCTGTTAGTAAATCTGGCCCCAAGATTTTAGATTAAAATCCATATTTCTGGTCAGCAATTTTGAATCACCTTTCAACTTTATTTCTGACCGTTTACCCAGCTGTAAAGTGTACAATGTATACTTGTTTACTGTGAGAATACATTTAATGCAATTAGCAGACACTTTTATCCAAAGCAACTTATATTGGATTGAATGTATACATTTGATAAGTTCATGCATTCCCTGGAAATCAAACCTATGACCTTGGCATTCCTCTGTGTTACATATTACTATCAGCCACTCTTTTCCTCTTTCAGCATTTGTGTTCTCAACTATCGTTTTCCTTTCAACTTTAACACTATTCTTTTTGTGGCCTGGATGCCTTCAGGGAATGCAAAAATTCTTGCATAACCGGAGCACAGTTGTAATACTCTGAAACGCTCTCTGTTGGTGGACTATTTCGTAAAAGTGTTGTATTTTCTAACAGTTTTACTCCAGAACTGCTTGTGTGAAGACAACTGCCACCCCAGTTTATAAGAGAGAGACTCACGTTCAGGACAAGTCCAGCCTGATGTCCCTGCACAATGGATTCAGTCAGACAATAAAGGAAATGACCCCTCAGGTAGACACATTATTATAAAACAGTTCTGGCTTTTTGATGCATACAGTTGTTTAACAGTTAAATCTTGATTTGAACTTAAACTAAGTTGCTTAAGTGTACACTTAGGCTAAAGAACTGTATTGCTTACTATTATGAACTGATTCTGATTAACCATGGTAAAATCACTCAAATGCACAGCCTATTTCTTAACTTAACATGTGTTGGTGGTGTATAATGCGTGATTGTTTCAACAGGCCACAGAGCGGGAGGTCATTTTGATGGAGCAGCAGCTTTATTCAGCAGTCACAGCCGATTCCTCTTGGGTGGATGATGTGGAAAACACACTGTTTTCTGGCCCTGCATTGCTGACGGAGAATGCTGAGACACAACTGTCCAATTATGAGGTCTAAACAAGTTTTGTTAGCTAAAATAAGAGTCCTATGAGTCATCATATTCAGTTCTTAGGATTTCTTATTAAAGACATTTTACACCAAACAATATAATATTAAATATCTTCATATATATGACTTCTGGACAATAATTGAATCCTGAAAAGTATTTTTTCAATTAAGACTATTGATTATATTATTAAAGAACGTTATGTTTTATGTTTTTTTAATAAAAAACAGAATATTTTGTTTAGTGACAAAATCCAAGCCTCTGCAAACTACAGTGTATTGCGGTGTATCCCTCGTTTCTCGCGGTTAATGTTGACCGGAACCCCCCCGCGATTGGCTGATCCTACTTTGCGGATTTTCACCTATCAGCTCACGGGATACAGCCACTCGTGCTCTCATTGGTCGATCTCGCGCCGGGAACCAATCACGTGTCTTGTCTGAGTGCCCGTGGGTGTGTCCAAAACCTGCCAGAGAGTTTCTCTCTTTGTCTGGCATCCTGGGAAACCGTTTCTCTCGCGCAGCACGATAAAACAACGCTGCTTTCCGTAATACGGCTGCCGATATGGAGTTTTTTTTTCTTTCTTTTTTTTCGATAAATATTTTTGAAAATCCGCGATGCACTGAGACCATGAAACTTGAACCGCGAAGTGGCAAGGGATCACTGTATATGTTTCTATAAATGTTTAAGCACTCAAGTATTCCTAATAATGAGTATTATTTTAGTATTATATATTATTATAGTATTTATAAACTTTCCCACCAGGTTTTTATTTATTTATTTATTTTTTAAGAAAAGTTGCCAGTGCCAGCATTTAGTAATTAGTACAAGCAGTTAAAAGTAAAACTATAGATAGAGCTATAAAATTACAGTAATACCTTGAGATACAAGCGTCTCTACATACGAGTGTTCCAAGATACGAGCAAGCCTTCCGGCATATTTTTGCTTCCAGATACGAGTACATTTTCGAGATACGAGCACGCGTACTGACACCGATGCCGTCGCACTTTCACTTCAGTGTTCACTGACTTCTGTACGCGTCGCCCGCGAGCAGCTGATTTTCTCTCCATTTTGTTCATTATTCTTCATAATAGCGATAAATTCTAAGAAAGTGAGTAGTAAGGATGGTAGTGAGGAATATATACTGCACACACTCCCTGACACAGCTATTCAAGAAAATTACAGTTTTTACTAAATGAAAAAGGTTCGAAAAGTGATCAAAAGTAAAGAATACAAATCGAAAAAAATCAAAACAATAATATTAAATAGAAAAGTTAAAAAAATATGTAAGCTAAGTTATGTTAATTTATGTAGTGTTCCTGTAATGAATGTGTCTCCGTACCAACCCCTTCCCTCCCTTCTCCGCACCTGCCTGTCCTTAAAAACGTATAATTAAAACCACATTTTATTTGATGTCACACATGTATCATACTGTATACATGTACTATAATTCTGTGTGTGTGTGTCTATACCAATAAAAAAAAAAATGTCCCCATTGTTACGGATCTGGAACGGATTAATTTGTTTTCTATTTCTTATGGGAAAACATGATTCTAGATACGAGCAATTCGAGTTACGAGCTCCGCCCTGGAACGGATTATGCTCGTATGTAGAGGTATTACTGTACGTGAATACATTTATTAATGTCTTATCTGTATTTTCTGCTTGTCGCACAGACACTGGGAAAAGAAGTGGCAGAGGTGACCAGGGTGGTCGGCCACAGCCAGGGCCTGATCAGCGGCTCTGTGGGTCTGTCTGAGGAAGAGCAGACCCTGATGAAGGACACTCTTGACTGTCTGTCTCGACGCCTGGGAGCCCTGGACTCGGCTCTGGACCGCCGCTGTGACACCATGCGGAGCAGAATGCGGGAGCTCACAGCTTTCCAGGTTTGAATCAGGTCTGATGGGCAACGTTCAGTCCTGTACATGAATGCAACATCATCTCAATTCCTGTTTCTTTTCAGACGGAGTTGCAGCATCTCTTTACAGCGATTGGTGAAAGCAAGTTCCAGGTTATTCAGAAAATGGCAGGAGTTCTTGACCACACAACAACGAAACAACTTGAAGTAAGAAACACTTACTTACTGTAGCTCAATCAGTATACAACGCCATGGTCATGGGTTCGATCCTAGGGAAAGCAAGATCCTGATTCAATGTGTTTCTTGAATGCAATGCAAATCGCTTTGGATAAAAGCATAAAAATGTAAAATGTAAAGAAAGATAGTTATTAACAGTCATTTTAGTCAATGTCATTTTAGTATTTTTTATATACCATTATAGTTTTCATTCATATTTTGAATTAGCTTTCATTTAAAAAAAATTTTTTTATGTTAGTTTAAGTTATGGCCATTTTGTAAAGTACTGTTGTCAGTTTTATTTTTATTTTTTTATAATACTTCTATACAGCTTTCATTTATTTTAAATTTTACTATTCAATTTTTTGGAGTAAAATGCTTTTGAAGACATTTTAGTCCCTCAGCTTAAGCTTTTTTTCAACATTTTAAGTTTTTGATAAAATTTCTATATTTTATTTTATTTCAGTTTCATTTCATTTATATTTATGTATTTGTCAGACACTTTTTTTCCAAAGCGACTTACATTGCATTCAAGGTATAAATTTATAAAAATGATTTGAAATATAGTGGTTTAGACCTGAAATTCCTGAGTCTTGATTCAAAGTTGTCCATGTGTGTGATGGACAGGATGCTTACGAAGAGCTGGTGATGACGGTGGGATCTCGTCGGAGCGGGTTAAATCAGAATATGGCTCTGAAGAATCAGTACGAACGAGTTCTGCAAGATCTAATTGATCTGGTGGACACGGCACAGGACAAGATGACAGCTGACCAGAAGATGATTGCCAGCTCAGTAGAGGACGTGCACAACCTTCTAGACAAACACAAGGTTCACCAAACTCCTAAACATGTCTTGTGTATGTGTATGTGTGTATATACAACCTTCCTTCAACACAAATGTCCCCAAATGTTGCATTTCCAGGAATTTTTCCAAGGCTTGGAGTGGCACATGGTCCTCACAGAGACATTCTATAAGAAAATCAGTGCCTTTGTTTTGCCTCGTGAGCGTCAGACTCTGGAGGAGACGCTAGCTCGCGCTCAGGATGTGCTTAAGCAAGCGCACAAGAAAGGAGTTGAGCTGGAGTGTATTTCAGAGGTAACATGATTTTCATACAGTTTATACACTATATATATATATATATATATATATATATATATATATATATATATATGTATATGTATATATATATATATATATATATAGCATAAAGTAGCATTTATGTTTTCAACTTTGGAACTGTTTTTCAAATACTGAACTTATCTGTTTTAATGTACTATGTTTGTGACTTTATCAGACATGGAGTCGTCTAGTTTTGGACTATCAGACCCTGTACCGTTTGCTAGAGGCTGTGGAGGGAAGTCTGCCGAGCGTCGGCCTGGTGGAGGAGACAGAGGAGAGACTGAATGAAAGAATAGAGCTCTATCAGGTACATGATAAAGTAATAAATCTTCAGGCATGCTATACTGAGATGTCTGGAGTGACTTGCCAACATGGGCTTTATTGGTATATAAGGATAGGTAATCTAATAATACAAAAATAATAATACTAACTTTATGTGATCAACTTTCCAAATTGACCTTCCATGATCTTCATCTAAGGCCCTAAAGGCAAGTCTGATGGAACACCAAAACAAGCTGCATCAGGTGCTGGAGGAAGGGAAAAATCTTCTGTCATATGTAAGCTGCTCCAGCCTGGAGAACCAGCTCACTCTTTTGGGCGAGCACTGGCTCAACAACTCCACCAATATTAACAAAGAGCTACACAACCTGGACTCCATTCTGAAGCACTCAACTAGGTGAGGAGCTAAGTTTTAGACTGAAATTAATTGTTTTATTTGTTTTCTTCCATAATCTTCATGGTGCATGTTGTTTGTCACAGGTACAAGCGTGAGTCTATTGAACTGAGTCGCTGGCTACAGGAAGCTCAGGAACGCTTGGAGTTCTGGAACACACAGACTATTGCTGGTACTCAGGAACTGGAGACTGTAAAAGACCAGCTGTCAGCTTTTCTGGTTAGTTAAGCTGTATTATTGTTAAGAAATCACAAACGTGGGATGTTGATGCATTTAGTCAACCAATTTCACCAGAAGAACCATACTGGCCTGTGCATTGCTATTTTATATATTTTATGTATTTTTATTTATTTATTTTATTTATTAATTATTATTATTTGTATTTTTTTTATGGTTGTGGGGGTACTGTAGCCTATTTATTTATTTTCCATCCAACCACCAGTTGTTGGAGATTAACCCAGCATCTCGGGCCATATTTATTATAATATTATCTTTTTTTATTATCTAGTATTCACAATTTCACAATACGGTAATATCTTGAGATACAAGCATAATCCGTTCCAGGACTGAGCTCGTAACTCAAATTGCTCGTATCTCAAATATTTTTTTTCCCATAAGAAATAACAGAAAAAATGGATCCATTCCGGCCCTCTAAAAAACTCCCCGATTAGTGCAAATAACAATGGAAAAAAACATGTTTTTAATTGCTATAGAGACATACACACAGAAAAATATAGTATATAAGGATTCCTTGCGATATAAAATAAAATGTGGTTTTAATTATGAGTTCTTACCTTTGAAACCGACGATACAGTAGCGGCATGTGTGGAAGAGGAGGAGGAGGAGGGATAATGTAGATAACGCAAACACAATACGGAAGTGTAGTGTTTCTTTCCGTGTAGTGTATTGGATAGCCTGAGAACCTAATATTTATTATTATTGAACAAACATTACTCATGCTGCTCAATGCTTAATACTCATGAATCACTCGTCGCCCTTGGTAACCTCCCACTGTAAAACCAAGATGGCCCTCTATTGGAGATCATATGCAATTACCCCATAAATGTATATAAAATACACCACATGTAGACTCGCGGGAGAAGTCCTTGAACACCTCATATCTCAAGCTGCTCATATCTCAAATATTTAGCAAAAGCTAAAAATAGCTCAAAGACTTGCTTGTATCTCAGAATTCTCGTATGTTGGGACACTCGTATCTCAAGGTATTACTGTATTTTTTCCAATGATAAAATAGTTTCAATAGCAACACAGTGAAGAATCTCGTCACAATACTTAAATATTTATTATTTGTCTAATTAATTAAATTCTTGTCTGTCTATAAGAAAGTAATTCTAAAGGCCCAGTCACACAGCGAAAACGCATGAAGAACGCACGAATTACGCACAGATTTTCGTTTCTGCGCAGAGCGTGCGTCGTACGGGTAATTCGTCGGTGGAACGAACGTGGACCGTCAGTGATTGTAAGTGGATGTGCGTCGAAGCCGGTTTGTGCGTGATTTTGAGTTTTGAACGGTTCAAAAATTTTCCGACGCACAACTGTGCGTCAGTGTGCGTTATTCATGAGTCGGCGTGCGTAGTTTATGCGTTGAGTATGCATGACACGCGTCGGCCGTCAGTGCTTATGCCTCGGAACTGGTTTGAAACCGCGCAAGTCCATGTCCGTCCACTGACGCCCCACCTTCATATCACGCTTGAACCGCGCACGTATCACGTTCATTCCACTGACATCCACTGACGATGTGGATTCTGAAAGTGCTTGTTCGTGGAACGTTCGCGAAGCGTGCGTGTTTGGACGCGCTCAGTCAGTGATTCATGCGTCGAGCGTGCGTCGAATGTTCGTGGAATACTTTGGTCAATTTCTCGACGCACAAGCACGCACAAACCCAATCTGTGCGTGATTTGTGAGTGATTTGTGTGTGACTGGCCCTTAAAAGCCACAATATACAGGCATTAGCATGTTTTCTTGCCTTCTGTTTAGGAGTTCAGTAAGGAGGTGGAGACTCGCTCCAGTCTAAAGGCCTCAGTGCTGAGCGAGGGAAACCAGCTGCTCAGACTGAAGAAGATGGACACCGCGTCTCTGCGGTCTGATCTCGCCCGTCTGGACTCTCAGTGGTCCGAACTGCTCTCCCGCATTCCCATAGTTCAAGAGAAACTCCACCAGGTACAGACCAGCACTTCTGCAGATGCCGCTCTTTAAAAGGCTAATCTGCTCCAGCAAATGGGATTAGTTTAATTTTTGAGGTATCTAGATCCTGCCTGATCTTTCTCCTGTCGGATTGTTTTTTAAAGATATATTTCTCTTTTGTTTTAGTCTCAGATGGATAAGCTGGCGTCTCGTCACGCTATTGCCGAGCTTGTGAACTGGATTTCATTGATGGAGAGAGTGATCGAAGAGGATGAGGAAAATCTCAAAGGGGCTGTTGGGTCAAAGATCATCCAGGAGTACCTGCAGCGATACAAGGTAACATCATTTTTCACTTTTACTCCTGCTAGAGTCATCAAATGGCCCTTCATGATTAAGTAGGTGATTATTTTCTGAATTAAACTGCAGTTTGGACCAGATTGTATAGCGATTGATAGAAGTATGTCTACACAAGACATATACATATACATTACTATGAATGTATATTTGTGTGGAGTGTATGTATTTACATATTGTGGTTCTTCTCTACTTCTCATAGGGCTTCAGAGTGGATGTTAACTGCAAACA
The DNA here is from genome assembly GCA_037043235.1 of Rhodeus uyekii. Classification (NCBI taxonomy): domain Eukaryota; kingdom Metazoa; phylum Chordata; class Actinopteri; order Cypriniformes; family Acheilognathidae; genus Rhodeus; species Rhodeus uyekii. The sequence goes on from JAWRVZ010000057.1 coordinate 2,648,692, forward strand.
GCTCACTGTGGACTTTGTGAATCAGTCAGTGCTTCAGATCAGCAGTGTGGATGTGGAGAGCAAACGCAGCGATAAGACAGATTTTGCTGAGAAACTGGGAGCCATGAACTGCCACTGGCAGATACTGCAGACGCACATCACAGAGAGAGTGAGACTTCTGATCATACTTCTACACACTTCTCAAACTGACTTTTGAAGATGAAATGTATACAAACAGTTTATATACTTTTAAGAAATGTAAGATATCTTATTGTCATGGCATTACACTATATGCAATTCAAAGAATATTGCCAAAGAAATGAATGGCTATATGATGGTGCACATATCCATATAATATATTAAAAGCAACACTAACAGATCATGCAGGTTCTCAGGCTTTTTGAATTGAAGGCCCCATCAACACAATATCTGTAGGCCCCCTACATAATAGTTTTGACAGAATTAATAATAGGTAATTTAATAGGTAATTCCTAAATATGTAAGTTGATAGGTAAATAATGTATCTATCAACACTTCCATATCAATGCTGTCAGGTCAACACAGTGTATAAATATTCAATTCATTTTGTGATGTATGTTCTTGAAAGTTATGGAATAAACAAATTGTGGTTAATAGAGTATATATTTTCACCTTCAATTTTAAAATACAGTTCTTTTAACCAAAATGAATTGTTGTTACAAATTTTAAACAGTAGTTAATGAGGAGTGAAAATATAGGATTTACTTTTTTTGCATTTTAAGCTTATTAATTGATATTACTTAATAACACATTATTATTACATTAGTAATGATATTAATATTAATTTTGAATGATATTAATTATAAAATAATGATACTTATAATGTTAATGCATGATTATATTAATTTTATTAATAATAAAATGTAGCATTTGAAGTCATCCTGCTGCCCGCTTGGTTGAGAACCACTTTTTTTGCTTACTAAATTGTGATTATTTACTGATTTAAAATGGACAGTTTTAGATTATGGTTATTATGCAATTAAATCATTTGCTAAATAAAATTTTTGTTGCTTCAGATGCAATATCTGGAAGGCTTGTTGGCATCCTGGGTTGAATATGAGGGTAAAGTTCAGGGTCTTCAGGCGTGGCTGAACGCTCAGGAGGACAGACTCAAGAGAAAACACAGGATTGAGAATTTATCCTCCGTACAGAACGCACTCAAAGACTGTCAGGTTTGTTTGTTTGACCAGACACAGTCTCATTTTATTCAAAATAATCCTCACCACCGGAATACAGATCAATTGTTATTTTCTCTCACTTGTAACAGGAGATGGAGGAGATGGTGAAGGAGAAGGAGAGAGAGCTGGAGAGAGTGGAGGAACAAGCCTGTGCTCTTGTCCAAAACAAGACGGACGAGGCGTGCGCTGTTGTCATGGAGTCTCTACAAGCCCTCAATAACACATGGGCTGATCTGGACCATCTGGTATTGCTATTTATTTCATTTCAATCTCATTCAATTTCAATTATTATTAAATAATAATATGGTTAAAATGAAGTAAATTAAGGTTTATTGATATATTAATGTTTTTGTTTGTCTCAGATCGGGCAGCTCAAGATCAGCCTGAAGTCTGTCCAGGACAAGTGGAGTCAGTACAAACAAGCGTCTGAAGAGATCTGTATCTACCTGACTGAGGGACGCTACTCTGTGTCCCGCTACCGCCTGCTCACCGGATCTCTGGAGGCTTCACGGCTGCAGGTGGAGAGTCTGCAGGTACAACAAGTTCCTGTTCATCTATTACTCTGTGGATTATGAATCCAAAATGGAAAGTTGACTCTTGTTCTTTCTTCTGACATCTGTAGAACCTGCAGGAGGAGCTTGAGAAACAAGAGAGCAGCATGAGAAAGTTTGGATCAGTTACACATCAGCTTCTGGAGGAGTGTCACCCGTCTGTGTCTGACACTCTCAATAACACACTAAAAGACATCAACGCCAGGTGCATGTGCTGATCAATTTGATACTTCATCAGTGTTTTTTTTCTAATTTCATTCTCTTTTATCAATAAAGTAATAATACATTTGCTTATCCATATAGATAGAAGGAACAGATTCTCCCTCTCCCTCCAAAATATATATTTGTGTGTTTATGTGTATGTGTGTATATATATATATATATGTATGAGAGAACGAAAGAGAGGGAGAGAGATTTGAAACTTTTGACCAGGGTGTAAATATACACTTTGTTGTTTTGTTTGTTTATGTTCTGTGTCATCGGCTCACTAAGCCTTGACTTATTTATTTATAACAATAAAAACAGTAATACTGTGAAATAGTACCTTCAGAAATCATTCTAATATTATGACTTGCTTCTCAGAAAACATTTCTGATTATTATTATTCCTTGATGAATAATTGTCTTTATTGTCACTTTTGATCTTATACATATTTTTTTGAATAAAAGTATTATTCCAGTGTGTTTTTGAACATTAACTTTAAGTGAATGTGTGTGTGTGTGTGTGTGTTATATTCAGGTGGAATAGTCTACAGGAGGAGATTGTGGAGCGTCTGAAGAGCAGTAAGGGTCTCCTGCAGCTTTGGCAGAGCTATAAGGACCTTTATGGACAGACTGACTCCAGCGTCCAGACACTCGAGGAGAGAGCAAACCAGATGCTGAAGACAGCCAGCCACAAAGACATCAGCGAGGAGGAAGTGTCCAACTGGATTCAAGACTGTGCTGTGAGTGAAACTCAGTGTGTGTGTGAGTGCATGTGAATATGATTATGTGGTTACACTTTACTACAAGGTTTCATTTGAATGAACAATAATTATTAATTAGTATAACAATAATAGTTCAAGTTAATCTCAATATTTAATACTCTACATTTTTAAGATGAAAACTTGTATCTGTTAACATTAGTTAATGCACTATGAACATGAAAATTTGTATTAACTAACCTTAACAAAGATTAATAAATGCTTTGAAATATATTGTTCATTGTTAGTTTATGTTCGTTAAGGTGTTAACTAATGTTAACAAATGATACCTTATTGTGAAATGTTAACTGTTATGTTTTTTTGCATGTTTCTATAAGCATCTTTATTCACTTTCAGGATAAATTATTATTATTATTGTAAGGGATTATCCATATTTACATGGGTTTGTCATGTATTTTAGTTCTGTGACCTAATTTTCAGTTTGTTTCCTTGATTGATTTTGTCTTCCACCTTCATTTAGTTGATTGGTTTGTTTGTTTATGTTTAAGATCTGTGTTTCCTTCAGTTTTTTGTCAGCTCACGTTGGATTGAGTTTGGTTAAGTTTCTGAGTACTTTGTAAATAAAACTTGAATTGCTCCATTTAGATCCTTTTCCTCATTAACTGGACTGTGACAATTATAGCAACACAAATGTATTTTCACTATATTAGCAATATTTAAAATGTATCAATTACTCTTACTCGCATCAAATTGTTTTTAATCCATTTTAATTATTTGTAATTAATTTCATATTTTTAGATTAGATTTTAATGTCTTAAATGCATTAAAACATGATCAATACTAATACTAAACAATATTTGTATCATTCATTATATGTTTTAGAAGGTTAACCATGAGTAAGTTAAGTATTATGTATTACAACTTTGGTTATTGTCACGGGAGGTTGGGTTGTGGAAATGACGAAGGCGAGGAATCAGGGATCAACGGAAAACTCTTTAATAACCAAAAAACAATAACACTTTAAATAGAAACAAAAGGGCACACTTGTGCATAAACAAACGAAAACTCTGAATAACTATGAGAAACATGGAGAAACATACAAACTTCAAAGCAACGACATGGGAATGTTAATAATCGACAAAGACATGGGAGAACATGAGGGTTTATATATACTGGATGATGGGAAACACCTGACGAGACTAACAAGGGGAGTGGCAAACGAGACAGAAACACAATGGATCACACAGGAAGTGATGAGACACGACATGAAAATACCTTTATGAAGCAATACAAATATCTATTTATGATTTATAGCTCTAAATCTTCCTCTGAAGAATACAGAAATCGTCTTTAGAGTCTGTACTAATGCATTAATCTAGTTCACTAATGGATTCTGAACAGCAACTACTTCTGGAAAGTTTTATGTTTCATATTTACAAACATTAAGAATGTATAATCATTTAATTCTCATCCCATGTTCCCTTAGGAGCTGCTGCGCTCTCAGGCTCCCGTCCAGGCGTCTCTGCAGGTTTTATTGGAGCTGGGAGAGCAGCTCAAACAGCAGGTGGACACATCGGCTGTGGCCTCCATCCAGTCTGACCACCTGTCGCTCACCCAACGCCTCAGTGCCGTGGAGCAGAGCCTGAGCAGACAGCAGGTGGCGCTGCAGGTGAGTGGAAGGATCCGAAATACCAGATCAGTTCATTGCTGTACGAGAGTGTTTTATGGCCAGATTTACTAACAGCTTGCGGCAGCACAAACTCTTTTTTTGGCGTTAAAAAAGTACTGTCAGGATTTACGCACTGAAAAATGAGGGCTGAAAAGGCATGAACACGGTTGTTTTTGCGGCTGATCTTTTTACATAAGCATTTGTAGGAGTTTTCCTTTCAGACACAACATTTATAGGAGGAGAGCATTTAAATGAATCATGCAAGGCGATTTTCTAAGGTTTGCTCTATTTTGTCAATTTACTGGAATTTTACTCTTGGTGTACCCCCAAAAAATACCATTTGCTAATTCGTGCTGCTCTTGGTAGATTGTGTTGGTCGTGATGGAAATTATCTGACTGTGTGTGTGTTTCATTTGTGTGTCAGTTGATCACGTGCAGAACTTTCCACTCGTTTTTGTTCTTTTATGGAATTGCACTCACACTAATTTGTACTGTTTAGTAAATCTGGCCTTAAGTGTCTAGTAATGAGGGTTTTTTTCTCCCCAGGCTGGAGTTCGAGACTATGAGACATTTAACGAACAGTTGGACTCTCTGTCCCGCTGGATTGTGGATGCTGAGGATGTTCTGAAAGGCCAGGATCCCAACGGTTCCTCTGACCAGTCGCTGATCTGGAACCGAATGGAGGAACTCAAAGTATGCAAGTGTGAATGGACAAATTATGCTAAGACAAGAATCTTTCAGTGCTAATATGGAGAGTGTTGTGATTGTTAATTCAAACAATCTTTTTTTGTTAACTGAAATAAATCTGAAATGAAATAAAATATAAATATTAGATTAAAAAAATGAAACAAAAAGGACTAAGGCACAGAAAAAATACTAAATTATGATATAAAATTTACATGAAAACTTCACTTAAAAATAAAAAATAAAGGCTAATTTAAAATACTATAGTAGTTTTAAGTAATACTAAAAAACCTAGTTCTATATTTGTCACTAATTCTAATAGTGTAATATTACTCTAATATATATTTCTAATACTTCCATTTGTGTTGCATTTTATTTTGATGACTTCACTGTTATTCCAAAATGTTGAAAATGGTAATAATAATAGATCTGTACCTCCAAACATTTTACTATTTAATACCATAAATACGAAATGTACATAATAATTGAATTACAGTAAATTACATTGAAATTGAATGAAAGTTATACACAACATTTCCACAAAAATACCCTCAAAATAACTGAAACTCTGAAAACTGAAAGCAATCACTTAAAATGACCAGACCAATATACTGATTGACCAATATACCACCGATGTGTTTTTTTTTGTGCAGAAACAAATGCTGAAGTTCAGCAGTATGTCTCCTGATCTGGAGCGGCTGAGTGAACTGGGTTACAGACTCCCTCTCAACGACTCTGAGATCAAACGCATGCAGAACCTCAACAGAAGCTGGTCCATCACCTCAGCTCAGACCACTGAGAGGTTCAGGTTAGCTCCAACTCAATACTTTCTTCTCATGAACCTTTCTTAATCCTGTAAATCCTGGCATATGAAATAAAAATTATTTTATATGAAACCAAAAAATTATACCTGATACGTCACACTTTTATGGTGCATAGAGTAGGATATAGGAGAATATGAAGAATCAAATATGATACAGGCCTTCATGGGAATGTCTGATTACCTTCTAATATATTTGTAATTCTCTTTTCAGTAAACTTCAGGCCCTCATCCTACAGCAGCAGACATTTCTGGAGAAGTGTGAGACGTGGATGGAGTTCCTGGAGCAAACAGAGGAGAAACTTACCGTGGAGATTTCTGGAAACTTCCAGAGCCTGATGGAGCAACAGAGAGCTCATGAGGTGAGCTGTGAGACATTATAGGAGTCAAATCTTGTCTAGATGCTAATAAATGACCAATGTGAATTAACAAAGCTGTGTTTATCTGTTATAGCTGTTTCAGGCGGAGATGTTCAGCAGACAGCAGATCCTTCACTCCATCATCAGTGACGGACAGCGAATGCTGGAGCAGGGACAGGTGGACGACAGGTGAGGGACATCATCATCCGATAGGTGCTTATGCAAGATGTCAGCATACTTCTTTATACATGCTTCTGTTTGAAACTCGCGGTGACCTTATTTCCAGAGATGAGTTCAAGCTGAAGCTGGCTCTGCTCAGTAACCAGTGGCAGGGGGTGGTGAGACGCGCACAGCAGCGGCGGGGCATCATAGACAGTCTCCTGCGGCAGTGGCAGCGCTACAGGGAGATGGGGGAGAAGCTTCGGAAGTGGTTGGTGGAAGTGTCCCATCAGGCCGTGACCCTGCAGGCGGGCGCACCTGTCCCACTACAGCAGGCGCGAGCCATGCTGGACACAGTTCAGGTAAATATCTTTTGACCTCTGATAAACCTCATAAGTCAGTAAATAAATAATAATAATTTTATATACCAATATATAATACTTTTTTTTCTTGGGAAAAAATATACTTGGTACTGAAATGAATTACACATCAGTGTTATTTTACAATCATTATGATAATATTATAGTTTTTATTACAATTTTAAACTAGTTTTTATCTTTATAGTTTCTAGTTAAAATAAATTTAAGGTTTATTTAAATATATATAAGATTATATATACATATGGCTTACACATTTGCACATTTCATTGATTTTGTCCTATGTCAAATGTGAGGAACAAATTGGTGTCTATTTATTGTATTCTATTTAAAATCTATTTATTTTGTCATTAAATGTCAAATTAATTGAATTACTATTATATGAGCACAAAATTCCAACATCATTTATGAAAATGGGTAACAGGCAACTGGGTTATTACAGTTTAGTAAAGTTGAAAACCTTTTCATTAATTGAAATAAAATATTTAAAACAATTATTTTATTTCAGCTGGTTGCCAAAGCAACATTTCTCATTTTCCTTTAGTTTAACTTGATCTAGCATAGTAACTAAATATAACATATATAGATATATTTATTTAAAAAAGAGAGAGTGCAAAAACATTAACTAATAAAACTGATTAAAAACAGAAGATTCTAAAACGTTAACTAAAATGAAAATGGGGGAGAAAAAAAACATACTCCTTAACCATAAGGAGATAATATGTGGGAATTCTATGGGCCCACAAATATTGAATGGATTGTTCTCTTTTCGCTGTAATTAAAAATCAACTGCAAAGAGGAATACATTTAGAAAGATTTTTCTTCATACAGACATTTTATAAATCCTTCATAGGAACATTGACATTTAGATCATTATGTGCATTATACCTTTCTAAACGAGGCCCCAGGTTGATGTTTTGTGATGGCTGATGCTCTGTTGTTGCTGCAGCTGAGGGAGAAGGTTCTGCTGAGGCAGCAGGGCAGTTACATCCTGACGGTGGAGGCGGGCCGACAGCTGCTCCTGTCTGCTGACTCACGGGCCGAGGCGGCTCTTCAAGAGGAGCTGCTCAACATACAGGAGCGCTGGAGACACGCCAACGCCCGGCTGGAGGAGCAAAAGAAAGAGCTGGCCGTCCTGCTCAGGGTAGAGTTCTTTATGTCACAGCGCCACCTGTTGACCTCATTTGTGGTCTTTATTGTCTAACTCATTTTAGGGATTTTTGTTTTCTTTTAAAAAGATTCTTTCAATTTTTTAAAATTATTTTAGTCATCCATCCCACGATCTAGCCCTGAATATAACCCAGTAGTGTTGCTAGAAAATCTTGCACTTCATTTTTTATTGGGTTATTTTGACAATTTAACATATTGCAACTAGCTTAAAAATGATCTTAATTAATAAAAATATATTAATTTTTTTTAACCCAACTTAAGTGCATTGCTTTTTTACGTATATTGTTTATGTCTAAGTAAATGTATAGTTATTAAATATAAATAATTTAAATAAATAAATAAATGAATATATACATATATTATATAAATATCAGTTAAATAATAACAAGAATATCTTATTTATAAAAAATAAAATAGTACTATATTTCACTAGTATTATACAAATTGCAAAAAATATAAATACAGTTGTTTAATTTATTGAAAAGATAACTGCTTGATGATGTCACATTCAAATAAGTCAAATATTGCTTTCTTATAGTTCCATATCATTCAAATTTTGTTCATTGTACGAAAGACTTGAGTTAGATTAAATCATTACATAGAATCTCCTCACAAGAATGATTCATTGGTAAAGCAGACGTCACTGCATTAGTTTAGTGCGGGTTTTCAAATGATTGAGCACTGCATGGTAATTGTTCAGAATGTGATACATGTACCCAGAAAGCACTTTAACTGGATTCAAACTCTGTGTAGGATTGGGAAAGATGTGAAAAAGGTATCGGAGGATCTCTGGAGAAGCTGAGAGCATTTAAGAGACAGCTCTCCCAGCCACTCCCGGATCGCCATGAGGAGCTGCAGTCTGAACAGTTGCGCTGCAAGGTATGAAAAGTTCAGATTCAGTATGAATTGAACCGATTAACCACGAAATGAGGGGAAATTAACTTGACATTTCTTGAAGGATCTGGAGAGCATGTTTGACGGCTGGAAGGAGGATTTGACCCATCTGACTGTGTTGAGAGAGTCTTTGTGCAGTTACATCAGTCCAGAGGATCTGCGTGTGCTGCAGGAACGCACAGAACTCCTGCACCGGCAGTGGGAGGAGATCTGTCACCAGGTACACCGGCCTTTAGGTGGTGCTCTTCTACTACATATGGCCGATATTGTTGGCGAAGTTTATCAAATCTTAAAGGGCATTCCTCCTAGACATCATGTGCACATTCAAATCAATGTTATCTCTGCTCCAAAGAAGCTCATTCGTTTTTGAAACACATTTATCTTCAAAAACACATTCTTATAATTAAATATAGTGCAAATAGATAGATATTTGCTGTGCTGCTTTAGATAAATGTCCTTTTCAAACATTGCTGCGTCAGAGTATGTTTTGCAGAATATACTTCCTTATGTTGTTTGCTAGTAGAGAGTAATGCACAGTGCCAGCTTTTAGCTCAAAGTGAAACTTGAATGCAAAGTACGATTTTTTTGTGCACGCTCTTTGTGGCATCCGGTGCGTGAGCTGAGACACCACAGGATGTGAGTGTACGTTTGATATCTCAGAGTTAACTTTAGGCACATACAGACTGTCAGAAACTCTTCTCTCATGCTAAATGAAGCTCTGATCTGATATTGTTCTTTAAAGTAGTTTTGGGCACATGTAACAGCGTATGTATTTACAATTTTATTTTTGAAGATGCAGAAAGAAGTTCTGGATAAATATTTGATTTAAACTGACTAAATTAAGCTTAAATGCTCAGATATATTGGTAATTACTGAAGGCCTGTGTGTGTTTGTGCAGCTGTGTCTGCGCAGACAGCAGGTGAGTGAGAAGCTGAATGAATGGGCCATCTTCAATGATAAATACAAGGAGCTTTGCGAATGGCTGACACATATGGAAAGCAAAGTATCCCAGAATGGAGACATCAGTATCGAAGAGATGATTGAGAAACTACGAAAGGTAACAGTTGTTGTCTAACCACTAAATACATTAATTTTCTTGCTATGCTCATTATATATAGTCTAGGATGTTATATGTTTGGCAACAGTTCTTCTAACCCTAATTGATGGAGTGAGTAGCTTTTTATAATGTGAAAAAATGTTATGGAAATAAATCTTGTGATGCTATTTCCATTAAGAGGTCCATTAATTTTGGTGAAGATCTGGTGTTGTCAATGCAAGAGTCCAACTCTCTGTAAAATCTCCTCCAGAACATCCCAAACACTTTCAGTGAGTGTAAGGTCTGAACTCAGCGCTGCAGATTCATGAGTGAAAATGATTCTTCATCTCTCACAATCATTCTTTCACAGTTTGAGCTGATGAATCTTGACATTGTCATCCTGGAATATGATCATGTTTCTCCCTACATGGTTGTTTAAGAAATGAAAAGCTACTCACTCCATCAATTAGGGGCAGAAGAACTGTTGCCAAACATATAACATGCTAGAAACATAATAATCTCTGCAATAATGATCTAATCATTGACTCTTAAGCATTTGACTATTTAAATCCAAACAGTGACTCTTTATTTTTGGCTGGGCAGTGTATCATTTATTTTATTCGATAAGTTATTATCGATTTTTTTACATTATAATTTTTTTAGTAAATTAGATAATTCTATATCATTTTATTTTACTTTATTGTTTTAAGAAATGTAGGGTTAGATTTGCTTTATACCTAAATATAGTATTTACAACAACTATAAATATGTTTACATATGGTATCTTGGAGGAAACTCCATTGTAACCCCGTTTTTTTTGTATGAGGTGTTTGTAGCAACACAATGATAGCCACTCCTTCAAAGAATTGTATGACAACAACTATAGATTTATAAATTGAAATGTGTAACTTGAGAATGCTTGTCCATGTCTTTCTGTCCTCTCAGGACTATCAGGAGGAGGTGGCGGTGGCTCAGGAGAATAAACATGAGCTCACAGAGCTGGGTGAACGTTTAGCTCGGGCCAGTCATGAGAGCAAAGCCTCTGACATAGAACACAAACTCAATAAAGTCAACGAACGCTGGCAACACCTAGTCGACCTCATAGGGGCCAGGTAACAATCACTGCATTCATCCTCCTTATACATTTACATTTAGGCATTTGGCAGAAGCTTTTATCCAAAGCGACTTACATTGCATTCAAGGAAAACATTGGGATTCTAATCAGTTCTTGCTTTCCCTGGGAATCGAACCCATGACCTTGGCATTGTAAACGCCAATGCTCTACTGGTTGAGCTACAAGAAAGCTACTCAATATATACTCAACATGACTTTAAAACACATGCTCTAGTCAGAAGGAGATGCAAGTGTGAATCTGCATTGTGTGCGATTACTATACGTTTCCTTTCCCTCATAGTTCTCCTGTTTTTAAAATATACATTTCAATATTAAAAGATTTTGGTCTAAAATAATGTGCTGTACAAAGATGTTGATTTTGTGTGCAAAAGTGTAAAAAGGCGAATATTTCTTTGTTTAGGGCGAAGAAGCTACGAGAGACTTTAGTGGCCATTCAGCAGCTGGATAAGAACATGAACAGTCTGCGCACTTGGCTCGCACACATTGAGACCGAACTGTCTCGTCCCATCGTCTACGACACCTGCGACTACCAGGAGATCCAAAGAAAACTGGATCTGCAGCAGGTACAACAACACACGATGCGTTCAAAAGTTTATGCGTTTATTTTGGATAAAACATCATTTTTGTTCTTCATCCAGGAGCTGCAGAGAGACATTGAGAAGCACAGCACAGGAGTGGCGTCAGTGCTGAACCTGTGTGAAGTTTTGCTGCATGATTGTGACGCCTGTGCTACGGATGCTGAGTGTGACTCTATCCAGCAGGCCACACGCAGCCTGGACCGCCGCTGGAGGAGCATCTGTGCAATGTCCATGGAGAGGAGACTCAAGTATGACACACATTCTGCAAACCAATTCGCATACTATCCCTCCTACATTTTATTCGAAATTAGAATCAGTGTGTGTATGGTAGTACGTTGAATACCCGGTTGGTCTACTTTTTCCAATTAGAATCCAAAATGCAGATCCAGGCACACTCTAATGGCTAATATTTCCCACAACCCATTGCGCCTTGGAATAGGATTCGATCCTATTTGCAAACACGAACAGCAAATGTTAGAAAACTACAAACATGGCGAATCCAACTGAAAAGTAGAGAGGTTTTGATAAAGGGGTTTGAGTGATTAATTACCAGTATCTAACCTGATGAAAATAAATGTATTAAATGTTATCCACATTATACTTAATCTGAAATAGCATTGTAAACTTTTTTAAAGATACATTTGGACATCAACTTTAAATGCATCAATATACCAATTGCAAACACGATACAAATTGGGACACAGGAATAGTTTTTTTAATAGAATACTGCATACTCTGTACTATTTACTATATAATACCTCTTTTTTTGCATTCAGTAAGTAGTTATGTTGCATTTCAGTTTAGTTTTGAGTTCTTATTTTAGTTTATTTTAAATGAATAAAAAAGAGGCTATGTGACAATGAACCTTAACCTAAACTGTGCTCATTTGAAAGGATCGAGGAGACGTGGCGTCTCTGGCAGAAGTTTCTCGATGATTTCTCTCATTTTGAGGAGTGGCTCATGGCGTCGGAGAGGACAGCCGCACTGCCGAACTCTTCAGGCGTCCTTTACACTGTTGCCAAAGAGGAGCTGAAGAAATTTGAGGTGAGATTCATTTAGTGTAGTATTAGTGAACAGATTTATGATATTAACACTCATTAATGTGCTTTTACAGACGTTCCAGCGGCAGGTACTTGAAAGTTTGACACAGTTGGAGCTGATCAATAAACAGTATCAGCGACTTGCACGTGAGAATCGCACTGATGCGGCCTGTAGTCTGCGAGAAATGGCCCACAATGCCAACCAGCGCTGGGATAACCTACAGAGAAGAGTGTCCTCAGTCCTACGCAGGCTAAAGGTACAGAGACATCTGATTAGTTTGAACCCACATTTATATTAAAATTAGACCGACATCACTGTGTTATATCACCAATCTGTGAAAAGAACTTGTTTTATATTCATGCTAATAAAACATCTAAAGTTAATTTAGCAAATGCATAACAGTATTAGTTCATATTAGTTAGTAACAGTGAACACATTTGTTACAGTGTTTACTCATCTTTGTTAACGTTAATTAATAAAAATAAAGCTGTTCATGTTAGTTCACAGTGTATTAACTAATGTTAACAAATACAACTTTTGATTTTAATCATGCATTAGTAAATAGCAAAAAAATGGCAGAAGTTATAGTTAATTAATGTTAAAGGAGTGCTATTATGCCCTTTTTACGAAGTCTTGATTTTGTTTTTGGGGTGTACTAGAATATGCTTTCATGCTTGATTGTTTAAAAAATAAATATTTTACATTATTACACATTTTAAGGATGTTGCCAATTTCAAACCAATTCTGATTCAGACTTAAGAATGTTAACAAACTGGAGGATCTTCCAGAACAGATTTCATGGTTTCACAGGTGGTGTTTTTCTTTTTCAAAATGTATTTATACATTTTAGATTCAGAGTTATACTCCATTTAATCGTGAAACTATGGTAATCAAACCGTAATCAATCACACAACCACTAAGTGGCGATGGATAGCCTTACAAAAGCGAGAGCTTACAAACACTATATCAATACTGTAATGTTAGTTTGCATTACAGTATTGTAATGTTAATTAAGTTCTCATAGAAGAGATGAGTTTCCAGCTGTCTTTTGAATATTGTCAGGGATTCTGGATGAAGGCTGGGAGATTGTTCCACCAGCAAGGACCAGTGAAAGAAAATGTTCTGGGGAGGGATTATGTCCCTGAACAGTCGCTCATTAATCAATCGTAGGTTTCTGGTAGGTTTGTAGACTTGTGCTGAGCCTGTGTTTGCTCTGTAAGCAAGTGTTAATGTCTTGAACTTGGTGCGAGCTGCAAGTGGTAGCAAGTGTAGAGATATAAAGAGAGGTGTGACATGGGCCATTTTGGACTTGTTGAAGACCAGACGAACTGCAGTGTTCTGGATCAGTTGAAGGGTTTTGATTGCACTTGTTGGAAGTTCAGCCAGAAGAGCATTGCATTTTCAAGCCTAGAAATGACCATGGCCTGAATGAGAAGTTGTGTCGCTTTCTCAGTTAGGAACGGCATGATCCTCCTGATGTTGTGAAGTGCAAACCTGCATGGTCTTTTCGTGTTTGCAATGTGATCTTTGAAGCTCAGTTGGTCCTCAAAGATTACTCCAAGATTTCTGTCCGACCTTTATTGGATAGTTGTTGATAAACCAATCTGGATGGTTTAGTTGTGCTGTCGGATTGTTCAGGAAAGACGAGCAGCTCCGTATTTTCCATCAACTACAAATAATAAGACGTACTTGCAAGTTTCAGGAGAAACTTTTGTGTGCATTGTACTCTCTTAGGTTCTGGAAGCTGTTCTCTGTAAAATGTGCAGCACACAGACCAACGTAGGGGTTATAATGTTCAGAAACCATGTTTAAAATAATTTTTAACCACTTTAAGTTTATTAGCCCTGGTGGTCAAACAAAAGAGTTTCGGAAATGGGGTGGACAAAACAGCGTCTCTTTGACATGTCGACAACACTGTCTTCTCTAATGCTACTCAACCAGACCTCGTCCCATTTTTTGCGTATTCATTGGGCGGGGATTATGTTATGAGTGACACGTTTTGTAGTCCAAACGAGTCGTTCATTGTTGTTCTTGGAAAGTGGATTCTGATAAATAAAATATCTCCCTTTGCCGTGGACTTTGACCTTTGTAACCTTCCAGATCTTTTTTATGCTCAAACAACAACATTACACGCTAAAATAAAAAAGCATAATAGGACCCCTTATGAAACCTTATTGTAAGGTGTTACCCAGTATCCAGTACTAACTGTAACCATTTTTAAACTGAAACAATAGACATGAACAAATGAACAATTGAAAACTAAACATTAAAAGTTAAATATTTTGTATTGAAGCATAGAATAGCTAAAGAGAAACAAATATGATGATACATGATCTAAAGCCGTTTTAATGCAAGTTAAATTACTGCTAAACTTTCCTATTATTGTTTTTTATTTATTTATAGACAATATAAGATTAAATGTAAGTTTAAATAAATGGTATTATGTATTATTAGGGATATTGAAGTATTAATACAAATATTATTATTAGTATATTGTCACAATGTCAAAGATGACGATGACGATGAAGATCCAAAAAATACAAAAGGTATTCTTACAAAGACGAGGGTAGTAACAGCAGATGAGTGACTGAATGAGGGCAAAATAAAAGTCCTGGTTCTGTGACAGCGTGACACATATACATAATATTATTATTATTAATTTTATTATTAATACATATATATTATTTAAAACTTTAATAAATATTTGTATTATTATATATAATTATTATTATTAAAATATAGTATTTTTTAAAGCATATTTAAATTATTTATTCGTAGTATTAGTTTGTAAATTAACCTTGCAGTACATTTGGGTAAATACAAGTGAGCCTTTACTGTAAATCTGTTTTATTATGTCCACCATAGCACTTTATATGCCAGAGAGAGGAGTTTGAGACGGCACGTGACTGCATCCTGGTCTGGCTGACTGAGATGGACCTGCAGTTGACCAACATTGAGCATTTTTCAGAATGTGACGTCCAGGCCAAAATCAAACAGCTGAGGGTATGCAGCATCTGACCTTTAGAACGGCATATATTCCCCCGTGTCATTCTCTTATGGAGGTTTTCTGCCCCGTCCAGGTGTTCCAGCAGGAGATCACTCTGAACACAGGCAAAATTGACCACATATTTCAGCAGGGTGAAGCTCTTCTAGAAAAGAGTGAACCGATAGATGCTGCTGTGATCGAGGAAGAGCTGGAAGAACTGCAGCGATACTGCCAGGAAGTGTTTGGACGCGTGGAACGCTATTACAAGAAACTTATACGATTACCGGTACATTAAATACATCAGATGCTTTTTGTTACTGATATTCTATTGCAATCTTATTTAAAGCATTTTTAAATGATTTATTATTAGTCTCATTTTGTAAATTAACCTTGCAGTACTTTTCAGTAAATACAAGTGAGCCTTTACTCTGAATCTGTTTTTTGATCGCAAAACATTTTTTTATGTCCACCAGAAGGGTGAAATTCATTTTATTTTCATGTGTGTTTTTAATTACCATTTTATTTTTGGGGTTATTGATTTATTTAGTCATTTATTTTATATGCATTTTATTTCATCCACTTCATCATGTTTTGTCGATGTTTCAATCACCAATCATCATAACTTCTTTATCCAGCTCACAGACGATGAACATGACGTCTCATACTCGGACCGGGAGTTTGATCTGGACGAGCCTGCTGACGTGTCCAGCTTTCAGTGGAGCGAGCGTCTGGGTGACGGCTTTCTGTCCCCTCTGCCGTCCTCCAGTCGGTCTGCGTCACTGGCCGTTCCTCTACGGGCCGAACGCTCAGGTCGAGACACCCCAGCCAGTGTGGACTCCATCCCTCTAGAGTGGGACCACGACTATGACCTGAGCCGGGGTTTGGAGACCGCCAGCAGAGCCTTGTCCTCCGAACCAGGAGATCAAGGAGAGGATGGATACCTGCAGGGCTCAGCATCTGCTCTCTCAGGTCAGTGTGCGCTCTTTAATCCAAGAAACACAAAAGAGAGAATAAGTAAGGGATACTGTACATCCATCTGGTTTGTGCTGGAACTGACTTGGAGAGAGCAGTTAGGATATCTAGGTATGAAACTGCTTCACAAACCGTCTTTTCAACCACACACATCCTTATTTCCATGTTACAAATATTCAGATTATCACAGAAGTACTGAAATAAAAGTTTATAGTTCAGATATTAACACTGATGTCTATGGAAGTGATCAAAATAGAGCAAATCACCATGTGCTTCAAATAACAATTGTATTGATTACATTGTTTTAAGTGACTGTTAAAAATGTATTTGTCATTGAATTATTCGTTCAAGAGATTTGTTATTTATACTTGTTTTGTAATGAAACTAGCATTTATGAGTGAGTCATTCATTCAAAACCAATTTGTATAAAATAATTCATATTAATTCATCAAGATAGACTTTGAATAGACAATAGACTGCAGCAATTAACATTTTTGTCAGAACCAGAACCAGTAAATTACGTTATTTTGTTTAGTTGTCTTCAGAGAATCAGGATTCTCAATTTGTCCAGAATCATACAGCTCTAGCAGCCCGTTGTTATCGCAAAAAAAGAAAGAAAGCCCTGATAGAGTGATCTGACACAAACTTATCATATGGCTGATTGCCATGTAAATAAATAATTAGACGTTGATATTTTATTAGCTCATTAAATGCGAAGGAAAACAAATTCCTAGCAAGCAATTTTGAGCCTAGATGAATAAACAAGTTCAAAAAACACAAAAAATGTAAGGCATAATGTAGTCTCACAACTTATTACACTGCTTTTTACCAGTTTAAAAATGATGGGGACATGAAATATTGATTTTAAAAGAAGTAATGATTTTAAAATCATACTTATTTACTATTGTATAATCCATTGCATCCATCCATTGTACAGAATCGTTCTAGCAACAAGACGCACACTTCATCAATGTTACTGTAAGCCTACTAACTATTAAAGGGTTCATTAAAATGCAATTTTTATTTTATGTTTTCACTTATAATATTGGTAAGATTGTAACTCTTTGAAACACTCCACTTTGATAGATGCATTCAAGACTTGGAAATATGACTGGGTAACAATTTTGCTTATTAAAATAATGTTTCACGTCCACTCCATTATACGTGCAAAATTGTATTTGTGTGGTCACTATTACATTAAATTAGTGTTGAGATGAAGATGCAACAGAAGGGTGTTTTTTTTCTCGTTACGTAGTTGAAATTTATGCGTATTACATAAACTTTCCTAACACTATGATGAGACAAAATCTGAAATGAGTCATTTTTTCTCAGCTTGATTTCAATAAAAGCTGTTTATGGACCAACAAGAGTCAAGTGATAATTTTGAGATGTTAAACTGACCTGAAAAGTGTGGTTCAGCATTCAATCATGTTTGTGCTGTATGCATGTATATGTTTCTTTCAGATGTAGTGATTCCAGAGAGTCCTGAGGCTTTTCTAAAACTTACTGAGCAAACTCTGAGGTCCAGCGCTGGTAGGCAACAGCAGTCACAGAAGTCTGGGACTCACTCACTAGTCTGTTGCCTGATCTTTAGTTTCTACTCACAAACCGAATCAAAGCACGGAGCCGCGCGCTCCAGCCATCGGCTGTGTTTTCTAACCCTTCTTTTTTTATGTGTTTTTCACACAGTATAATCGGTTTTCCAGTGTTTGCATGTAGTGTCACAGGTTGATGAGTTCACTCTGGTGTTCGTCCTTGGTTTCTAATGCTTTTGGATTTCCAAATCAACAGCATTACTCACAGTATTTTACAATCAGAGCAGACTGAATTACAAAAATGCAAATAAACTATTGCATTAAAAATCAAATTTAATTTTTGAGTATTAGTGGTCGACTGATATGGGTTTTTTGATGGCTGATGCCATTGTCAGAAAGGTCAAAATGTGAAAGAATATTTTTTTTGCGGCTGTTGGGCAATACATTTTTATCATTAGATTCTTATTGCTTTAGGACAGATAAAGAATTTTTGTTTAAATTAGTGTTTTAAATTTAATATTACCTATACATTTGATAGTATTTATTAACATTTTGAATTCGCTTTTATTTTAAGTTTACGTTTTAGTTTACGTTTTAGTACTTTAAGTTGTAGTCATTTGTATGAGCTGTTTAAAATAGCTACTGTATATATGTAAGATAATTTTATATATATATATATATATATATATATATTAAAATATCTCTCTTTTTTATTTTATTTTTTAACTTGGTATTTGTATTACTATTATTACTTTCTTATTTTATTTTACTTGCCAAGGCATCAGGTTTTTCCATCAAATTGTTATACTTTATAGCTTTATTTCATTTAAAAATATTATCAATAACAACAGTAGTTTACACTCAGTTTAGATTATTATTTTTCTTTGCTTTACAGTAATAAAAACAGATATATTGTATTACACAAATGACATTTATGTGGGAAAATGTGTTTGATTGCCTTGAAAATATGATCATGCGCTTAATGTTGGCAGATTTCAGAACTAACACAAGAGATCATCTCAAAATACCAAATATCAGTCAATTAGTCAAAATCTCCATTTATATCTCCAAATAATCCATTATTTTAAATAAGAAAATATTTCTAAATTGACTCCCCCAGATAAATAATGTTGAACAAACATTGTAATGCATATATTCACTCTGATTGTAAACTGCTTTGACTAATGATCAATTTGATTAGAAGCTCCTAGTATGTTTGACTAATGAGAAAGCAATGTTGTGACGTCCATCTCTTGTAATGTCCACTGCATCAGGCCTGAGAATGACAATACAGTTCCACTGTGCATTTCAGTGCAACTCCCTGTTGTCCCTGCACCGATAAGTGTTTTGGTGTTTCTCTACAGGCGACAGTGGCTCACTGGAGACTCACATCCGACAACTGGACAAAGCTCTTAACACCAGCTGCTTCCATCTGCAACAGACAGAGAACATCATACGCAGCCGAACTCCTACTGGCCCTGAGCTGGATGCCACCTACATGGGTTATGTGAGTGAAAATCCTACAGGACTAATATTAGGGGTACTGTCAAGGTTGTAAAGTGTTTTGAATAAGTAAGCATTTGCTAGATGAATCACATTTATTTTCTCAGATGCGTCTTCTTGAAGAATGTCGTGGCAGTATAGATGCTGTAAAGCGTGTGGGATTTGAGCTGAAAGACGAGGAAGACAAGACATCAGGCTTCGTCAACCCCAATAGCTCCGAGTCCCAAACCTCAGGTACAAAATCATATCATGACCTGTGCCATGCACATAAACAAATGCATTCTCATTAAAACCAATGCAGGCAGTAGAACAGAGGAAAAAAACATTAATGTTGCACACACTAGATGTTATATTTTTGTCAGGAATGAAAACGAGGCTGAGTCCAGAAAAAAAATAGAGAGCCTTTATATAATTGTAAAAACTACCATTGTAAAAACTGTATGTCTATCCCTCATAGCCTCGTTTTCATGCACGTTAAATTCAATATTCTCTGGGATGTGGGGTGAAGGGAAATGCGAGGACTCAATGATGCAGGAGAAGGGCTCTTATTAATAATAAAATAAAACAAAAACTCAAATAAATCTACCCCGAGGGGGAAACGTGACTTGACACAAACATTTAACAAGTAACAACGGAGCACAGGACAACAAACACAGGGAGAATAAATGGTGAACAAACCGGGCAGGTAATGAGGGAGGACAGGTGGGGCAAATCAAACCAATAATGAGGAAACAGGACGGCGGGGTTACTTGAAAGAAGGGCACATGGCACAAGAAACACACGTGACAAGCCATGTGCTCACACAGAACATGAAAGCACGCAGCCAGTGAAAACACAAGCTGCCCGTTACACAGCACAAGACGAAACATGACATGACATGAAAGCATGCGGCGGAACTAATCACAAACAACTCATTCAGACAGATGATCAAAGCGAATGCTCGTCCTGGGTGCTCAAAATAGTAGACAAACACACAGAGCATGAATGTCCGAATCCCAACACAAAACCAAACAAGACTGGAATTGGGATCCGAACACCACACCCTGCACAAGAAACCTTGAAACAAAAAGACAAGACATTATGGGAGTGTCAGAGCTCTGTCACAAAACCAAGAAATGACTAAACCGAATGTGACTGAACCCTGACAAATATAGGGTGAGACTTGATATGAATTGATTGCATTTGATCATGAAAATGCAGTTTAATGCATATATTTTGTATAAAAAAACATTTATTTATTAGAATAGCATGAATTGAATATTAACATGAACATTTATTATGAAAATGATGATTGGTGAGTTTTGATTTCCTTTTGTCTAATGCATCATATAATGTTTGTTGGTGGTATTAAATATTACTGTTACTATAAAGTTTTACCCAGAGATGCAGAGCTCTTCATCGATGTTTTCATTGGTGTTGTGCAGGTGTGATCGAGCGTTGGGAGCTGCTGCAGGCTCAGGCTCTCAGTAAAGAGATGCGCATGAAGCAGAACATGCAGCAGTGGCAGCAGTTCAACACAGACCTGAACAACATCTGCAGCTGGCTGGACCAGGCAGAAGAAGAGCTGGAGCAGCAGCGGGGACTGGACCTCAGCACGGACATACAGACCATCGAGCTACGCATCAAGAAACTCAAGGTCAGACACTCACAGACAGTTATTATGGTTGGTAACTAAAATGTATCAAGTCATAAGTATTAGATAAAAAATTAACTGAAATGTATGTTAACATAAAAACCTTATAGTAAAGTGTTACCAGAGATACCTACAGTTAACAATGAATCGCATGTCTACCGCATTTATTAATCTCACATTTAAGACAAAAGCTGTGTCTATTAATCTTAGCTAATGTACTGTGAACTAAATTGAACATAAACATTTTTATTAGCTGTACCACTTTCTATTAAGTGTCTTTAATTATTATGTACTACCATTTAGATTCATTTCAAAACAATGCACTTATTATGTGCATATATTTTTTTAAATTGTACTTATGTTATTATAATTTCCTGCGTGTAATTAATTTATGTAATTACAGCTATAATCACACTACTGACCCTTCTCTTCCCCATGATCCCATTCTTAAACCAACTAATGCCACCAAACCTGTCCTTTACCTTACCTGTATGAATAAAGATTCACCTAAATAACAACATCAACATCACGTTATATGTTTTTGTTCAATAACATAGCATAAAGCAGTGGTCCCCAACTTTTTTTGTGCCGCGGGCCGGTAAACGTTTGATAATTTTGCCGCGGAAGATTGTTGATTGGTACCGGTCCGCGGACCGGGGGTTGGGGGCCACTGGTATAATGCACATATAAAGCTCAACCTCATTAACTCAATGCTGTAAATATATATATCATTTTTTTTAGTTCATGTTAGTTAATGGATTAATTAATGTTTAAGTCCTTATTGTAAAGTGTTACCAATATGTTTATGTACTAAAATAACCAAAACTGATCAAAGAAAATGGATACGGCAAAAGCACAACAAAATTACTAAAACCCTGTAAAGCCTGAAGAATTAAATAGTCTGAAAAATCTGAAAAATAAAATTTAGACAAAAATGATATATATTTTTATACATGATATATATATGGAGAATTGTATGAGAATATGGAGATCATACTCAAATTTATTCAAAGGCCTAAAACTGAGCAAAATTATGTAACATAGTTCCTGGTATTTATATGGTTAAAAGCAAAAAGACACATGAACCATAACCTAACAGAACAATTATTATGTTAAAAGTGGATAAACTACCAATCAGAAGAAAGCAGGCATGTTTTTAGCAACTCACTTTTAAAAATAAAAGCTAATTCAAAATTTGAATAAATACTTTAATAGCATATAAAAATACTGAAATTCCAGTGTTTTTGTTAGAAAGGGAAATCTAACCAAGCGTGTTCATTAGTTAAACTTTTCTCTGTCAACCTTTGACTCCACACAGGAGCTGCAGAAGGCTCTGGATAAGCGGAAGGCCATCGTGCTGTCCATTAACCTCTGCAGCGCTGAGTTTGTGCAGTCGGACAGCGAGGAGGCCCGAGACCTGCAGCGACGGCTGAAGGAGATGAATAACCGCTGGGAACGCCTGAGCAGCTCTCTGGATGAGTGGAGGAATGCTCTCCAACACGCTCTCATGCAGTGCCAGGCAAGAAACTCCTCACCAACAACCCATCCTGAAGATGTTAGAAGAAGATGGACACAAGTTTGCTTTCAGAACAGAATAAAAATATATATATATATTAAAGTTTTAAATATGTATTTATTAATAATTTCATGAATAATATTATTATGCATATATGTCACGCCGTCACTGAACCAGGACTCTTGTTTTGCCCTCATTCAGTCACTCATTTGTTACCACGGACACTAATCATCACAGCTGTTTGAAAAAAATCTAATATTACCTAATTTGATGATGTTAAATTCAAAAGCATCAGTAAAAAAATCACTTTCCGTCACGTACTCTACAGGGTTTTTTTCTTTAAAAAATAACAGCGAAGATTTAATATATTTTAACTGCAATGCAAATATAAAAAAAAAAACTTCTAAAACATTTTGATACATACAAGAGTAGTTTTCAAAATGTATAACTTACTCAATTTACTGTAAAAGAACATTATATAAGCACAAGTTTATTGATAAATAAGCTTTCCCCCCCTACAATATTAGTAATTTTCTGTCACTGTTTGGATGTGATAAACATTTTATATTTTCCTCTGTCACTGTAATCTTGAAAAGGATTAGACAAGTCATTTACAAGGTAAAATCAGCTGAGAATTGAACAAATAGTGGACAGGAATCATGGCTCTTTAATGGATTATACAAGACTTCTGCACCATATAAATGTACACTTTTTCATGAAAGGCCTTATTTTTGGCCTAAAAATGTAATTCTTGATTTTCTTTCTGTTCAGGACTTCCATGAGATGAGTCACGGCCTCCTTCTGTGGCTGGAGAATATCGATCGCAGGAGGAATGAGATTGTCCCGATTGATCATACTCAGGACAGCGATACGCTACAGGAGCATCACAAAACATTTCTGGTAAATGATTTCTCTTTTCTGTTTATACAACATAATTGGGCTACAACTGGCTTGGCTTGTTTTGATGAAACACCGATTGTTCCACAGCAAATCCGTCGAGAGTTGCTGGACACGCAGCTGAAGGTGGCGTCCCTGCAGGACATGTCCCTTCAGCTGCTGGTCCACTCAGAAGGCAGCGACTGCCTGGAAGCCAAAGAGAAGGTGCATGTAATCGGGAACCGTCTCAAGATGTTGCTGAAGGAGGTGACGCGAGACATTAGAGAGCTGCAGAAGACCCTGGACATCACCAGCAGTCAGCAGGTTAGTTGCCAACATGGATGCCATCAGTTTGCCTGTATTTGACCAAAATGATATTAGTGCCTGGAAATGAATGAACTCTTTCCCCACCATTGACGGAATGATCAGGCTTTCTGTGTTTTTACTGTTATACGGTAGGAAGCGTTATTGTGCAACAAAAAAATGCTGGCAGAGAAAGAGAATTAATTCAAATAAATTTGTCAAAAAAATGCAAATTCATTAATTCATCCAAATGTTTCTAAATCATGGGTTTCAATCAGGGTCCCAGCAAACACCTAAAGGGGCCACAGGTTGGCTTCAAATGTATCAAATTGTCATTAACTCTTTCCATGACAGTTTTTTTAAATAAATGTTGCCAGCCACCGCTAGCATTTTTTATAAATTTCACAACATTTTCATGGAGCCCATAATGTTTTCTTGAAGGAATATTTGAAATTACAATAAATATATCAAACCAAGGACAGAGGCTCTAGTTAAAAAAAAAACCAGTTAACAGTTTTATCTAGCTTAATACATTTTCATAAAAACGCTTCATTTCAGTTTCATAAAAATTAAGTTTCATTAAAAAAAGCAACATTTTGAGCAAAAATGCCTAAAAGCTCATCCTGGGTCGATATTTCATTCAGTAAAATTAGGCAGTTTTGATTTATATGTTGTTTAATGTTGGTGATTATTTTTCATATGCGTATGATTACATATGCTATCGCTTATTTCTGCTTCTTGGTCTTTTGATTAGGTGATTCTGTACTCTTTCAGAAGAGGTGTGATCGCTCCCCCGACTGTATAATAGTAAAAACACAGAAAGCTTTCCATCAATGGCAGGGAAAGAGTTAATGGAAATAAGTATAAATATAATATGATTATTATTAATAATATATTAAAACAATCTAACTTATTTTTTTGAAATCTTCTTTCACCCTTAATTCATGTTGTTTTATTGTAGAACATCGTTTTTGAAACTTGAAATGAATTGTGGTTAACTAATTTACCTTATTGATTATATATAACCTATATTGATTAGTAAGTATGTTTATGCAGTATATTACATTGCTTTTAATATTATACAATATAGGGTCAAGAATATTGTGTGGGAAGGCTTCAAAAATGTTGAGAAATGTGCAGCAGTGTTGTTTTATCACCATTTGATATTAATTAGTATTTTGAGTTTTTAATGGCAATGTGCTTTTTGTCAATTTTATTTCCATTTTGTTTTTAGTTATTTTAAAACATCAAGTTAAACTAAATGAAACTGCTGCGGCAACTAGTGTTAGTATATTTTATTTACAGGGATAGTTCTGTAAGGATAGGCAAGGAGAGGGAATCAGTAGCGGGATAATATTTATTAAACTCAAAAGATAAACTCAACAAAGGGATCTTAAGTCGGACGTAGCAGAGAAAGTCACTGTGCAGAGTAAACAAGGCTGGCAGGAAGGAGGATCTTGTTCCGCAGGGCTGGGTAGAGGTTCAACGGTGGTGGGGATCTTGGAAGGGGAGTAAACCAGAAACTGAGCCAGGTACCAGCGAAACTTGCGGAGCGTCAAAGGGCGCAGCGTCTTGACAGCAGCAGAGGAGGTAGCACAGGGACTCAGGCCAGGCAGACAGGGGAGCTGGGGAGACAAATAAAAAGGGGAAAAACCAGAACCAGCAAACGCTAAACTAAAAGGAAGGGGCTAGGAGGAGAAGGGGAAAAACTAGATAGAAGAAAAGACCTAGGATCAAAGCAACAAAACAAAAGCACTGACTAAGACAAAGAACTAGGGAATGCTAGGAATAAGAGGGCCAGCGAGATCTGAAAGACAGCAATACATTCTGGCACAGGACAGAGAGTGAGAGAGAAATATAAAGGGTGACAAACGAACAAGGAACAGGTGTGAGCCATGAGTGTAATGAGTTAACAAGGGGGTGGAGAAACAAGGCACATGACACACAAAAGCAAAGAGAGCAAGACAAACAAGGACAAGCCCCCTTAACTAAACAGATACCCTGACAGTACCCCCCACCCTAGGAGCGACCCCAGACGCTCCCAGGGCAGACGTGGCCCGTTGCTGTTTGAAGTCCTCGATCAGCGAGTGGTCCAAGATGTCCCGAGACGGCACCCAGCATCTCTCCTCAGGACCATAACCCTCCCAGTCCACTAGGTATTGGTAACCCCTGCCACGTTTCCTGACGTCCAGCAGTCTCCTAACAGTAAACACCGGGGAACCGTCAACAAGACGTGGGGGGGGGAGGGGAGGGAACAGACACACCAGTGTTGAGACGGGAATAAAGCACAGGTTTGATACGGGACACATGAAAAACAGGGTGGACACGAGCAAAAACAGGTGGAAGCCTGAGCCGCACTGCCACCGGACTTAATACTTTGGTAATACGGTATGGCCCTAAGAACCTGGGTGCCAGCTTGTGTGACGGCACCTTAAGGGGCAGGTCCTTAGTGGAAAGCCATACTCTCTGCCCACAAACCTACTTGGGTGCAGGAGTCCGGTGGCGATCTGCTGCCACCTTGGAGCGTCTCCCCGCTTGGATGAGCGCCTTCCTGGCCCTTGCCCATGTACGTCTGCACCGCTGGACAAAGGCCTGGGCGGAGGGAACAGCGGCATCAGGTTCCTGTGAAGCAAAAAGAGGAGGCTGATAACCCATGGAACATTTAAAAGGGGACATACCGGTGGCTGCCACAGGAAGTGTGTTGTGTGCATACTCTGCCCAGGTGAGTTGCTGACTCCAGGAGGCGGGATTATGTGATGCCAGACAGCGGAGCATTCGCTCCAAATCTTGGTTAGCTCGCTCGGACTGCCCGTTGGTCTGCGGATGGAATCCTGAAGTCAGACTCGCTGAAGCACCGATCTGACGACAGAACTCCTTCCAAAAATGGGAAACAAACTGGGGCCCCCTGTCAGAGACCACATCTTTGGGAAGACCATGAATCCTAAAGATGTGATCAACTACCACCAGCGCAGTCTCCTTGGCAGAGGATAACTTGGGAAGGGGAATAAAATGAGCCGCCTTAAAAAAACGGTCCACGACTGTCAGAACCACAGTATTGCCCTGGGAGGGGGGGGAGGCCAGTGACAAAATCCAGGGCAATGTGGGACCAAGGGCGGGTGGGAATGGGCAAAGGCCGCAGCAGACCAACGGGAGGCTTGTTAGAGGTCTTGTTCTGGGCGCAAACCGTGCAAGCTGCCACGAACTATCTGACATCGTGGGATAGCAAAGGCCACCAAAAACGCTGGCGGGCAGAAGCCAGCGTTCTCCGCACACCTGGATGGCAGGCCAGTCTGGAAGAATGACTCCACTCAAGAACTGAAGGACGCAACGGCTCCGGAACAAACAACAGACCATTAGGGCAACCTCTCGGAATCGCCACCCCTCGCAAGGCTCCCCTAACCCGCCTCTCCACACCCCAGGTAACGGCCGCCACCACAACACCCTGGGGTAATATGGTGTCAGGCAACGCCTCGTCCCCCGGACTGGCAAAGAGACGGGAGAGGGCATCTGGCTTGATGTTCTTGGAACCAGGCCTGTACGAAAGGGTAAAACGAAACCGGTCAAAAAAGAGGGCCCACCTGGCCTGTCGAGAGTTCAACCTCTTGGCCGAACGGATGTATTCAAGGTCCTTGTGATCCGTCCAGACCAAGAAGGGCTCCGCCGCCCCCTCCAGCCAGTGTCGCCACTCGCCCAAAGCCAACCTAACCGCCAGCAGCTCCCGGTTGCCGACATCATAATTCTGTTCTGCCGGGCTCAGGCGGTGAGAGAAGTAAGCACAAGGATGCACTCTCCCATCATGAGGGGATCGCTGAGAAAGGACCGCCCCAACCCCGACCTCAGAAGCATCAACCTCCACGATAAACTGCAGATCAGGGTCTGGAACAGACAAAACAGGTGCAGATGTGAAACGGGACTTAAGTTTCGTAAAAGCCACCTGTGCCTGCTCAGACCACCTGAAAGGGACTCGAGTAGAGGTTAGAGCAGTTAGGGGAGCAGCAATCTGACTGTAGTTCCTGATGAAGCGCCGATAAAAGTTGGCGAATCCCAGGAAACGCTGCAATGCTCTGCGAGAGTCGGGGACTGGCCACTCTGAGACGGCCCTTACCTTGGCAGGATCTACCTTGACCCCTTCCGCCGAGATAATTTGTCCCAGGAACGGAACAGAGTCAGCGTGGAATAAGCACTTCTCCGCCTTGACATAAAGCTGGTTTTCAAGTAACCGCTGCAGCACCTGACGGACATGCTGAGTGTGTACCTGTAGAGACGGGGAAAAAATCAGAATGTCATCAAGGTACACAAAGACAAATCGATTGATCATGTCTCTAAGCACATCATTAATCAGGGCCTGAAAGACAGCAGGAGCGTTGGTAAGCCCAAACGGCATAACCCGATATTCAAAGTGCCCGGTGGGGGTGTTAAAGGCTGTCTTCCACTCATCGCCTTCCCTTATCCGAACCAAGTGGTAGGCACTGCGGAGATCTAACTTGGTGAAGATCCGCGCTCCTTGCAACAACTTGGGAGCTGAAGACATCAACGGCAGGGGGTACCGATTCTTAATAGTGATGTCATTGAGCCCACGATAATCAATGCAGGGCCGCAAGGAGCCGTCCTTCTTCTCCACAAAGAAAAACCCCGCGCCTGCAGGAGAAGAGGAAGAGCGAATGAGGCCAGCCGCTAATGACTCACGGATGTACTTATCCATGGCCTCTCTCTCCGGCGCTGAGAGAGAGTAAAGGCGGCCACGAGGCGGAGAAGTGCCTGGGAGTAGGTCAATAGAGCAGTCATAGGGTCTGTGGGGGGGAAGAGATGCCGCTCGGGACCTACTGAAGACCCTTCGAAGATCAAGGTACTCGGCAGGAACGCCAGTCAAATCAGAGGTCTCCTCCGCTTCCTCCTGCAACGCAGAACAAGAAGAGACAACAGACGAAGCAACACCCAGACAAGACTTGTGACAATAAGCACTCCACGCCAACACCGAATTTTCGGCCCAGCCGATGTGAGGACCGTGCTTCACCAACCACGGGTGCCCCAGTACAATAGGTGTGCTGGGGGACTCAAGGAGGTAAAACACGATCTCCTCACTGTGATTGCCCGAGATAGTCAAACTTACAGGTGAAGTGACATGGGTGACCTGAGTAAGGATAGAACCATTGAGAGCCCTGGCAACAAGTTTCTTCCTAAGGGATGATACAGGCACACCCCACCGAGTCACAAGGGATGCATCAATAAAATTACCCTCAGCCCCAGAATCCACAAGAGCTGAACAAGGCCTGGAAAATGGCCCCCACCTGACAATGGCTGGGAGCTAGGTGCGGAGTGTAGGGGAATCAAATAAAGGGGTGACGCTCACCAGTACTCCCCTGTCTACTGGCGAGCCCTGGCTTTTAAAGAACAGGCCACCGCGAAGTGTCCTGCTTTAGCACAGTACAGGCAGAGTCCTTGATCAAGGCGACGCTTCTTCTCTTCTGCTGACAGTCGAGTAAGACGAGTCCGCCCTACTTGCATGGGCTCCACCTCAGGAAGTGGCTCAGGGTGTGAATGAGATGCCTCAGGAACCTGGTGTGAACGATTAGGCCATGATGGGAAGGCACGTTGACGGCGAAGATTGATGCGCGTCTCGACCCGAAGAGCCAGATCCACCAGACCATCAAATGACGCCGGTAGATCGTGGATGGCGATCTCGTCTTGAATCTCAGGGTTGAGCGCCTCTCTGAAAACGTCCCACAAGGCAGCTTCGTTCCAACCACAAAGGACAGCCAGAGTTCGAAACTGAATGGAAAAGTCTGTAACAGATAACTTCCCCTGTCTCAGTCTCAGTCTCACTAGTTGGCTGGCAGCCTCTTTACCAGACACCGAACGGTCAAAAACCTTGATCATCTCCTGACGGAACAGTTCAAATGTGGAGCAGTAAGGTTCTTGCTTCTCCCAAACAGTGGTCCCCCATTCTCTGGCCCTCCCAGTGAGTAGGGTAATGACAAATGCCACTTTAGCAGCCTTGGTGGCAAAGGTGGTGGGCTGTAGGGCAAACGTGATAGCACACTGGGAAAGAAATGGCCGACACGACTTAGGGTCCCCATCGTAAGGAGGTGGGGCAGGCACTCTAGGTTCAGGGTTCACATGAGAAAAAGCAGGGGCCGAGACAGCAGCAGTCTGCCTCATCCTGGTCTTGCCTCAATTCCCTGACTTGAGTGGTGAGTTCAACAACACGAGAGGACATGGCCTCTACTTCTCTTGAAGTGTCAGTTAGAAGCGTTTCATGTTGGCCCAGCAGCACCCCCTGCTGAACAACGGCAGCCCGGATCTGTTCTGAGCCCGCTGATTCCATGCTGGCGCGATTGTACTGTAAGGATAGGCAAGGAGAGGGAATCAGTAGCGGGATAATATTTATTAAACTCAAAAGATAAACTCAACAAAGGGATCTTAAGTCGGACGTAGCAGAGAAAGTCACTGTGCAGAGTAAACAAGGCTGGCAGGAAGGAGGATCACGTTCCGCAGGGCTGGGTAGAGGTTCAACGGTGGTGGGGATCTTGGAAGGGGAGTAAACCAGAAACTGAGCCAGGTACCAGCGAAACTTGTGGAGCGTCAAAGGGCGCAGCGTCTTGACAGCAGCAGAGGAGGTAGCACAGGCAGACAGGGGAGCTGGGGAGACAAAAAATAAAAAGGGGAAAAACCAGAACCAGCAAACGCTAAACTAAAAGGAAGGGACTAGGAGGAGAAGGGGAAAAACTAGATAGAAGAAAAGACCTAGGATCAAAGCAACAAAACAAAAGCACTGACTAAGACAAAGAACTAAGGAATGCTAGGAATGCTAGGAATAAGAGGGCCAGCGAGATCTGAAAGACAGCAATACAATCTGGCACAGGACAGAGAGTGAGAGAGAAATATAAAGGGTGACAAACGAACAAGGAACAGGTGTGAGCCATGAGTGTAATGAGTTAACAAGGGGGTGGAGAAACAAGGCACATGACACACAACAGCAAAGAGAGCAAGACAAACAAGGACAACTAACTAAACTGTTAACTAAACAGATACCCTGACAAGTTCAACCAAAAATGAAACTTCTGTTATTTTTAAGTTGTTTCAACCCTGCATACATTTCTTTGCTTTGCTGAACACAAAATAAGATATTCTGAGGCGTAAATGCTTGGTTATAAACATTCTTCAAAGTATCTTTCTTTGTGTTCAGCTGAACAAAGAAATTCATACAGGGTTGGAAGAACTTGAGTAAATGATGACAGAATTTTCCTTTTTGTGTGAACAATCCCTTTAAAGTTTCAAGTAACAGCAATTTTTATATGGTTTAAGTTTTTGTGTAACTATAATAACCCTGATGTGCAGTACTAAACGTAATCCAGTGTTTGTCTAGTTTAAGATCCCTCACGCTCTCTTTCTTCAACCCCTCCTCAACACTCACAATCTCTGTAGGACTTGTCATCTTGGTCGTCTGCGGATGATTTGGATACTTCGGGTTCCCTGAGCCCCGCGTCTGGACGCAGCACTCCCAGTCGCCAGCGATCGGTAACACATCACCCTCATGTTCTGTTGGGCCCTTCGAAGATCAGTGTTTGCTTGTCACCTTGAGGCGATAGTTTGACACTTGAATGTCCCTGAAACCTGGCCTCCAAAACACACTTGATACCCTATTAGCATATTGCTCAGAGTTCCTCCACAACTCAGAACCTTTCCCAGCATGCTCTCCTCTAATGCAAGAGCCGCATCAGGACTGGAGATGTGATTCATCCCTTTTGTGTTTCCGCATCCCTTTGATTGATCCAACTGCATTTTACATCCTTAAAACAACTAGTCACACCTGTATCACACCCCTAAATTCTGGTTGGGTTCCTCTGCTCATTTGCCCACATTCATGTTTTATTAGAGATTCCCACACTGTAGTCTTCAAGGAATACTGGTTCTGCGAAAAAAATGCCCAGGTCATATTTAACCTCAAAATCAAAACAAGAAAGTGTGAAATTATATTTAGCATGAAAAAAAATATACCTTTTTTGGACATTTTGAACATAATTTCATGATATTTAAACACGTTCCCTTTTGATGTGTCCAGATGTATTTATTTTTTATTTTATATGTATATATATATATATATGTGTGTGTGTGTGTGTATGTATGTGTATATATATTTCATATATATTTCATAATAACATTAGATTCTATATTTAATAATAATAATATAATAATTCATTTTAATGAATCGTATGCTACTTCCTTTTTATGACACAAACTTGCTTTTTAATTTATTTAATATATTATGTTTTTTGCATTATAATACACACACGGTTGTACTCAAGCGTTTACATACACTTTGCAGAATCTGCAAAAATGTTAATGTAATTTTAACTAAATAATCATAAAAATTATGTAGTATTTTTTATTTTGTGTTGTCCTGAACAAGATATTTTACATAAAAGATGTTTACATATAGTCCACAAGACTAAATAAAAAAATAAAAAAATAGCTGAATTTATAAATGAATAAAAAAATAGCTTAATTTATAAAAATTACCCCATTCAAAAGTTTACATACCCTTGATTCTTAATACTGTGTGTTTTCTTTATTAATTCAGCTACTTTTTATGTAAACATCTTTTATGTACAATATCTTATTCTGGACAGCACTAAATAAAGAATAACATGCCATTTTTAGAATCCCTTCTATTTTGTTAAAATGAACATTTTCACAGATTCTGCAACAGGTATGTAAGCTTTTTTACAACTGTATAGTGAATATAATATAATGAATGATTTTGATCACACTTTACATTTAAGGTTCTTTTCTCTTAAATAACTATTAAATAGGATTTTAATGGTTAGGATTAAGAGATGTAGAATATGTCATGCAGAATAAGGCACTAATATTATTCTATATTATTAATATGCATGGTAATAAACTACTAGTTAATAGTGAGAATTGGACCCTAAACTAAAGTGTTACTGAGATTTTTTTCTGCATTGCAGTAATGAATGCAAAACAAATCTTAATGGTGGACTATGGTGAAATATGACCTTGGACATTTTGTGTGAGTCACTCTCAGAAAACTAGCCATTTGTCCAATGAAGAAATGTAAAACGTCTTCAAAGCTTTTTAAATGTCAAAGGATCAGTTGTTGGCAATGTCATTTTTCTGAGAACGCTGTCATGAAGAACCAGTTTCTTTGTCTCTATAGAGGTGCTGTCACCCTTCTCATTTGATTTTGTTGGTGCTCTTCTTTTTTTGGGTTCTTTCATCAGTAGCTTTGTCTTTATTTGCCTGGACTGAAACATTCTTTCTTTCTTTTACCCCCCTGTTCATTGCAAACAGCCACGGGGCAAAAGTAGTCTGTCACAGCCCGGAGCCTGTGTGAGCAGTCCACTTCACAGGTACCTTTCTCCTGGTTTCTAGAACACTCGGAAGATAATGGAACTCAACCCATGACCTGACCGTAGGCCCCTAGGGCTAATGGCTCTGGGTTGACCCCTAAGTGGACAGTG
The DNA here is from genome assembly GCA_037043235.1 of Rhodeus uyekii. Lineage (NCBI taxonomy): Eukaryota > Metazoa > Chordata > Actinopteri > Cypriniformes > Acheilognathidae > Rhodeus > Rhodeus uyekii. The sequence continues at coordinate 2,682,091 of JAWRVZ010000057.1, forward strand.
TCCTACAAACCTTGCAGTGGCCCAGCGATTCAGCATGATACTGATGCTGACATATTAGCAACCTAAAGGCTCATGCTGATGACTTCCATCATCTTCTGTGATTCTAGACACTGCTCAGGTTAGGGAGCTGAGATAGACACTACGAAGGGAGCTCGTGAACCAGGCACAACATGCTGGTTTTATGTATACTTCATCTGATACTTGGCTGTAAATATGGATTCGCTAGGCTGCTTTTGCTGCTGAGCCGTTCGCATTTTCTTGTCTATTCAGCAAGCGTCTGCAATGAACAATCTTGGCAACAGATCCTCTCTTTTTCTCTCTCTGGTGTGTTACATCTGCTCTTTCACCGACTAATCAATCATCTTCTCCCTCCTCCGATCTGCCATCCGTGCAGTTTGATGACGCGCTAGAGAAACATCACTGTGCCTTACATAGACTCAGTGTCAGAACACACAGTAACACACTCCAGTGGCTCTCAGAAGGTGTTAACAAAGCCCGCTTTCCCATGCCATGTCAGCATTAAAGGTGCTTAGTCACAAAATTACGTTTTTTGTATTCAGGCATGGTGAAATTGCAAGACATTTTTTTATTAAATGAAAGAAGCGACAATCTGGTTTCAGATTGACAAACCATTGTTTAAAAAAGTTAGTCGCAAATAAATATTTTGTAGTGAAGATTTTTTAATTATAGAACATTTGTTTATAATTAGGATAATTGTTTATTATAAGACCATCATCTCATTATGTTTAAACTCACAATGAAATTACCTCATTCTTATAGATACTTTTTATTTTATGATTTCTAAAAACATTATTATAAGATGTGATATCTCCCCTTTAAAAACTTTGTTATTACATATTTTATTTATTGTTAAGATAATTGTCAGTCAGTCAAAAATGAGGCTGAGAAAATGGTGCCTTTAAGATAATAGTTATTTTAAGATTATTGCAGGATAATTATTTTTTATAAAATGAAGAAATATCAATATCAAACTTGGTACAATATTCAAAATCATATAAACAAAAAGGAGTTTGCACAGAATTTTCTTCTTTATTTTGGAGACTTTTCTCAGGAGATCAATGCAACATTCAACCACTGTAAAAATTAGTAACGGATGACATTTCCAGTCATTTTAAGGTGATTAGTGTTTCAGGGAAGTCAGATCGCATCATTATTACACTCATTTGTATTTAAATCAATGTAGCAAAGACTTTTTACAGTCAGTTTGTCTGCTGTAACCCAGATCATGTGTCTTTTTCAGAGGGCACAATCGTTCATGGGCTTCATCTTTTCAAATTTAGTTTCTTCCAGCGAATCCCGCACACAGATATTAAGGAAAACTCTTTGCCTTAAACTTAAAATTGTTGAGCTGTGCTTTTTTCCAGTTAGCATTCACTCTCTTTAACAGCGCTTTGACAAAAAGGCATATTTCTAAAAAATAAAGAATGTCCCTTTTGCTTTTAAACGCTACTGAGGATTTCAAACTAACTCTGTGTCAAGCTTGGCCAGCTAATGTGTCTCCAGATATCATGCAACAGAAATTGTTCTATCCAGTAAATATAAAAGCCTATTTAATGAGAAAATGTCATGGATTGTGAATCTACACAAAATCCGTTTCCTCAGCTACAGTTTTAGAAATAGCTACACAACAAATGTCTTTTCTCTTACTCAGCTAGTTTTGCACCTGAGCATGTCCACCTCTTTGCATAGCAGGTCTCGCAACGCCGCTGGATCCGGTTCCTCCCATTCTGAAGAGGAAGACCCACCGTCCTGGTGCAAAAGCTTCCTGAAACGTGTCCTCTGGGCCGCTCTGCCCATGCAGATCATCCTGCTGCTGGTGGTGGTTGTGGCCTGTCTTGTGCCTACGTCTGAGGAAGACTATAGCTGTGCCCAACTCAACAACTTCGCCCGCTCCTTCCACCCCATGCTCCGCTACACCAACGGGCCTCCGCCCATGTGAGCTTGACTTTGAAGTAATTGAACGGGTTCCTCCCTAATTTGGCACCTTACACATTTAAGAGTTTGGCAGCCAAAGTGAATTATTATCGCGTCTTTGTACAGCTGCTAACTCACAGTACGTCACTGAGTCTCGTGTAGATGTTAGAACAAAGCCTATTGCACTGAAAACTGCTGTCAGGTGTTGTTAGTGCTACTGATGTTCTTCCATATTTGACGTGAGAGAGGAATTAACTTAACACTGGTACTGTCGAAAGAGTTAATCAGGTCGAAAGGCCTTTTTTAATCACGGAAAGATTGAGTTTATTCAAGAAAAAACTGGAGTTGCTCGTATCAAATGAATAACTTGTAAAAAAGAGAAGATGACAAATTTATTAACTCTATTGCAATTATTTTTTATATGTATTTTTGGCATGTGGTCATCCTTTGGTTTTAAAACATTCATTGAATTTGTTGTTGATTTTTTTGATCTTATCTTACCTGCTCTAATATTCAAGTTAACTGTCATGAATATACTTTACTGTATGTAATACACTGATATCAAAGAAAAGGATATTTATGTATGTACAGTTCGCTAAGGCCTAAGAAACCTTTGCAATGAAAAAACACACATGATGTTCACATAACCTGCTGATTAGTATTTTTCATTAAAATAAAAGATTAAATGACAATAATTAAATTGTGAATTATTGTTATTTTCTTACCCGAAGCAATCTTTGCTTAAACGTCAAACTAATTTGCACAAAATATTCACAGGATTCATTTACAGGAAGTAGGAGTCCTCTCGTTCATCACAACAAACATAGTAAAGCATTTCATTTTTCCCTTTTCAAAGTTATATTATTAACCTTCTGAAACCATCGTAGACCAGCTGATGGACTAGTGTAGCCATGTTGTTCTCTATTATAACTTGCTAAATATATTTAATATATTTAAGCTTGTTGGAGATACCAGAACATCAGAATCCAATCCACATCACATGCAGGTTGTGAAATTACCATTTAAGGACCATTCATCTAGAATTGGAGGTTATCATCACCAATCCGCTGGTCTCTCTGATGTTGTACTGGAGGGAGCTGGCAGAGCCTGGGGTTTGGACTCATGAGATCGAGTAACATTTATGGAGGAAGCTGGAGTTTCCCAGATGTGAGGCGTGTGATGCTGGTGTAGGTGAGCAGTACAGTGACAGTGACGTGATTGGATCAGAACCTCCAGCCTTCTGAGAACTTCATAGTTTGGCACACAGCCTGCACAGTCAACACCCAACATCTGAGACACCACCGTGTAGAAGTCCAGCAACTGCAATGTACAAACACTAGTTAATTCTAACAAATTGTCAGTGCATTTCCATGTTCATGTGTGTGTGTGTAAACTCAGGAAAAAAGAAGTGCTACAGGGAGAAAGGAAGGACAGCTGATCATCCTTGCTGTCAAACCCGCAACCTTCAGATTACCAGTCTGACTCTAACCATTAGGCTATGGCTCATTTCCTGTTCACACAAATATTAGTGCAAATAATTTTTCTGGGAAGAAAGCAGTTGAAAGTGGGAAATATAAATATATATATATATATATATATATATATATATATATATATATTTGTGTGCAGATATGTGGTTTTACGTCACACTCTGTACCTGTTTCTCACTGTGAGTAAGATCTGTTATGGCGCTAGACTGAGTGTCCAGGAGTCTTTGTGCTTGTTGAATATCATCTCTCGCTCTGAGTTCCTGGTTTTGCAGCTCTGACTGGATGGTGGTCAGCTTCTTCTCAGTCTTTGCCTTGTTCTTCTCAAGCTTCCCCAGATTCTTACTCTGCTCCTCTATGGTTTGGTTTTGTTCCATCACTTTGATCTTGTTGCACCAAAGACAGCAGAAACTGGGCGTTTAAAAGCATGGCCACACATGTCAACATGCACTATTACATGCACTATCTACATGTCAAACAGCACTATTAACGACGACATGAAATGACATTTCATGAGTTTGTTTTGACAGGGTAATTCCTAATCAGAATGGCCTAGTTTGAGCTTTAAGTGAAAGACTATTTCCTCCACAGTTATCCATTTCAATTGGTTATACACTACATCAAAATATAGAAAAATATATAGCTATACTACTTATATACTTATACTTTGTCAAAATAAACATAAAGGGTCGATTTAGAACTTTCATATTTATGAATTTAACCAATGCTTTAATCCAAAGAAACTTCACAAAGTACATCTTATTAGTATATTCGGAAACTAAAACACTGATCTGAAGAACTTTTGAGCATTTTTTTAATTGGCAGAATGTCTTAGTCAAATCAAGAACCCTATACAGAGAAAGTTGGTCTTGACATGAAGTCATTTTTATATTCATGCAATTCCAGATGCCCTCAAAGCATTATTAAGATAAACATATTTTGTATATTCACATTTGTCTTTTTTGTACGTTATGCTGAAATGACTCTGTTTGGTGAGGGTCTGTGGGCCAGGGCTCTTCCCTGTACCTTCAGCTCATTGGTGTGGGACAGCTGGGCTTTCAGCTCCGTGTTGGAAAAGCGTAAGGTGCTCAGCTCTGCCTGCAGTCGATCCACCCGCTTCTGGAGCTTCTTACAGGCCAAAGCCGCGTCATCTTTCTCCACCGCCAGAGCTGAACGGCTCCTCTTCTCTTCCTCCAGCTGGACCACCTTCCTCCTGAGCAGCTCCAGGTGAAGGTCTTTACTTCCTGAACGCTCCTTCAGTTCTTTAAGCTGAAGCCATGGATGGAAATGAAAATCAATTATAATTAATAATCAAATATTATGAATGCTGTTTGGTTCATATTTAAAAAATAGATCAAGATTTATACTTAATATTTACATTTCTGACAAATGTCATGGTAATGACAATGTTGATATGTTTGGTCTTAGCGAACTAGATCTGCTACGCTGTTGCTGGAGGGCAAGTACGAGAATTGTTACTCCCGATACATATACAAAATGCTGCTGTGAGCGATTAAGGCATGCTGCTGCTGTCCAATATAACAGTACTATGTGTGTGTCTGTGTGAGACCATTCCTCCGTCACTCTCCACCATCATGTCATCCTGTAATCCTGTTCACTCCAAGATCCCTCATAACAGCCAGACTCAATCATCTTACTTTAAGTACAAACTGTCTAATAAATGTTTATTTGCACTGACTCTCTTCTCCAAGTATCTGTCTGTAACATTATTTTTATTTTACATAAACTTTTTAAGTCGGTAAAATCTGAAACAATTGGCCAGTAATTTGTAACATATTCTATTTCACATTCAGGACTCTAAACAATTTGCACGAAAACATTTAACTAAATTGGAGTTTGTTAGGTACATTACTGCCAATCTTTGAAAGGCCTGCACCTTTCTCTGAAGGTTGTAGAACTGTGTCTTGGTCTCCAGTAACGCCGTCCCTTCCTGTCTGGTCAGCTGTTGTGCTCGTGTAAGAATGGCTTCAAGTCTCATATCAAATCCCAGATCTGCAGCAACATGATCCACTTTTAACTTCTCTGAGAGCTGCTCCACGAACCGCAGGTACTACAGAAGAAGACAATGACATTACTGAGAGGTCATTTATGATGCGTTCTAATTGTGTTCAAATTTCAAATATCCATCTTAGTTTTAACGTGACAGTGGGCACTGCCATTTGTAACTTAATTGTGCAAGGCTTCCAGTGCCGTTCACTGTACAAAACAGCTTGATATGCAGGTTGATATTATAAACTGGTATATCTTATATTATTTGGTAACACTTTATTTTTGATAGTCAACTTTAGTCATTGGGGTAGCGGAGAGATAGTCATATCGTCCATTTTTTTTGTTTTTTTTTAATAATCAAACTTTTGTCTGCAAGCCATATGCAGCCATCAAAATAGCCACATATGGCTCGCGAGCCCTGACCCCTGGTCTAGCTGTTTGCAGATTGTAGTTTTTGTGACATCACAATGCTCAGGCCTCGTCCACGACTGCTGCCAGACTCTGCCCTATTATCACAGACCCCACCCTGAGTGAGCTGAACACATTTAACAGCAGCATTCAAGTAAGAAATATATGCTATTATTAAAGCTACTAAAGTTATTCAATCAAAGAGCAGCGAGTGTTTTTTTTGTTGTTGTTTGATTCATTAACAGCATATTCAGCAGTGTGTACTGTATAATACACTGCTTTCACTTTAAAACACAGATTCTATTTTTCTACTTGCTGTTTATGTTTGCAGATATAACTAACTGTGTTTGTGAACTTTGCATGTTCTTTTACATCTCGTACATAACCTTGTGTGTATTTGACTGTTTAAGCGCAATAAGATGTGAAAAAGAACTTCAAGAGAGCTGCCAGACAGCTTTCTATGCTCACGGTTCGGATGTATGTGCTCAGAAAACCATATATCAGAAGTCTAGACTGATATGGCTTTAAAACGCATGCAAATAATAAATAAGTTTTAGCTTTTAACAGAGTATTCAAGGCACGATCTGTAAAGGCTCTGCCCTCTTCTGGAAAGTGGGTTGGAGAGCAGCAGCTCATTTGAAAACAGCATGTTTTACTTCCACTCAAAAATGGGCATTTATAACATGGTATAATAAATGGGCATAATAAAAAGGGGCATGATAAGTTCCATTCAATATCTACTAACACTTTAATGCAATGCTCCCTTAACAGACATTCTGCGGACAATAAGATGAACATGTCAACCTATTCTATTAACCTGAACCCTATCACCTAACCCTAACCTAACAGTCAAGTTGCAAAGTTACTTATAGTTACTAGAATGTCTAAAGACATTGATTGTGGATGCGAAAAAAAGTTTCACCAATTATTTTACTGTATTCTTTTACTGTACTGTATAGTTTTACCATTTACTGCACTATTCTTCAAGTTATTTGCCTATAGCGGCTAATGAACTGGACATCTCACGGATTCACAGGAAATATCATTTATATTGCTCAATAAAGTGGATACAGTGGACAGAAAGGTTTTACAATGTGAATTAAGGATTTGGTGGCATGAATCTTCTTTCTCACATGCTGTTTGTCCTGATTCATTACGTCTTTACAGACTCCAGCTGTCAGCAGCTCATCCTCCAGTCTCTGTATTCTGTCCAGCAGCTCCTGTTTTCTCCGTTCAGATCCGTTCTGATGCTCTTTGTGGCTGGACAACTGCTCCGTCACCTCCGTCAGCCTGACTTCCATCTCCATCTGAGACTAGAGCAAGCAGAAAGCATTGGTTGAAAAATAAGAATGCAATTTTTATTTTTATAATAGATGCCTGCAAATGACCTTTCGTCCACTTTTCTCTCGGGTACAGAGGGCTGTAAGTGCCTTCAATATGTCATTCTCTGTGTGTGGAACAGGAAGATACTGATCCTCCAGCAGGGCTTCCACATTCTTCATGAAGGCCTCATGGTGATTGTGAGATGCCCGAGCTTCATTCTGACAGGCTTGGAGTTTATTTTCCAGATCTTGAGACAGATTCTCATAGTGGCGGCAGCGCTGCTGTGCAGACGCCAGCGCCAGTTCAGTCTCCTGCAGGGAGTTTTTAAGGGTCTGGTTCTCCCTCTCTAAACTTAGCTTCTTCAAGGAGATTATATACAATTCCTGAAAAAACAGACAGAATATTGCTGATTTATTCTAACTGGTTTGGCTTTCCAGGAAATAGACTTAAAAATAATATCACCCTGTTTAAAAAAAAAAGAAGTTTTTTTCCTTTATGCAAAATATATTTACTTCTGATGAATTTAATTAAGCTACCAGTTAAAATGATTTTTTTCTCGTGTCACCATGAATTCTGAAGGATTGCAGCTAATGTTCTCAGAACTGTTAACAAGAACAAGTTATGAAAAAAACCATTATTCCAGTAATGTTTGTTCAAAGTTATCTGGTTTTTAGTAATGTTCGCACAAACATTGAACATTTCCTCTAAAACATTTGTAAAATACAGAGATCCCTCGTTTATTGCGGTTAATGTGGACCGGAACCCCCCGCGAAAATCCGCGAAGTAGGATCAGCAATCAGCTCACGGGATACATCCACTCGTGCTCTCATTCGTCGATCTCGTGCCGGGAACCAATCACGTGTCTTGTCTGTGTGCCGTGGGCATGTACAAAGACTCTGAGAGAGTTTCTCTCTTTGTTTGGCATCCCGGGAAACCGTTTCTCTCGCATCACAATAAATCAACGCTGCTTTCCTCAATACGGCTGCCAATATGGTGGTATTTTTGAATTTTTATTTTTCAATAAATATTGAACCGCAAAGTGGATTACTGTATTACTACCTGTTTCAGAATATTCAGTTCATTCAAAAGTAACATTCATAATGTTTGTAAAATGATCAAATGGAATGTTGAAACAAACCAAAAAAGGTTTTCAAAGACATGGTGAACCAGACACATGTTAGCAAAACGTTCTTAGAACATATTTTTGTTCACTGGGATCATATGACACTGAAGACTGGAATAACAGCTGCTGAAAATTCAGCTTTGCCATCACAGGAAAAATTATTATCATTTTAAATTATACTAGTGTTCCCAATAAATGCAGTCTTGGAAAAATTTGAATGATTCCAAACATTTGACTGATTTATTTTGTCAGATTCACCCTCAAATATTCTTATGTTGCTAAAGTTGTGTGTTTGATTGCATTATTGATCTGGAAGGATACCTGTCTGTTAGAGTTCAGCTCATTTGCTCTGGAGGCTGAAAGTGTCTGTTCACGGTCTACATCAGTCGCAAGTCTCTTTACTGTTTCTCTGCTGGCTTTACACTCCACCTCATACAACTTCACACTCTCTTCTAAAGCACAAACGCAGTTCTTCAGCCGGTCTCTGTCCTTGAAACATGCATCCACCTTATCATAGAGAGGTATGTTAGTAATCAGGAGAATATTAAAGTATTGACAGAAGGCATATGCCAAAAACACTCACCACAGACACAATATAATCCATAGGATCCACCTTTCCTGCCACATTTACCGAGGCATTATTTGCTAATGTTGATATAAACTCATCACATCTTCTCTGGGTGTCAGTGGCTTCCTGTTTTGCCTTGTTGCATTCTGCAAAATATTGTCTGCAAATTTGCAACAGTGTTTGTTAAAAGAAAATGATCTGTGGAATAAAATCAAATCCAGATGATGTTTTAATTGGTCTAGGCAGGTGGTGCTGGGGAGGTAGAGGGGCAGAATAAGAATTTCCATAGTGGACTATTCATATATGTGTGTGTTTGTGTTGCACACATGTTGGCTATAAATATTTATGCAGTTTTATGTATATAGAAATGTATTATTTAAATAGTTAAGGAAAAGCAGCTAACATGTGTATGGCATAAATGATTAGTCCAACAATATACTGTTCACAGAATGCATCATATAACTTTGAAAAGATGCACACTACTTTACTATTATTCTAAAATATAGCAAACGTAAATAAAAAAGAACTGTTGTGTGTGTCTAATCTTTTTACTACTGTCTAGTGTACCATAAATGCTCACTTCGACTTGATCTCAAGTTCCATCATTTTCTCCTTGATCTCCTCGTTCTCCTTTGTAAGTGTCTGTATTCTCATGTCCGTGATGCTTTTGGAGGAGGTGATGGAAATCATCTCTTGCTCTGTGTTGAAGCTGCGTTCTCTGAGCGAGCTGATGAGAGACTCGTGTCTCGCCTCTTTCTCTTTATGTCTAGCTATAGCATCCTTTAAGCTCTTCAAACTCTCATCCTGAGATGAAACTTTGGATTGGCTTTCCAAGAACTGTTAAAATGAAATATGTTATTTCACAAAGCAAATGTGCATCCAAAACACCCTGAAATGCCAGTGAATGTGTAAACCTGTGTTTGGAGGTTGTTGTATTTGGCCTGCAGGGCGGCCAGCTCTTCACGGGCCGTCTCAGTCGCCTGTTTATAGTGTGTGAGGTGTTGCTGCATCACAGATTCATCCATTGTGAAAACGCTGTCAATCAAACTTCAATGTTGCCAGACAGAACCTGATGTGTCCATAACAATAGCAACATTCATAATGAATATATTCATAACTTTTTATAATAGTAATAAATCTTATAAATCTTAGGATATTATTTAACTCTTACTCAGTTACAAAATATTACTTCATTAATGCCCAAGGGTAAATCTGATGATGAATTATCAACAAAAAAACTCTATTGTATTTAATAATTATAATTATATGTAATTATAAAATATACATTTAAAATGGTGCAAAACTAAATTATTCCTTGTTAGCATGTTTTTTTTGTCTATTTTATGACCATTTCTGAAGACGTATATATATGGTATATATATCTGACATTTGGTTATAGCAGAAGGCAGTAAAATAAAAGTCAATGATTAGTTTTATGAAGAATAGAGTTATGAGAATGTATAACTCTATAAATTGGCACTCACTTTTTGTCGTTTACGTCGATATATCAACCCATCTCTGTCTAATGCACAGGGTTCTGCAGATTATGTCTGTACTTTATCAGGTATCCAAGCAACACAACAACATTTAACGCATTAACCTTTAGGGGGCGCAATATCAAATATTAATACAAGCGGATTTTACATTCATACATTGGTTCATGCAGTTAGCAGATGCTTTTCGGATCCGACGTACAATTAATTAGTTTACATTTGATTTGTAACTCATTTTCATCCCATTTAATTTATTGGCATTATGGATTTCAAATTGCACTTATATGAGAAATAACATTAAAAACAAATTACAACCCTCTTGTGGGGAAAAAAGTGCATTTTAGAATAAAAAATGGTAATGTATTTAAAGTGTATGTAAAGTATGTATGTAAAGTGTATTTATTACACAAATAATATGCTTTAAATAAACACACTTAAGTGTGAGTTAAATATAATGTTTTCGACTGACTAAATGCATAGTATATGTAATTGATTTCAACTGTATCTCAGGTTAAGTTCGTTTTAAATGCAATTAGTTGAATTTTTGAGTGACAAGTTTTAGTTTGACTTAATACATCTTTATATGTACTTTCATAATTGCTTCTAGTTATCGTGTTCACGTCGGATAACAAACTCAAACTGTGACAAACACACTGAAGTTGAAATTAGTATGGTGTTAATACATAATAAGTGTACTAAAATAAGTCATGGCCAAAATTGTTGGCACCCCTGAGATTTCTCCAGAAAATCAAGTATTGCTCACAGAAAGATAATGCATTAACACATATGTATTGCTATGAAGAAGTGTAAGAAGCTTATTAATGTTTATAGGAAGCGATTGATTTCAGTTATTTTTTCCAAAGGCTGTATAACCAAATATTAAATTAAGGGTGCCAATAATTCTGTCCAGCACATTTTTGTAGTTTTGTGTGAAATTATGTCAAATGTTCCTCCTTTTTTTTTTTTCCAATATACACAAAGGGAATAAACGTGTATAGCAACGTTTATATGTGTTAATACTTTTCTGTGAGCAATACTTGATTTTCTGGAAACATTTCAGGGGTGCCAATAATGTTGGCCATGACTGTATATAAAAACACTATAAAATCATAAATATTTAAAATATTATTAAGTAAAACTTAATTAGACATTATTTCAAAGGGTATTTTTTATACGTGAACTTAAGTATGTTAAGAAATATTGTCATTAAAGTGTACTCTCTTTAAGCACACTTAAGTGACCTTTCATTTTAACTATATTATATTATAAGCAAGTGCACTTTTAAACAGAGAAATTACAGTTCTCCTCACTAAAAGGTAATTAAAACAAGAAACATGTTACAGTTCGATATTTATAGTAATTACCGCGTAACTCAAGAGAACAAACCTAACAAACTCGCAAAGTGCTTTATATGTGCTTTTATCTACATAAAAATGAACGAATAATAAAATAAAGTTCACAAGATCAAAATCAGTCGTACGTCACTGCGGGGGCGGGGCAACATTACGTCTGAATTTGACGTCACCAAAACACAGGAAGTGCCCGGATGACTCGTTCTGTTCGAACTGTCAAATAAGCTTTATGTGAATTTGTGAGAATGTGGAAACAGTGTAACAGCTTATGTCACCGAACGTTCTGATATTTGGCGGGACGGCGCGCGGCAGGTACGCTGAGGTTTAAGGTGAATGAATACCATGATTTATTACAATCAATTATATGTTATCATGCAGCTTATGTTGACAGTAGAGACAGAAAGAAATTCACAGCTTAGCTGCTTTATGTCAGCTGATCAAAACATTTAGACACGTGTTCTGTTTTTGCACTTGCTTCTATATACAGTTTATATTGAACCAGATGATGATGGTTAGATATGAGCAATGCAGTGTGTTAATATGGTTGTCATTCAAGGTCAATTGAAATGGGCCTCTTAGCCACTAAATGTAGTGGTGTTTTCTGTAAACATACCTAATTAACACTGTTTTAATGCTGAAACTGTGTGATTCTTACAGGCATGTCTCTCAAGATTCTACAGAGGTTTAAGCAACCCTTTAAATGGACACGACCCTGTGGATTTGCTCTCAGAACAGGAAATGGATTAAACACTGTCCTTGCCATGAGGTTAAATTGCTCAACATTGGCATTCAGTACACCTTCACAAAATCAGAGCGGCTGTCACATCAGCTTACATCACCACAGGCACTTGTTACAAAGAGGACCCAGTCCCACTCCTTTAAATCTAGTATCCAAAACATGGAGTATACAAATGAGATGGCAGTCCACAACAACCGCCACCAAGTCAGTGCTGAAACAAGGAGGATTGCCTGGGAAAAGGACATTTAAGGGACCAAGAACTAAACAGCCATCCCGAACCACTCAGCCTAGTCTGGAGGAGGTGTGTGACTGTTGCGTGTTGTGATCAAATCATTTATGGCATATGACTGTTTGATATGTATTTAATTACCTTTTTCAGGACATGATGCAATGCATCGCATACGCAACTGCAGATCAGTACCATTTACCAACACTCTGTCACGATCTCATAGCTCATGGCTTCAGTGAAATCGAAGAATTTCCCAGAGGTCCGTTCATTTGCATCACTATTTTATAATTCTGAGCTGACATTGCATGCTTGTTTGAACGTAATCTCTTATTTTTAGTAAATAAATGTGGGTTTCAGACGCTTCTAATGTTCTGGTGATGGGAACAGAGAATGCTGCAAAAGTAAATGACAGTGGAACAATATTCTTCTTCAGGTATGGTGAATGTTTTTTTTGTTGTTGCTTGATTTTCTGATTTTTGATGTCTGTTTGGTAATAATTTTGTATTTATTTACCGATTTAGAGAAGGCTCGGTGGTGTTCTGGAATGTTGATGAGAAAACTGTAAGTATTAATATAACACACACACACTGCAGCAACTGTTCATTCTCATGTTCAGCTGGAAACTATTCACCAAAAGCTTTCGTATTAATGTATTCTCATAAGGTTGAAGGTTTTATTAAAGGCAAATTTAGGTAAAATCCTTTTAAAGATTTAGTTCACCTTAAAAATAAAAATTCTGTCTTCATTTATTGGCCCTCATTTCATTCCAAACCCATAAGACTTTCATTCATCTTGGGCATTCAAATTAAGAGCTTTTTGATAAAAACTGAGAGCTTTCTGTCCCTCCATTGAGAGTCTATGAAACTATGCTTCAAAAAGTTAATGAAGGGTTCGTAAAACGAAAACGTGAATTGAGCGGCTTAATCCGAAGAGAATAAATCGCTTTATATGATGAACAGATTTAATTTAGGCTTTTACTCACATTTACACATTTATCAGCGAACATGAACAGAAGCTCATCTGAACTTGCTTGACATAAACCAAAAAAACAACAACTGTGTAACATGAGAACGAACTTCATCATTCCTTGCATGCCAAGTGAACATGCTTGAGCTTCCGCTTACCACAACTGTTCTGTGTTTATGATATTTGTATGTGATAAATCCTAAATTGGAATGACATGAGGGCAAGTAATTAATTAAAGTGTTTTGTTTTCATTTTTGGGTGAACTAACCCTTTAATAAAGAAACATTGTTTATTTCCCAGGTGTTCACATTATTTTGTCCAACCTTGTTTTCATATTTCTAGATTCGTTTTCCGGCGTGCCTTATTCCAGTCCTCTTTTTATTAACAGTTGAATGAACAATTACTCAGCTCTGAGGAAGATAGATTAGAAAGATTGTCTCTCAACCTTATTCTTTGTATGTTTGAATATATATAGAGAGAACTGTTTTAGGGGAGTAACATAGGGACAACCAACGAGAGAATATAGATAACATCATATAGGAATGTATGCAATGACAAGTCTTTATATGGTCCAAGTTTTACCACAGATACCTTAGGAGGCTACTGACCCTCCTGTTCCTTTACCAAAGAAGTGGAGATTCCTCACCATGTTCACCTAGCAGTCCATATATTTATATTATATTATATTAATGCATTTGGCAGATGCTTTTATCCAAAGCGACTTACATTGCATTCAAGGAACATATTGAATCAGTTCTCGCTTTCCCTGGGCTCGAACCCATGACCTTGGTGTTGTAAACACCAATGCTCTACTGATTGAGCTACAGGAAAGCTTTTACACATGAATACAGAAACCTCTTCATACATTTTCGTTGATACTAATACGTTGTCATTCTAATACTAATACTTAATCTTTCAAATCTTACACATATATGCAAAATTATGCTACAAATCATCCCCTGCTGGTGTCTTTATACTCAGGTAAAGACAGTGATGAGGATACTGGAGCAGCACGAAATTCAGCCCTATGAAGTTGCTCTGATCCACTGGGAAAATGAAGAAATCAACTATACAGTCGGAGAGTCAGTCACAAATCTTTTATTCCTTAAGTCATGTTATACTTCTTAAATGTTGATGATGGTACTATTTTAAAATGTTTATTTACGCTATGCAATATTATGTTGATTCAGGGGTAATTCAAAGCTCCATCATGGAATCTTCTTGTTTAATGAAGAGCTGGATTATGAGCAGATTGTTCTGGAGAAGTTTGCATTTTCCAATGCTTTATCTCTGTCAGGTGGGATTATTTTTGCATTTTCACACATTTTTAATCCAACTTTGTGAGACCAATTATATTTTGATGCTTGAATCCGAGAATAAGCCGTTGCTTTTCATTTCAGTAAAACTGGCAATCTGGGAGGTCTCTCTCGACAACTTTGTTGAGTCCATCCAGTCAATTCCTGAGGTAGATCCACTTATGTACTCTTTCATAGGTAATACCAGCATTTGTTGCTTTTTGAAAGTTGAAATAGCACAGATGTGAACAGGGCCTATTTGAAATAAAGTAATTCCACCCATAAACCTTTTTTAAACAGATGCTGAAGTCTGGACAGAGAGTGAAACTGTCCAGAGCGGAAGTTTTGCAGAAGATAGGAGAGCTCTTTTCCCTGAGGTCAGGATCCATATGCAGGACTTTATCTAGCTTTATTGAATGAGATAATTTAATTCTCACAATATCTTTGCACTTTTACAGGCACTGCATAAACCTAAGCTCTGATTTACTGATCACACCTGATTTCTACTGGGATAGAGAGGATCTCGAGCAGCTCTATGACAAGACCTGTCAGTTCCTCAATATTAACAGGAGAGTCAAGGTTAGTGAAATTACTGGCAGAACTATAAATACATCTGACCTGAATCTCAATCAGTAAAGCATTGGTGCAACACCAAGGTCATGGGTTTGATCCCAGGGAAAGCAAGAACTGATTCAGTGTGTTCCTTGAATGCAATGTAAGTTGCTTTGGATAAAAGCGTCTGCCAAATGTGTAAATGTAAAATGTAAATAATGTGCCATTTGTTTTGTAGGTTGTGAATGAGAAGTTACAGCACTGCACTGAACTAACAGACCTGATGAGGAATCACCTCAGTGAGAAACACAGTCTCAGACTGGAGTGGATGATCGTCGTTCTGATCACCATTGAGGTAAGAAATCACTTATTTAATATCAACTGGCTCAGTTTCATGAATATGTAAATAATAGACAGTGTATTCAGATGCACTGTCAAAAAACTGCCTTGTTTATTCTTTTTAAATGTCTGCATAATGTCATGTACACGTTTTGCGAATTCAACGTAAAAACGTGTTTGTTTTCTTCTCTCTGAAGGTGATGTTTGAACTTGCTCGCGTAATCTTCTGAGGACCCACAGGTTCAGTCTTATAAGAGGACTTAAACATTTTGGTAAATCAACAAATCATTTGGTTTTCTGTAAATTGTTGAAGTACTCCTTGATCTGTTGTTATTCTTAATGTGACTTTAAGACGTGAAAAATAAAGTTTTTTTCAAAGGAACCACATATAAGTGGCGCATATGGTCTCCTTTATAAACTCTGTGGACAGATACAGTAATCCCTCGCCACAAGTTTCGCGGCCTTTGTGGAAAATTGTGGATTTTTCAAAAATATTCATTGAAAAATAAAAGTTAAAAAATACCGCCATATCGGCAGCCGTATTGAGGAAAGCAGCTTTGTTTCATCGTGATGCGAGAGAAACGGTTTCCCCGGGATGCCAGACAAAGAGAGAAACTCTCTAAGAGGCTTTGTACTCACCCACGGCACTCAGACAAGACACGTGATTGGTTCCCAGCGCGAGATCAACCAATGAGAACACGCGTGGATGTGTCCCATGAGCTGATTGCGGATCCTACTTCGCGGATTTTCACGTATCACGGGGGCTTCCGGTCCACATTAACCGCAATAAACGATGGATCACTGTAGATCAATTTATTCTTGTGCTACAACATCTAATTTTCAGAGTTATTGGATTGAATTCATTATTCAATGTATTTTTGAAATGTCCTCTGCTGGAAAATCCAGATTTAGTGGACTGCTGTGGTTTGGACCATGCTGGTTTTGAGATGGTCCGAGCTGTGATCTAGAGAATCTCTGACTATAAGTTGCAGTTCATTAAGGCCTGGTTTCACAGACAGGGTTTAGATTAATCCAGGATTAGACCTTAGTTGAGTTAGGACATTAAGTAGCTTTTTACAAACGTGGCTTAGAAAAAAAGCATTACTGGTGTGCATCTTGGGACAAAACAATGACTCATTTTAAGATGCGTCACTAGTTGCTTTCTGTTAAAACAGCTCAAACATGTTTTAGTCTGAGACTAGCAAGCCTTGTCTGAAACTGGGGGAAATGTTTGTGCTAGAACACGCATGGCATTCGCGCACATTATTATGAGCATGGAGGGGGAATCTGTTACAAATAAACAGCTGAAATGTGATACTGCTCTTTATTCTTAAATATGCATGTACAGTATTATCATTCAACTTTATTACAGCTCCAAAAAAAACAAAAAACACAATAGGTAAATCACATACTGTACACACAAAATTGGAATATTGTTCACTTAGATATATTCAATCTCTAATTTGTGTTATTCTCTAGGGCTTTTACATGTTTATGACCATGTCTAGATGGATAAATATTAGGAAAGTGGTAGCCTTGTTAAACTTGCATATTTCCAGGAAATCCCTTATATATATATATATATATATATATATATATAAAATAATGAGCTTGTATAATATTTAAATTACTCTGAAATGTGCACAACTCTTCAGATGCTGACTTGTTTCCAATGACATCCATCTCCAATACTGTTAACATTTCTCCACTGATTTTTACTTCACAAAAATCTGTAACAAACTTTATAATGTGGTCAAGCTGGTTTTTGAAACAGGGCAACACAGATCCCATCTTAAACTGGATTTTCCAGGCGTGTGTTTTATATTTCACACTGTTTGAGCAGTTAATGGTGCTCAGATGAGGCAGCTGATGCTCTGATGGACTGATTGACGGCGGATCTCGTGTCATGTGATTCAGCTCTCCGGAAAACAGGATCACAGACCGAGACTCGCGCTGCTCCGGCGAACAAGCTTCACATTTCTGTTAATAAACCAAATTGAGCAAGACTGAGAGACGGTAAGTGTCGCCTTCAGGGTCGGGTTTGATAATAAAGGGTTTAATAAACCGGCGGTCGGCGTTTTCCCCCAGCATACGCTTGCACTATTGATTTCTCATGGATGTTGTGTTGAAAATGATTAATACTCTGACCGTTCTCTTCTTGACGTGTCTTTCGTTATCGGAAGATTAAGGTTTTAATCTCTCAGTTTATCTGTGTGCTTTCTGTCGCTCATTAATTGGTGTAACATTATTTTATTGGTTTCTTTGCGTGAGCGCGTGTTTCCTATTTGTCCGCGGAAACTTTTGTACTCGGAATTTACCAACATGGGCGGAGCCTAATACACACACACACACACACGCGTGTGTAATACATATGTGTATGCATGTATATCTGTACACACACACATACATTTAGTAGCCTCAAAACCTATTTAGACACTTATGCTACACTTCTATCAATTTTACATTTAAAATAGGACATTATGTAGTCCTCTAAGGATGTTTTCACATTTAAAATATTTATCAATTGAGAAACGCCCTCACAAGTAGGTTTTAAATGCAATTGTGAATATTTCTAACTAGAAATGTTACCCTCATATTTAAAGAGAAACAAGAACTCACGTAATACATGTAGTATAAAGCAAGATAAATTGATTGCTCAGGAAATATCGACTGAAATACTAATGACTATTTTCTTTTAGTTTATGTAGCTATAATGGACTTGGCACATCATGGTCTTGTGCTTCTGAAGCGTCTCAACGCTCAGAGAGAGTTTGGTTTTCTCTGTGACTGCACTGTGGCCATCGGGGATGTTCTTTTCAAAGCCCACAAAGCTGTTCTTGCTGCTTTCTCAAACTACTTCCGCATGCTGTTCATCCATCAAGACAGGTAACGTGAACTTGATCCCATGTTTTTTGTTGTTGCATTGTTTCAGAGGTTGTAAATGATTCTTTCTGTTTCTCTTTTGTAGTGACTGCGTTCGACTGAAGCCTTCAGACATACAAGCAGATATCTTCAGCTATCTGCTGAACTTAATGTACACTGGAAAATTTACCACACAACCCGTCGACCCTCTTCGCCTTGAGCAGGGTGTGAAATTCCTGCATGCGTACCCCTTATTACAAGAGGCTAGTCTTCTTATAAACCCAGAGTCCCAATATGTACCTTTGACAAACTCACTTTATGGGATACAGATACCTGATCAGACATGCAGCCGGCACAATATAAATTCAGTGTGCGAGGGTGATGTTTATACTAAAAACTCTGAAATCGCTGGACAAGGGTTTTCCGACATCTCTGATATGAATTATAGGTCTCCGCAACCTGTCGGCATAGAGTCACCCAGCCTAAATCCTGCAGCCACGGTTGTCCAACACCTCACATATGGCATAATGAGTAGAAGCACTTCCTCCAGAAAGCATTACAGCTGCAATTATTGTGGAATGCGTTTTAACCAGAGGGGCAAATTGAAGGAGCATATACTTATCCACACCACCCCAGCAACTGAGCCACAGGTGTTGCCTATGCAAAATGGTCACACTTTTGAGCTTGAAGGTCAGGAAATGGAGGAGGATCTTTTGCATGGTGAAAGTGATGTTATTAGTGATACAGATCAACAGGCGTGGATGGAAGACACCCCACCGCCCTCTGAAATTGCCGAAATGGAAACCCTGGAGGGCACTGAGATGGGTCGTGAAATGAAACGCAGAAAATTTGAGTGTCCGACCTGCGCTCGCAAGTTTCTTCAGAAGAGCCACTGGCGTGAGCACATGTACATTCACACAGGAAAGCCGTATAAGTGCAGTGCTTGTGGAAAAAACTTCTGCAGAGCGAATCAAGCTGCTCGGCATGTTTGTTTGAGTCAGGACGCAGACTCGTACATTATGGTCAACAAACAGAGTTTGGTTCTGTGTGGTGGTGAAGACAACAGTCAGGTGGAAGCTCTCTTCCAGTCTTCGGAAAGACCCTATAAATGTAGCATGTGTGCGGCTCTGTTTGCAAGTCCTTCAGAGGTTCCCAAACATCAGTGTTTGACTGAAAGTGAAGCTGAACCATTGGTGGAAAATCAAAATAAGGACTTGGCAACAACTACTCCTGAAGTAACTAGTCCTTCTTGTTAATCTGTTTCTTTTTGTGTGTGAATTTATTTTAAGGTCCATTGCATTTCTTTCATGCTTTTTTTTTTATTAGCAAGAGGTAATTTGTTTGAAACTAATAAAATGAAAACTATATTTACTGTTTTCCATCATAAAGGAGTTTCTCCATCCTATTTGAATGTTGAAAAATAAACCAGCATTTTATCAAATTGTCTTTCATCCTTTACCCCCCCCCCCCCCCCCCCCCCCAAAAAAAAGTGTTGCTGTACATTCACTTCTCATAAATCATAAGCCAAACATTGAAGCTTTTTTATTATTATTTAAATAGATTTTGTATTAAACCATACATTTAGAAAATACAGGAACAATACTATACTCCTGTATTTATTTGATTTGTTAATATTACAAGTTCTTCAGAGATGCATAGACTGTACAGATGGTTTCAAACACTTAGGAATATATTAGAATAAGTTAAAATGTTGATATCAATACTGCAGTGGATTATTCTGTCAGGCCAGATGCTTTCAAATCCCCTTAATACATCAAGGCAGTTTGTAAAATCAAAAAAAAAAATGCAAAACTGTTAAATGATCATATGCAGTAGAGTATTGATCTTCATTATATGGAACATTTATATGTTAAGTGTTTCTCTGAGGGGAAAAACAAAATGCATTCCAATAATTGCAAAGTTAGTTTGCATGCTTACATTTTTATGCTCACAATAGTCACATTAATATTTTCTCGAATTGGGTGTTTCTGTAAATTAAAACATAACATGAAATGTGGAAAAACAAAAATCATAAGTTTGGTCAGATTTGGAAAATATCTTTGTAAAACAATACTGACATCTGACTGACAAGACTGAATCTGAACGAATACTGTCTAAACCTCTCTTTGATGGAACATTATTGTGAAGTTTAAACTTTCAACGCATATTATAGACACCAGGCAATTGCTTTTGCCTTCAATAATGACAATCATTTTCCTAAGTTAAACATGCCAAACTGGCAAATCTATAGGATATAATGCACGTGTACATGTGTTTTAGATTTTATATTAAAATGTTTTGTTTTAGATATGTAATACAATGTGATATAATGTGCTTAAGGTTCCTTAAATGTCAGAATCAGCATAAAAATAACACATAGATCTTAGTGTATATATATATATATATATATATATACACACACAAAAAAGTTGCTTCTCAAGGGTTTCATGTTGAAATATTTTCTCTCAAATAATTTTTTTAAATGTTTGTAGTGACAGCCTACCTACTGAACAGCAAAACTTAATTGAACTTTAATAATACAATTTTATTTCTCAGTGGTTTGGTCATTTCTTTGTTGCGAGAAATTTTGAAATCTGACTTTGTCCTGCACACACTTCCTCTTCCACGTGTAAAAAGGTCTTATCTTTCCTTGTTAAACTTGCACCTGAAATGATCAAATCAGTGTTATTAATTTAAAAGACAAATAAAAAACAATTTTAACTAAATGCAATATTGAAATCACTTACTTCCTAATTGATATCGTTCATTTGGTTTAGCATGCCACTCTCAAATTGCAGCATCAGGTGCTTGTTTAGCAGAAGTATCTTGGAGTGCAAGGCCCTGGGAATCTCCAATATTATCTACAGCGTCCTCCCACACATCATCCTCCACCTCTGACTGAGGTTCTGGTGAAGTTACAGTCTCATGCTGCAAGGAACCCGTTGCAATTTCTTCAGGTAAAATTGCTGTCTTTACCTCTTTTGCTGCCACAAGTAGTGGTTCAACATTTTTAGACACGACTGAAGGCTCTGCGCTTGCTTCCTTTTTTTCCTGTTCAACCACCTGCAACATTGCTTCCTTTACCTCTGGTGTCACAACAAATAGCACTGCAGCTGCCGATCCTACAACTTGGCCAATAGCTGGTGTCACCATTAAAGGGGCTAAAGCAGGTGTCTGTGCTTCTGATGTTTTCTGTGGTGCATTTTCAATTGTAGTCACAGGAGTTGTCTCTATCACAGTCCCAATTGGTGTCACTTTTACCAAAGGCACGGCTGGCGTTGGTGTCTGTGCTGTATGCTCTACAACTGGTGTCTGTACTACTGGGCTCACAGAA
The DNA here is from genome assembly GCA_037043235.1 of Rhodeus uyekii. Taxonomy (NCBI): domain Eukaryota; kingdom Metazoa; phylum Chordata; class Actinopteri; order Cypriniformes; family Acheilognathidae; genus Rhodeus; species Rhodeus uyekii. The sequence goes on from JAWRVZ010000057.1 coordinate 2,704,106, forward strand.
AGAGCTTCTGCTACTGGAACTACGGCCACTGTTGGCTTTACTGCTAGAGTTTCTACCACTGGGCTCACAACTGACACTTCTGCTACTGCAGTCACTGATGGTAGAACTACTGGAGCTTCTTTTACAATCACTAGAGCTGGTGTCTGTACCACTGGGATCATAACAGGTGTTTCTGCAACTGGTACACTAGTAGTTGGTGCTCCTACTGTAGTGTCTTGTACTAGGCTCACAACTGACCTTTCAGCTATTGGAGTCACAGTTGATGTCATCATCACTGGGGTCACAACTGGTGTTTCTGCCAGTGCAATTGGAGTTGGCTTTACTACAGGATTTTCTACTACTGGGATCACAACAGGTGTTTCTGCAACTGAAGTCACAGGTGAAACAACTATTGGAGCTGCAGCCTCTGTTGCTGTCACTATAACCTGATGTGGTGTCGGTGCCGCTGGAGTCAAAACTGGTGTCTCAACCACTGCAACTGGAGTTGACTTTAACTGTGGAGTTTCTACTACTTGGATCACAACAGGTGTTTCTGTTGCTGAATTCACAGATGAAACAACTTCTGGAGCTGCAGCCTCTGTTACTGTCACTATAACCTGATGTGGTGTCTGTACCGCTGAAGTCAAAACTGCTGTCTCAACCTCTGCAAGTGGAGCTGACTTTAACAGTGGAGTTTCTACTACTGGAGGTCCTACTGCTGTAGTCACTTCTGAACAAACTATTCTAGATGCAGTCTCTGTTACTATCAATGAAACCTGACTTGGTGTCTCTACCACTGGTGTTGCAACTGGAGTTTCAACCACTGCAATTGGAATGGACTTTACAACAGAGGTTCCTACTGGAGTTCCAACTACTGTAGTCACTGCTGAACAAACACTTGTAGATGCAGTCTCTGTTACTGTCAATGAAACTGGATCTGGTGTCTCTACCACTGGCGTTGTAACTGGAGTTTCAACCACTGCAACTGGAATGGACTTTACAACAGAAGTTACTACTGGAGGTCCTACTGCTGTAGTCACTGCTGAACAAACAATTGTAGATGCAGTCTCTGTTACTGTCAATGAAACCTGACCTGGTGTCTCTACCACTGGCATTGCAACTGGAGTTTCAACCACTGCAACTGGAATGGACTTTACAACAGAAGTTACTACTGGAGTTCCAACTGCTGTAGTCACTGCTGAACAAACAATTGTAGATGCAGTCTCTGATACTGTCAATGAAACCTGACCTGGTGTCTCTACCACTGGCATTGCAACTGGAGTTTCAACCACTGCAACTGGAATGGACTTTACAACAGGAGTTTCTACTACAGGGATCACAGCAGATGTTTCTGCTACCGAAGTTGCTGCTGGTGTAACTTGAGGTGCTGCATCTGTTACAATAACTGAAATCTGAGCTGGTCTTTCTACCAATGTTGTCACAGGTGATGTCTCTGCCACTGTAATTGAAGATACTGCTGAAGTTTCTACTACTGCGGTCACTGCTACTGGAGTTACAGATGATGTTGCTACTACAGAAGATACAGTCTCTGTTACTGTTATAGCTGCTTTCTCAACAACTGATGTCTGTGTTGTTGGAACTACAGTTGGTTTTGCAGATGTGACGGAAACCACAGGAGTTTCGATTACTTGGCTCACTGGAGTTTCTGCAAATGAGGTCACATCTAGTGTAACTTCTTCTGGAGGCACAGTTTCTGTCACTGAAGCAACAGTTTGAATCTCCGCCACAGATGTTAGAGCTGATGGCATTAACACTGGACCTACAGTTGGTGTCTGTACCACTGGGATCTCTACTACAGTAGGCACATTAATTTTCTCTATCACAGCTGGCATCTCTTCAACTAGAGCTGGAGTTGATTTTACTGCTATGAAAGGAATAACTGGTGTTTCTACAACTGTTTTCACAACTGATTCTGCAACAATAGTCACAGTTGCTGCACTTAATACTGAAGATGCAGCTTCTTTCACTGAATCTAAATCTGGTGTCGATACCACGGGAATTACATTCTGTATCTCTACTACTGGGGCCACAGCAGTCGTCACAATCACTGATTCAACATTTGGTGTTTCTGCTGCTATAGTCGCAACAGGTGTGTCTTCCACTGGTGCTACAATCTTTGACTCATTGCCTAGAGTTACAACAGGTGTTACTTCATCTAGAGGTGTAGCTGGGGTCACTACCACAGAAATAGCAGTGGGCATCTCCTCCATTTGTTGTTTGATCACTGTTGTCAGCACGGAAGTGTCAGTGTCTAAATTTTGATTCTGTAGCGTTGCAACAGAATTGTGAGTATCAGTCGTCTTTGCCATAGATGTAACAACTGGCATATCAACTTCAAGTTCTTTAACCATTGATGTGACAACAGGCATCTCCACTTCCAGCTCAGTTACTACTGTTGTCTCTACTTTAACTTCTGTTTCCACTGCCATTTCAACCTTTGGTTCTGTCACTTCAAGTGTCACAGCCCGGAGTTCACTCACTGCTTGTGTTTGTATCTCAGAAACAGAAACATCTGCTGTAACTTCAGAGCTCAGTGGTGCTAAATGTGCTATGGGTGTTACTTCTGTTACTGCTAGTATTTCATCATTAATTTTTGCCTGTTCTAACTGTAATTCATTTGCTTTGATTAACAGTTCAAGAGGCTCACATTTTAGCTTAGCATCATCATCTGCTTCATTCTTGTGTTCACTCACATTACTAACTTCCATTTGTGTAGCAGTACTACTTTGTTCCAGAACTGTGGTTGCAGCCACTTCAATCATAGTCAGTCCTGAGTCAAAGCTTTCTGGTGCCTGGTCACCATCTATTGCTACAACATGAACTACGGTCATTTCAGATGCATCCCCCTCTTGTTCTGTTGTCTTTGGTAGCTCAGATATCGTGAGTCCCTGTGCTACTGGTTCAACTACTAGAAGTTTCTCTTTCCCTGATTGTTTTGTTGTGTTCTCAATAATGGCAACCATCTCTAAAACTTTACCAGTCTTAATATTCTCAGTTATCACTGGTTGTTCACTGCACTCCTCTGTTTGAGAAACCACAATTTCTGTTGGTACAGGTCCTGCTTCAACTTCTGGCAATGCTGTCTCTAGAGGTGTCAGTACGACTTCACAACTAGTTCTGAGCTGTTCTGGTGTTTCTGTGTGCTCAAATACATCTTTTGAAAACTCGGGAACAAATGTGTGTTCTCTTATTTCTTGAACCATTTCTCCATGTCCGGTTCCTGCATCAACATTTATTTCAGGAGATTCATCAGTAGTATTTTGAGCAGAAACATCTTGATTGTCTGTTTCATTACTTTCAGTGTTTGCTAAAGATTGCCCTTCTTTTACTGCTAGTTCCTCTTCCTCTTTCACTAAAACCCTGTCCGTTCTGTCACTTCCACTGTCTTCCACTTTGCTATTATCCATATCTGTACCAATGTCGTCTTTATGGAGTTCATCAGCCTCGTCAACTAATACTGATTCTGGAAGTGATACCTCCTTGTCCAGCAACTGTTCTCTGGCTAATGATTCATCTACAGCTTCTGGAATATTTTCAGCTGCAATATTTCGCACAACTTCTGAAGCAACAACATTATCAGACTCTTTTTCTACATGTATTTGCTTCCCATCATTATTTTCTTCCATTTTCTCACTAATGTCATCTACAGTCACCGCCGAATCACCTGCTATTAAGACTGCATCTTTATCATCAACAAGTATTGACTCAACTTCTTTTACTTTTAAATTTTCTTCTAACTCCAGTGTCGCTGCCACTATGTGATCTGAACTTGGACTTATAATAGTAATAGTCTCTTTGCTTTCCAGACACTCCTCCGCTGAAGCAATCATTTCAATCTCTTCCTCATGGACATCTGAGGTTTTACTTACAGTAGTGTCAGGAATGTTGTCTACAACACCATGTGTCAAAGTTTCAACTACTTCAGTGAGAGCAGCTTGCTCAGATAGCGTTTGTTCATAAAGAGGTTCCTCTAACTCTGGATACAATGGACACACTGTTTCAGGTGACTCTGACATAACCTGATCCAATCCAGCTTCACTTTGCATTGTATCAATCGTTTGTCTGAGTTCAATGTCAGTTGTACATTCCTCTGTTTTGTCCTCCATATGATTCACTTCTGATTCTTTCACAAGAGGCTCTTCCACTAATTTAACGACTTCCTCTATATCTAGCTGAGTTTCAGAGGCAGATTCTTCTTCATTCACAATTTTGTTCTGATACTCAGTCTTCACATCCTTGATTTCAGCCTCATAGACCTCATCTGTCCCAAGTCCTGCAGCTTCAGGTTCATCTGTAAAGTTATCAGAGATTAATTCTGTTGGGACAGCATCACTCACTTCAGGTATTGCCTCCACTAACTGTGCAGGGAGATGTTCTTCAACAGACTCTATTTCTTGAGATACTAGGCCTGTACATATTGCTGTTGCCTCGGTTTTCTTGTGTGCAACTAACACCTTTGTTTTCTCTGGTGTGGATAACTGTACAATATAAGGTGAACATGACATGGCCAGAGATTCTTTCTTTTCATCCTTTGTAGTTACTGATTGAACACTTGGAGACATGCATATAGATTGAATAGCTTCATGTAGGATCACATCTGATGTTTGTACATCGTATTCAGCTGGCACTGGTGTAACATGTCCAGATGTTCTTGGTGATTCAGTTAGTTGCGAGACTGCTGAGACCATTTCAGTAGTGTCATCCCCATTAAATTGTTCACTTTCTGGTTCTGGAGCAGTGACCGCATCAGCTGTCAACTCCACAATGTCCTCAGCTAAGGTGTTATCCTGTGTTGTCCATTCAGTAGACGAAACTGGTGTTTCAATAGTTTCCTCAATGATGCCTTCCTCTGGTATATCACTCAGTTGTTGATGCTTGCTCACAAAATCTGTGAGTTCTTCAAAGTCTTCTGATAGACCATGTATGACTGTTGGACCAGTGTTACTTGAAATTTTAGCTGTAATTTCGGGCACCAAGTCATTGGATGTGTCCTGTTCCAACACTTGTGAGGTCATCTCTGGCATCTCATGTTCTATTGTGATTTCAACTCGTTGTTCAGGCTCAATTACTACAAAACTCTCAGGCTCAATTATTTCAAACTCAGACAGGGGAATAATAGCTGGGGTTTCATCATCTTCATCACCTGTTTCATGATCCTTAGCAGCCTCGTCGGAGGATGTTTGTTCTTTCCTTGCTTCCGATTTTCTTTTTTTATGCCCTGGAGTAAGTTTCTTCCTAGAAAATGAATCATCTTTGTTTATTTCGCTGTCTGAATGTATCTGCTCAGGAGTACTACTTTCTCCAGTTCTGACCTTTCTCTTTGGGGTGACCATTTTTTTGAACGTTTTCCATGTGGATGCCGTCTCTCCCTCTGCAGGACTTCCTGTTTGTTCATTGGATGATGTGAGATGATCATAATCACCCTCAAATGAACTTCCAAGTGGAGAGTCAGTTGTTTTTTCATTTTCCTCTTCTTTGCCGTCTGCTGTTTCATCCTCATTTGTTTTTCTAGCCCTTTTTTTAGCTGAGCCACCACAAATCAGTGCCTCCCAGGAAACAGTGGTGTCAGATTTCTTTTTGGATTCTTGAGGGCTTACATCAGCCACCAGCTCCTCTTCAGCAGGTTTTGGTTCCAAAATCACTGGTCCCTCCACTTTTCCATGCTCTGACAATTTCATGCATGGCTTTGGCTGTTCAGAGACTTGTTCCTCTGCCTCGATCACTTTTTCTGACGCTTTACTTTCTCTCTGCCTTCTTGTGGAAAATTTCCTAAAAAGTCTTTTAAGCGGACTTCCTTGTACCTTATCTTTCTCTAGAATATTCAGAAGATCTCCTTCAGGTAACAACTTGTCATCGGCTTTCTCCACTGAATCTTTTTCTTCCTCTGATATAATATAAGGGATATCAAGACACATGCATTTACTGTCCTCATGTTCAGCTTCCTCTGCATCAACTTTCTCAATTCGTTTGAGTTCCTCTTCCTTACTCTCTTTTTGTATTTCCTCTTCTTTCTTTTTCTTTCTTAAACTAGCAAAGATACCCTGCGTAAAGAATTGCTTGATTGGTGACATTTGTTCCTCCATTTCGGGACATTCTTTTGCCATTTCTTTATCAGGTGTGTCCTCCACATGATGTTCCACTGTCTTTATGTCCAGATCCATTTCCGTTTCATTGTCTGTTTGTCGAGAGGGTTCAGCTGCATCAGGCTGGGAAGACGCCTCTGTGTTGTGAGTCTCATCAGGTGGGTCTTCATTTGCTGCCACTGCGCTGTTCTCTTGAGTGTCATTGGAGTCCTCCGAGGGACTTGTAACTCTTTCTTCTTTCTCATTTGCTTCAGTCTTTTCACATGGGTCTTTTTTTAGGGTGAACTTAAATCCAACAAATCTGAAGACTTTTTTGAAGCCAACTTCATTGATATCATTCACTTGATTGTCCTCCTCAGGTTCTTCACCATCCACATTGACCATCTCTGTGCTCTCATTCTTAATGATTGGTGGAAGAGCATCCATTTCCTGAAGGTCTTCAGTTGTTTCTGTACCATCCATGGCAAACCCAGAGTCAACTGGCAAAAAAATAAATTAAGTTCAGAAAGTTAATTATTTATGATATATATAAAATATAAATATAAAAGATATAAAGTATTTGTGCTTGGATATTTACTACTATATAAAAGCGATTTTCATTTCAAAATTCAAATAATTTCAACTTGGGAAATAACGAGATGCAATAAATAACATCACCTACCATCTGCAAGTACTTTTTCCTCAAAGTGGACATTTAATTCGTCAGCATGGCTCCTTGTCTTCACATTCAAATTGGAAATCTGTCCATTTTTCTGTAACAACTAAGCAAAAGACAGCAGAAATTAAGGAGTGACCAACAAGGTAAACAATTGAAATAGCTATTCGTCATTATGACTCATAAAGGAACAATACATAATGTTAATTTTGTAATAGTACAAGCTTAACACAAACTAAAATAATACAAAATTATGCTATAAAATGTATTAATGTCTATTGACTCAAAGACAATGAATAATGAACAATATACTCAAATGGTTATGGTTCAAATCAGTTGCCTTAGTGAGAGACAAAAAAAATACAATAAAAAAATGTACAAAAAGGTATATGGTGACTTAAGTTAAGAAATTCCCCAACAAATTTTCAAACGTTATCACAATATTATTTTACTACATTTTCTGAATGTCAACCGCCAAACCACAACCTAGTTTGAAGGAGAAGGCCCTTGGGATAACTAACAAAACAAAATAAATGAACACATTCATGCAATCTGAGTATCAGATAGCTCTCCTTTGACTAAAAGCCATTTCACAGACTTCCTGTTAAACCGTGGCTGACCTCATCATGTTTTACATGGAAAATCAATGCACCCACTACAGTAAGGGAAAATTCCATCAGTCCTTTGGGAATAAGAGCACAACAAATATCCCTCTCCATTAATGTACACACATTACAACAAAACAACTGACAAACACAAACAGAGATGTGATGTTGAAATAAAACGTTTTTTAAAAAACTAAAGGAAATTGTATTTTAAATTCTTAACCTACACATTTAATACAATAAAATAATTTAGATAGACAAGCGAATAAAAATCAAAGGCCAAACCAAAAATGCAATCCACATGATAAGAAGCAGTTTACTAGTGATTAAACACTTTTAAGAGTCCAGTTTAAAGTTTAGAGTCCAAGTGTTAAAAAAGATACCATATTCTTTGCCAGCCATTGAAGATGCATCAACTATTATGTATTATTCTTCCTCCAGAATTGACAGAAACACATGGCAGATGATTTATATATGTGTGATTTTACCCAAATATATCTACTCTTACAGTTCTCATGCCACTTCTTCCTCAGTGTCTTTCTTAAAAGTACAGAACCGGCCAAAATAAAGATTTTTCATAGAATTTTCTTGAACCTGGATTCACCAGAGAGATTAAAACAAATATGATTTTAACATAAAATGTATGCAAATCTCAATAATTTGCTCTCTTAAAAACTAAGCTAAACCATCTAATCTGAACTACCAGAACCTATTGCATATTTTTTTCACTAAAGTGAATTTTGGCCAAACATCAATAAATAGGACACCTAATCTTCTTTCTTCAAACATTTGACTATTACTGCAGTTAAGTAGCTGCAAAACACATAATATTCGTAATTTTTTGTAATTTTATGCTTCTCCCAAACAGCAATGAGTTTGAGATCAAATGGAGATTTGCCTCAGTCACAACATTTTCACTTCAGTCACAACATTTTCTTCTGAGAAAAGTACAGAACAGAAAAGTTGTCAATGTCTCAAACTGTGCTCTGATTTTCCAAAACACCAAAGTCTGCAATCAAAACTAATAGATCTCAATATGAACTCTTACTTCTTCCTTGAATGATAAATTCGTAACAATTATTTTAACCGAGCTGCTGCTATCCACGTACATTTTAGAATATTTATTTAATTTTATTATTTATACATTTACTGTCAACAAATATCCAATTAAAGAACTGATTAGAATGTCAATGTGTATCTTGAATTCAAGTCTCTAGCGTCTACCAAATGCATAAATGTAAATCAGTGTATTTTATAGATCACTCAAGGAGAAATCAGATAGATATTCTCCTGAGAGAGAGAGAGAGAGAAAGAGAGAGAGAGAGACCACTGAGCAATAATTTGTTCCCATGGTCAACCTACCAAACATTTTTATCATCATATGCATGTTCTGCATTACCTCAAAATGCTAAGTAAATAGCTAACTATGTGTTGAGATACAGCCCTTGGGTGTCCTTGTATTCAGAGACCGTGCCTTTGAAACTTTGTAAAGCGTTTCTCTGCAAGCAAGAGACTGATTTCATGCATTCTACCTTGTCATCGGCACTGCCATCCTCCCGAGCATCGCTGGCTGCTGCAGTGATCTCTTCCTCCGCCGCCACGTCCTCCTCACATCTGCTGTCCCGCTGCGCGGATGATGCCGTAGCTCCCATTTCACAATCCTCCTCTCGTTCTCTTCGGGTTCGTCCCTTTCACCCAATGTAACTGCAGAGCGAAAGGGAGGATATCCAAAGATGAGTGCTGAGCGGTGGTCGGACTCAGAAGTGATGCAGTTTGGCTCGATGCAAACTCTTTTAGGACACATCCTTCCTGCATCACATGAACTCACTGGCACGCCTCGACGGATCAACGGGAGAGAGAACGAGAGTCCTGGGATGACCGAGGGGCAACCACTACAAGGAACGGGTTTATCTCATAATTATGTTTCTTTATTCATCGCGTGTTTTTAAGTATAGTCCAATGATTGCATTAAGCCGAACGAAATAACTTATAATTACCAATAACCATAAATTCGTTTTTAAAATAAGACAAACGTTAAGTTAATTGAACGTTAAGTTGATAAAAAGTTATCCTGTGACCATTCAGGACAAAAACACTTAATTTTACTCTAATACAGATGTTTTTTTTTTTTGTGATATAATTTGATAAGCAATTAAACTGCCAAAAAAGTCAATGTCTTAATATTAAATCCAATTAATTAGACTAATTAAGTATATAACTAAAACAAGCCAGAAATTAAATTCACATGGCCCTCCCCTTAATTATCAGAAAATTCTAATTAACAGGTTTGTCTATAATTCCAGTGAAACAAATATTAATGCTATATTGCTACAATAGAATTCTGTGCTTACCAATTTTTTTTTTATTTTCTGTTTGAGTGTGTCAATGAGTGTGTTACATTGTTAGGTTGTGGTAAAAACACACAAAGAAGATGAAGGCATCAGGAACAAAGTTTTCTTAATTTAACTCAAGGTAATCACATGACTCACATGGACACGAACAAGAACAAGATTACAAGTCAGGTGAGGGGAAAAACACCAGGATTGGAACCAGGAAGAACAGATAACAGGACAGACACGTAACAGGGTGGGGAGCCCTTGGAACAGGAACAAGAACCAATCAACAGGGCCTTCAGGGTGGCACCAGGAGCTCAGGAAGCCAGGCAGGTACAGCCGTCTACCCAAAAATATTCTTGGGAGATTCTCGCCGTGTTGTCAGTGGGAGTAATTTTGGGGGTTAGAGGGCAATCTGGCGCAGGTTTAGGGACTGTTAAGAGTTCTGGTGCAGACTCAAGGACTAGAGGGCACTTGTGAGCTGATTTGAGGACTAAGAGTTCTGGAACATGTTCTGGAGCTCGCAAGCTGGCCGACTGGAGATTAGAGAGCGCAGGAGATGACTGGAAAATAGGGAGAGCAGGAGACGACAGGAGAATAGGGAGTGCAAGAGACAACTGGAAGATAGGGAGCACTGGAGACAACTGGAAAATAGGGAGAGCAGGAGACGACTGGAGAATAGGGAGCGCAGGAGATAACTGGAAAATAGAGAGTGCAGCAGACGACTGAAAAATAGGGAGAGCAGGAGATGACTAGAGAATAGGGAGCGCAGGAGATGACTGGAGAATAGGGAGCACAGGAGATGACTGGAGAATAGGGAGAGCAGGAGATGACAGGAGAATAGGGAGTGCAAGAGACAACTGGAAGATAGGGAGCACTGGAGACAACTGGAAAATAGGGAGAGCAGGAGACGACTGGAGAATAGGGAGCGCAGGAGATAACTGGAAAATAGAGAGTGCAGCAGACGACTGAAAAATAGGGAGAGCAGGAGATGACAGGAGAATAGGGAGCACAGGAGATGACTAGAGAATAGGGAGCACGGGAGATGACTGGAGAATAGGGAGAGCAGGAGATGACTGGAAAATAGGGAGCACAGGAGACGACTGGAAAATAGGGAGTGCAGGAGACGAGAGGAAAATAGGGAGCACAGGAGAGGACTGGAGAATAGGGAGCGCAGGAGACGACAGGAAAATAGGGAGCACAGGAGAGGACTGGAGAATAGGGAGTGCAGGAGACGACAGGAGAATAAGGAGAGCAGGAGATGACTGGAAAATAGGGAGCGCAGGAGATGACTGGAAAATAGGGAGCGCAGGAGATGACTGGAAAATAGGGAGCGCAGGAGACGACTGCAGAATAGGGAGCGCAGGAGACAACTGGAAAATAGGGAGAGCAGGAGACGACTGCAGAATAGGGAGCGCAGGAGACGACAGGAGAATAGGGAGCGTAGGATACGACAGGAGAATAGGGAGCGCAGGAGACGACAGGAGAATAGGGAGCACAGGAGACAACTGGATAATAGAGGGGCTGGTCGATAGCTGGGGATGTCCTACAACAAAGGCAGATCCGTCTAGGGTGAGGACATGATTGAGGAAGTCTACCACGGGCCCGTAGTAATCCTCAGGTGAGACCACGCAAAACAGTCTGTTGTTTAGCTCCATCCAGAAACACAAGTTGAGCATTTCATCGCTCCACCTCACCAGATGGGCCAGCTCCAGAAAGTCCTCAACGTAGTCCTCCAGTGGCCGGCTGCTCTGGCAGAGAGTGAGAAGCAGATGGTCTACTGCCAGCTTTCTCCTCTCTGCCAGATTCTTCTTAGCAGCTCTTTTTGCTGTCAACATTTTTGCCGGGTCCGTCATTCTGTTTGTTTACCAATCTGACTCTCTTACCATGAGGCCACGACTGCTCCACTTTTTTGTTTCATTAACATAAAATAAAAAAATTAACATTAACTTAGTGTTGCAAGCACCAATGATCTACTGTTTGAGCTTCAGGAGATTGAACAAGTTTATGGGAAGCCAGAAACATAGATTAGCCTAACTCTGTCTGTTGTACACATTGTTATTTTCGACAAAACACATTATAGGTGTATACACGTTGAGATTTGAGATAAACCACGGCGCAAGAGCTTGTCAAACCGTGGGTGGAGTATGGTATGGATACACCTCTAGTAGAAATTAAACATTTAAAAAGCATGAAACTCTACATTTGCTGCCATAAAAGTTTAAACTCTCCTGGCAAGGCTTACCTTACCTTGATCCCGTTTAGATTCAAAAGCATCAATTAAGGGACCTGGCTTGGTGTTGCAGTTTGTGTTTCAACTCATCCTGAAGATGTTCAGCAGGGTTCAGGTCTGAGCTGTGCTGGCTAATAAGTTCCCTCAACATGGCAGCACCAGAGATGCTTTATAAGCATCTCTGGTACTGCCATGTTGAATCTGACAGGGTTTTCAGCTTTAACAATAATAAAAGCCTATACTCTAATATGATGTATGTATAGCATCATTAAGATTTGTCCTCAGAGAAATGTCTAGAATAGTGAAACCTATTATAAGAGGGTATCCATTTACTTTTTGATACATACTGTATGTGGCTCAAATCTAATATACCTACTACTCACCTTTTAAAAAATAACTTACTAGTAGTGAAGTATGATGGTTGATACAACATGGCGTTGAGCTGCTTTCCATCAGCAGAGTCCGGACAACTTGTTAAATTGAGCACCATAGGGAACATCTTAAACAGAAAACCTCTTTCTGTTTGCCCAGAACAGAAGCTTGGAAGAAAGTTCTTTCAGTAATCCCAAACACAAGGTTAAATAAATATTGGTGCGGCTCAAAAACAATGAAGGTAAATGTCTTATGAAAGCTCAGCCAAAATCCTGCTCTTAATCTAATTGTAAATCCTTGCAGCACTATTTACGGATGTAGGATTTATGATTCATGATTCAGTGAAATGAGAAAATTAAATAAAGGTCTCCAAACATCTGCAAACCATTGTTTGTTGCCTTTATTTAAATTGTAATCAATTTTTATAATCTGTAAAAAATACGTAGATGATTGACAATTCAACAGGTTTTTACATTACTAAAATATGATATATAAATATTATACTAAATATTAAATAGTTTTTACATTATAAAAAATAATTTAAGCAAATTTTTTTATATGAAATTCAATTGGATTTTGAAAGTCAGTGTAATATAATTTAAGTTTAAATGACTTGTATGCTAAATTTGATTATACTTAAAAAATTAAGGCAACAAAAGAACTTTATTTACTAGATTTTAAGTTGAAATATGTGTACTTTTTTCTTTTCTTTTTTTATCTAAGAGTTTGTTAAGTGTGCTAAACTGAGTTTAACCTTTACCGTAATATCTCAGTTCTCATAGAGAATATATTATGTATTATGCACAAGGATGATAGAAATGATTAAGAATGATCATTATTATAATTACCCAAGTAAATGTGAATATGTTTAAATGTAGGCACAAGGCAGATTTTGCGAAACAAGAGTGGAATAATTTAACAGCCATAGTAAATGGATTATGTAACAGCAGCAAGAGAAATGGAAATAGGAGCAGTGGAAGAAAAGATAAAATTAAAGATTTTCCAGCCATTTTGGGCAGCTCATGCCTAAAAGCGGTAAATATGGGCAGAGGGTGAATTGAAATCAACTGACTGGTCAAATGTTGTTCTGAGGAGGAACAGTCTTTATCATAATGTAATTTGAGATTAAATAAGGCCATGTGAACTCAAACATCACGAGTGTGACAAACAAGCCCACATAAAACACTGCAATCGTTCTCTTACGTTCCGTGTCTCTCAAAGATTTCTAAGTCTAAGGTATGTTCATTAATATCAAAGGAAACTTTGACCTTTCACAAAAGTAGGATTGTTTAACTTTCCAAAAGCAACGTCAAAAAAATATCTTCCATTCAGTAACTTTAAAAAGGATAGTTCACCAAAAAAGCATTTGCCCACTCATCTGTCATTTTGAAACCTATTTTAGCATTGCAAAATAAAAAATATGCTATTTTTTTATACATAGGCTGTCAAAAGGTTGCAAAACAAAGTTCATGTTGCTCACATCTAAAAACCTGGCACAGTCACACAGCACACGAGAAACAATGGCGCCATGGTGCACCAGGTTCATATTTACATTTATGCAATTACGCAAGAGACATTGCATCTCATGGTATGCATTTTAACAGTTCATGCATTCCTTCAAAACACATGAGAGTGCGAAAACTATTTCAACATGTCATGTGAACTATCATTTATTTACCAGCCTTAAAATGTATTCAGCTTTGTACTGGAAAAAACAAAACAAATCTGGCTGTGATAGTCTTCAAATATCTTTTAAAAAATATATATTTTAACTTTTTTTTTACTGTTATTAAAAGATAAATTATAATCAAACCCAAACAAAACTACAACTGCAACTACATGCCCAACTGGGCCGCACATAAGAAGATTGCTATAACCAACAGAGTAAGTTTGAGGTGGGACTTAAACACAGCGCCACAACTCATTAACAACATGAAGAACATCAACATGAATTACTGCTGGGTCTGAAAATCAAGATAATGCATAAATAAGGAAACTAACCCATTAAGGGCAGAATAAATGTGCATCTGCTAGCTCATTTTCATAAATGCTATGGATCATCTTTTGGAGAAAGAATTACAACATGCTAGTGGTCTGATCCCACCGAACCCAAAGTTATTGAACCCAAATCTCACAGGAAACTTCTCATCTTTCAACAGCGCAGGAAGCGACAGTCCTGTTCAAGCTGTTCAATCACCTTTTGACTTTTTCACATTCAAAATTCATGTATTTTAAAACAAAGTACAACAATCCATAAACATAAGCATATGTTTAGACATATGTTTGCTGATTAGTTTTATGTTCTTAAATTGTGGGAGCAACATAGAAGAGCATCTTTAAAAAAGAGCTTGTCAGCCAGTAGACTAAAACAAGTTTTTCTTAAAAATGACAAAAAAACCAAAACAATAGATAACATAACTAGAATAGCATAAGCTAGCATAAGCTACAACCTAACAACTTCTTAGACCATTCAGCAACACCCTGGCAATCTCTCAAAACACTGAGCATTTTGATGGTGTATTTAAAAAAAAAAAAAACAGATTTACAATCTAGTTTTCTTTTAATGTTTGTGTGGAACTTCTAGATTTTTTTGTTCCTTCATAAATTAAATGGAAAGTAATGCCAACAGGCCATTATTGAGCCAAGAAAGATATCTAAACACATGACAAACATGAACGCTAATTCAATCAAAGGCCTGAATCATTCGAGCTCTGGTGGAGATTCTCATACTAAGTTAACAGGATCAGTTAATTTGAGTCACAGTCTGGCTAACCAAAACCAGCTGATGTTTTCTTCAGATATTATACAGTTTAAAAGTCTCAGGAAAGGAGCTGAATAAATTACAGGCATGCACATCTCTCTCATAGAGAGACTTTGTTTGTCTGCTCATGCAACCTTGTTTTGCAACCGATTTTATGATCAGAGTGCCGCTGATCACAGATTTAACATAAAAAGTTGAAAAGACATACGGTATATCATATGTGCATTAGTACATGTAACACAAGCATAATTGTGTTGTCGTCCCTTACCCTATAATGGTAAATGAATTACAGGCATCTTATTTGATGTACTTTAATTCAAACTTACAGATGGGCTGAGGGCCAGAGAGCCAAAGGGACCTTTAAGAAAAGGATGCAAATGTTACAGGATTGTTTGAGGTACTACATGCTCCTTTTTCTATTAAACTTTGATTCAAGAATATTTCAGATGAACAGGAGATCAGTTGATGAATTATTATCTAGAAATAAAATATCTAACCTTCACCTTCACAAAATGCATGGACACCTTCAAGGTATCTATGTTCTGAACTGTATCGATACCTGCTTGATTTTAGCTCAGTCGGGACAGTTAGCAGTCCAGCATCGAGATGTTATTCTTGCTCACAGGAAGGAGATGGGGTTAAGACTGAACACAAAGAAGATTGTAGTTTCTCCTCTACAGAGGACCACCTTCCTAGGCGTAGTACGGGACTCAGTGACGATGTACACCCGTCTTTTACCCGTGTGCATCGAAGCCATCCTGTCAGCAGTAAAAAGAATAAAGCTAGGCCAGAGGAATGGAGACTCCTCCTAGAAGTTCTGGAGCAGATATGAAAGACGTTTGGCCAGGCACAAGTGCATCTGCTTGCATCTCAAGAGGTTATTATCACCACTCTAAAAATGATAGGAGATCTTCAAGCTCTTTTGGTTGCACCCTCGTGCTTGAAATTTGCCCTAGCATGGTGAAGGCTGTACTATCCGCCACCCGATAGTACAGCAGGCTTTCTGTCCTCCCCCATTTCAAGACCATGACCAGGAGCAAAAGAATTTACTCTATCCAGTGCAAGCACTGTTCACTTTTGTCCACAGAGCTGCCCTGTGGCGTGAAACAGAGCAGCTGTTCGTCTGCTTTGGGGCCTCCAGCTTCCAAACTAAGAATGAGCAAATGGATAGTCGAGGCTATCTCTCTTGCTTACAAGTTGGCCAGACTGCCCTCTTCTATGGCAGTCCGAGCCCATTCAACTAGGAGTGTAGACGCTTCTAAGCCTCTCTTGTCAGGAATTTCTTTTTAGCTGCGTTTGGCATGCTCTCATAACTTCCTGGTTCATGATGTTTCCCGTCTCTGGTGTACATTCACACTATTGGTTCGATTATTGGTTATTGGTTCGATAGAATGGTTCATGTTCCTAAAGCGTCTTTGACGCAGAGTCTCGTTCCCTCTTTAGGGAACCACAGTTACAGTTAAAAAGAAAGGTTTTAAGTACACCATTAATTATAATGTTCATTTTCAGACTTACCATTATACAGTTGTGGTCAGAATTATTGTCACCCCTGGTAAATATGATCAAAGATGGCTGTAAAAAATAAATCTGCATTGTTTCTCCTTTTGATCATTCATTCAAAAATTTAGCAAAAATGGAAGCTTTAATTTAAGTAAAATAATTGAAACTGGAGGGGAAATCATATTACGAAATAAATATTTTTCTCCAAAATATGTTGGACACAACTTTTGGCACCCTTAGACTTTTTGAGTAATGCCAAAGACTCTTGAAGGAGCACAGATGGAGAATTGCAGAGATTAGTTGAGTCTTGAGGTAAGAAATACCCCCCAAAAATGTAAAGAGCACCTACATCACCACATGTTGTTTGGAAGGGTTTAAAAAAAAAAAAACTCTTCGCTCATCCAAAAACAAACTCCGGCATATTCAACTGGAACAAAAATTTTTTTGCCAGAAAACCCACTAGATGGGTTTGGTGAAAACAGTATTAAAAAGTACCCCATGCTCTTCTTTAAATTTAATGCTGGATCTTTAATGTTGTGGGGTTGGTTTTTGCTGGCGGTCCTGGGCATCTTGTTCAGAACCTTGACATCATGAATTCTAGCAAAGAAAAAATCAAAAACTGATGACCTCTGCTAGAAATCTTTAAATGGGCTGAGGTTGTATCTTCCAAAAGGACAACGATCCAAACACCACAATCAACACCAAAATGTGTCACTGAGAACAAAATGAAGCTTCTGGCATGAAGTTCCCTGACCTGATCCCTAGAAAATGAGTGGCTGGACTAAAGAGGAGAAGCACCAACATGGATCCCGGAATCTGAAGGATCTGATTCTGAAGGGTCTCTGATCTCTTGTCAGGTGTTCTCTAAAATCATCTTACATTACAGGAGAAAACTCTTGTTATCTTGTTAGCTGCTATCTTGGCAGAAGGAGGTTGCAAAAAGTATTCAGTAAAGGATGCCAATAATCATGGCCAATGTGTTTTGGAGAACAACATTTATTTCCTAATGTGATTTCCTCCACACTTTCACTTGTTGTGCTTTCATGACAGGCTAGATTTATTTTTACAGTCGTCTTTAATGATATTTACCATGGATGCCAATAATTCATACCACAGCTGTATATCACAAAGTGATAACTGTCATTTCAATTTTGGTTCAAGCGAAATGAAAGTAAAAGCCAAATTAAAACTGTGGTTTGTTCAAAAGTGTAAAAACTTTTGGTTTCCCTGTCATGACCATACACAGTAAATATCATCCATAACCAATTCACAAAACGTGAAAGTCCCTACAGAAGCAGCTGTGTGAGTATGACGATTAGGACTGGACCATGCAAATGTGCTTAATTATCTTTTTTTAATATGCTCAAATGTTGAACCCTTGCAGATGGGCCATAACTCTTGAATCATAAACCTTGCAGATGGCTCATGAACTATTGCTTGCTCTTTTTTTCTAAAGTGATTTAATATCCTAATGTAATTGGGGGGGAAAAGACATTTCAATCATATAATTAATTTTTTGGAAACATTCTGTGTCTCTGTGTTTGCAGAGCATATCTTTGTTTACTGTGCAGAAGCATTATTCTCACATAGCAGAGAAAGGTAGACATTAAGACGGAAAGGGTAAAATTCAATTATATGCATACACAAATTGAGCATATAGAATGAAAGTACAACAGTCATCTTAACCTAACCAGTTTAATTTCTTACACAAAACCAGAATCTCATGAAACACAGTGATTAATATAAGACAAAAATTACATCATTTTGAATAATGCAGCATTATGAAAATCAACCAATAACATCAAGCTTTCAGAGACTCAATCAGTGAGATGAAATAACAAAAATATATACGTATTTGACTTAATTATTTTGGAAGATTGAAACTCATGCAGCCATTTGTGTTTCGAAGATGAACGAAAGTCTAACAGGTTTGGAATGATATGAGGGTGAGAGAGTGACAGAGTTTTCATGTTTGGATGGACTATCACTTTAATAAATATTCTGATCACTGTCATCTGACTGCACTAGAGGTAATCATATTTGAATTACAACAGGTTTTTAATTAATGTCAGAAGTTGCCTCATGTGATGTCTCACTGTTGCATATAATCAGTTTGACATGAGTGCTATCGATTCCGAACATCAACAGCAAAATTGAAATCGAACAAATTACCATGATTTTACCAGGCAAATCTTTTAAAACTGTACATCAAACTTGGGGCTGTATACTGAAACTTCTTATCTTAATTCTTGATTAAAGATTTGAAAAAGTCCTATTTCCTAAAAATTAAAATACCATAGTTACTAAACAGATGCTTCTGTAGTGAAGGGCCTGATGGACAAAGGTTCAAATGTCAATTGTTCAGTTTTAGACCTACACAGTCGTAATGCAAGCACAAAGTTTCAGCAGAAAGCAAAACATCCCCAATACCCAGAGAGTGAGGAAGGAACCGTGGTACAAAGAGGAAACCCACACTGATCTGGGGTGCGTTTCCTGAAGCAAACTATGTTGGCAAATTCAGTGGAAGTTCACAATTCAGTGGAACTAAATTTACACAAAATGCACAGAATCAAAAAAGCAGCTCTGCTCAAACAAGTGATGATAAAATATACAGTCCCAAAATCAAAACTTTTACCTAATACAGATGTCAAACCTCAGTGACCGCTTTCAACCATTATTCAGTCTCTACTGCCATCATGTGGTGAGTTCATGGAATTCACTATAGATTGACTAAGATTGCAGAGATAAATATTGCAAAAACATCATATGTGAAGTATGTTATCCTGCATATCCAAACGCCATTATGTTTAGATAGGCTATCATGATGTGCAGAAAACCTTTGTGCTGTTTCACTTCTGCTTTTGCACTCAAATGATTACTATGACTCACGTGGCTTAGGTTACTATTTGTTCTAGAAGTAGTTTTTTGAAAAAAAGTAAGCATATCAGTGGAGTTACAACACATCAACACTTCTTCCTTGATAACACAAACTATGTCTATCTAGAGATAGACATCTAGAGATGTCTATCTGATGTATGCGTTTACATCTGGAATACGTTTTTTTTAGAGTGTTTGCTTGCCTGCAAGGACATTTCCTGTCAGATGTTACATAGACATTTAGAAAATGTCTTTAAGATGTTTATGATTTAGAAGGTATGTAAAACGGACATCTTAAAGATGTTTTTCAGATGTTTGTGCACAGCAGATGCTTTCCAGATCTTTAACATACATCTTGCAGATGTCTGTGTGCTCTCTGGGTTTTTTAATTTCTGCTAGACAATCTGATTTTCCAATCTCTCTTTCTCTAAAATCCCCTCTCATCCAAACAGAATGGCAGCTGTGATTAAGTTAAGAGACAAGGCCTAAAGATCTCTAAAAGGACAATTGTTATATCCATAAATTGCCTACCTCATACTTCAGAGGAACAGCTAGTTTGGGTATCTTGTTATTTACAGAGAAATGTGCAGGATATATTAAGGAATTCAGTGAACTGTTGCTCTTATACAGGAAGTTGTCAGTCAAGGGTAAACGATAAGAACCAAGCAGCATTAAATGGCACAACTGTTGGACTTAGATTACAGTTTAAACAGCCCAAATAATACGATTTGTATTATATAAGTCACACACTGACACAGTTATAAGTGGATTGGTTTAGCCCTTTGGTGAAAACAGAAGTGATCGATTTTGCACTTGCGATGTGAATGTTGAAAACTTGTGAGTACAAAAATGATATGAAGGGGTTTCAAACATCCATGTGATAGGCTAACGGGGGGAAAGTGTGGCATTTTAGGGTTTAAAACGTGTCAGTGATGGGAATTATTTATTTTTAACTCGGTATACTCGAGTTAACGTTCGTGTATTGACTTGTCGGAAACTCCCATCCTAGTCAGTCAAGTGTCATTCGACTGCAACGTTATTTCCTGCAGCGATGAGACATGAGATGGTGCGTCTTGCGAAACGATAAAAGCTCGTGTTTGTTGAGTTTCACTTGAACGAAGGGACATGAAATAAGGTAACATGACGGTTTATGTGTCATTTCAACTTAATTCAATTGAATTTACTCTCAGAAAGAAAGGTTGGTTGTAGTTGTGAAGCGGAGCCTCAAATCAAATCAAGCGTCTAATCTGAATCAAACAAGGAACTTGAAATTACAGAGTACGACTACAGAGTCTGTTGGCCTTCTGTCGTTTTTAACTACTGCTATAGTTGTGATTACTTTTAAGAGATATTGCTTGCTTTATTTGAGGAAGTCAAAATTAAGATGCTTTATATTATCGACTGAGCTATCAGGGTTCACTAAAATAGTGTACAGTCAATATTTTTTATTTTTGTGTGGCTGCATGCACTTCAATACTATGTTTTATGTGCCTTGATATATTTAATCGGTGGAAAATGTTTACTTTACATCCGGGAATGGACTGGATGGTCTTAGTTTAGACTATTGTTCTGTTCACATGTGTATCTATTGCTTGAGGGTTGTATGTTCCTAATGAGACAATAACGAGTTTACTCCAGGATTTAATATTTAAGCACTTAAGTCACTTATTTGCTCTTATTGCCTCATGGTGTTCAACAGAGGACTAAAGGGAAGTCCCCACCCTTTTTATACTCTGTATGGTGACCATATCTGATGGAAAACGTGCAGCATCATGGTTGCCATTGCGGTGACTAACTAAATGACAGACACTGGTCTTATTCAAACTGAAAGCTTTATAGCAAATTGTTGCCATTTCACTAAAACCATGTATGAGAGACCAAAAACACAACCGTGTCTGATTTTATATTTCTCCAATTGAATATCATACTGTGCAATGAAGGTCTCGTACATGTTTGTAGAGGCGAAGCTTGTCAAGTAAAGTCTAAAGATCTAAATTTCCCTCCCAGGAACGATGAGAGACAGGCTGGCTGAACTGGGAGGTGTTGCCCCCAAGGTCCACAGCGAGGAAGAGCAAGTGGATAGCGGTGAAGATGTGGACAATGGTGAATTTGAACAGCATGCGGTGGTGTTCGAGGGCGAGGACATTATGGAGAACACCTTCAAAGAAGCCCAATCTGTCCAGAAAGAAATCGCCCAACTCAGGATGGAGGTGAAGAGACTGGGCAAACAGAACACACGCTTTCTCACCTCTGTCAGACGCATTAGCAGCATCAAACGCGACTCGAACACGATTGCTCGCAGCATCAAAACGAAAGGGGAGAACCTGTATGCCCGGATAAAGAAGCTGGATGAACTGTGCAAAGAACTGGAGGACAAACACGGAGCCCATTCAGCTTTGGCGCGCATGATCCGTGGCCAGTTCGTCTCTATAACGAGTTCTTTTCACGAGGCTATGTATGAATACAACAGCGCTGAAATGGCACAGAGGGACAACTGCAAGACTCGTATTCAAAGGCAAGCGGAGATCATGGGTAAAGAAGTGAGTGGAGATCAAATCGAAGAAATGATTGAGACTGGCAAGTTGAATGTTTTTTCCGACGACTTGCTCACAGATGGACGAACCGCTCGTTCAGCGCTCACTGAGATTGAGAAGCGCCACAAGGAGCTTTTGGAGTTGGAAAGTCGCATTCGAGAAATCCATGATCTGTTTTTTCAGCTGGCTTTGCTGGTGGAGGAACAAGGGCCCATGGTGGACAACATTGAGGCAAATGTATACGCCACCCAAGACTTTGTGGCCAAAGCTACAACTGAGATAAAGAAGGCTGTCAAATACAAGAAGAAAAACCCTTGTCGACAGCTCTTCTGTTGCTGTTTTCCATGTTGCAATAAATGATCTGTGTTAAAGCCTTCCATTTTCACATAAGCCATAGCGTGTTAAACACACAACAGTCTTTCGTTCTAGTGTTAACCATGTCGTGTGACTTACTTTGTACAGAACAACCAATGCCTACGCTTGATGGTTGCCATTGCAAAAAAACTTGTCTTTTGAAAACCACAGGAGTTGCAATGCAGTTGAGCTGAAGTGATACTGCAATCTCACTTACAGTCTTTTGTGAGTGTCACAGGACATTTACTTGATGTGTAAAAGATATTAAAAAGGAAACCACAAGTGTTTTACACCCATGTACAGTGCAAGCATAGTTATACAGAAACATTTATTACTGACCTTAAATGTTATTTTAAGGTAAAATTCCATGTATATGATTTGTTGAATTAATTTAATAAATATTATTTTATCTTTGAATGCCTTTATGTTTGTTTGACCATATTGTTCTATCATTAATACATTTATGCAATACGTGTTGCATGAGTGTTGGTTTCCCAACTAGGAAATTTACTTCTGCATTATGACTTGCAAAAGACGTTGTGTAAAAGGGTTGAAGGCAAGAAAGCTCAACAATTCTTTTCAATTGAAAACACACTGACAAGTATCAGAATATTTATTTATTGATTGTTGTATTTGCATTTGAATCCGTTCTTACTGAAATGTGCAGTTAAAACTTATTAAAAACTATTGTGAAGCTGCGAGGAGTGGGGTGTGAACATTGCTTTAATCCCACTTCTTAACCACTCTGCCACCCTGGTCACTGTGGAGTTCGTGTGACCTCAAATTGAGGAAATGGATTCTGTTGCTTCTTTGTTTTCAAATGAGTACCTTCTCATGGAGTAGTTTAAAAAAAGAGAAAGAAAATACATCACATTAAACTAAGATGTGTCTTTCAGTTTTGGTTGTAGTTTAGTTGTATTTAGCTAAACTGTACAACACTACAAATTAAATGTAATGATGAATATACCTATGACAAATGAGTCGTATGCAGGTGTTTTTGTTATCAAGAGACAAGATTTCTGAGCGCATCAACGAAGAATGCATTGTTACTTGTTTCTCTGTTGGTTGCATATCTACGTGTTCTATTGCATAATTATCAAATTAGGTTTAAAGGTTATGAAGTTCTACCAGGAGTGCGGTTTGAGTGCAATGCCTTAATCCCTACAGACAATCTGATGTTATAATTCACTTTGGAACTGCAGGTGGCACTATATTAATAATATCAATAATAATTCATTACAATTAATGCATTTGCATTGAAGAATGCCTTCCAATGTATTTCTCAGCAAGCTCATTCAAATTATCTGTTGTAATCAAAGTGTTTTAGGACTCTTATGAATTTAAAGGTTTGCTTTGTGCAGATGTTTTTAAATCAAGAATAGGTAACATACATTGATACTCTAAATAGCTTTCCAATTATAAAATTAATAATTATTATTTCTAAATATTTTAAGTCACATTTCCCATTAGATTTAAGTCGTTTTTAACAACACTGGAGATGTGCTGCCATGTTATACCGTTAGATGTCAGTATTGAACTTTTTAGGTCTCAACAGAAAGTTGTGTGTCTGTTAAAAGAAGTTCAAGTAACTGGAGTAAATTAACACACTATATATTGACTATAAGCAACAGAATAAATTATTTTGTGTAAGATATGGTAATCAATAATTAGTGTGCATTTAATTAAACATTCTGTAGTTGCTATTTACAATAAAATGTATTACTGTTAGCATCTGTTGATCATCTGTTAGCAGAATAAAGGAATGGAAAAGAGAACAATTAACTCAGCATATTATTAGGGTGTGTTTACATGACAATGAAGTAGAAAAATATTTCCTTTGCCTTTATGGACAAAGAGGACAAAAGGTTGTCAAAATGATCCATGTTCACATTGATCTGTGAAAACAACTAAAAACACGGTGTTATTCATGCCAGGCCAGTAGTTGGCGATGTCCCTTTGTAAAGAAGCACCACTGTACAGATTACAGCCTAGAGACTGGACATGTAATATTCATAAATCCATGTTTTCAGATCCCCAAAACGCCATTGTCATGTAAAATAATGGTCAAAAGGGTTTTTACTTAAAATGATCAAGAATTTGCTGAAAAGTGAAAAGAAAATCTCTTGATCTTAGGGGAAGACAAACTTTTGAGAATGTGTTTCAAAGTGCAAGTTCTGTAAATTATACCATTATAATCTCTGTAAACTACAAAAATGTATGTTTGTGAAAAAGGTAACGTCACTAGCATCGGCCAACTACTGGCCTTTTTAATCGTTTTCGCTCATCTGTGTGAATGGGGACCGTTTTGACATTAAAAATAAAATGAATTCAAACTAAATACATAAAATGATCCCATGTTGGAAGTTCTATACATGAGGTTCTACTGTATTTATGAAGCGCCCGATAGTTCTTTATGCAATCTTTTCTTCTAAGAATGTCCCATTCAGATTTATTTAATACAACAGTTGCTTGTGTAGTCTCCAATAGTTCAGTTTGTAATTCATAATAATCAATAAAGCAGCCAAATCATGTTTCTAGGTCACTTTATCAAATAAAGTGACTTTGATGATGTGACTCTTTGTACAGGCAGTCAGATGATATTGCTTCCAGTGAAGCTCAAGATAAATCATACTCATTCTGTAAAATGAGACAAATCAAATATGACATTCTGAAATCCATTCAATGTGTATATTATATCATTTACACTGAAAACAGATTTCATTTTGACTGTATAAGACTGTATCATGTAGACTTGTAGGGTGCGTACTGTGTTCTCTCCCCAAATCTCTCTCTCTCCCTCTCTCTCTGCCACTCACGCAGACTGGTTCTCTCGCTCAGCATCATCTCATCCACACAGGGAGTTTTGGCTGACAAGGAAACAAGCTTTTGCACCGTAGCTCAACTTTCAGTTTTCATGGTTGTGAATCACTCCACTCTTCATTGTTCAATATTCCTTTGAAGATTAAAGTACAAGCCTGAAGACAGGACATCTCTGGGGTCGGATCTTTGTGCTGGCTTTGTTTGCTGCTTTGGAGAGTTGTTTTCTCTTCTTCACACTTGCAAATGACCTTTTAAATGGTTGGATATGCTGTAGGAGTATTTGGATGCACTTTCAAAGCCTAGATGATGTGCTAATTGTGCACACATTAGGAGTGGCAATCCTTTAGGATGAGAATTTTACACAAGCCCAGAAGTCTGAAGATAATGGCTATGGTGAGATCTTCACTGCAGAAAGTGATGCTTTTTCTACAGCACATCCAAAGAATGGCTGTCACGTCACCACGTTATCAGAAAATGTGCAAGGTAAAAGATCACTTTGTGTGAAATTACTTTGTTTGGACTGTGGGGTTACATTTTAATCAGATCTATTTGTAGTGTGTATTTGGGGTTGCAGATTGTCAGTAATGTTTTGGGAGGCTCGCAAGGCGCCACAAGAAAATAATATTAATATTAGTTTAACAACACAAGTTTTAACATTAAATGATATTGCAAAAAAGAGGCATGAGTAATCTAGATCTAAGGTGAGGTTAAACAAGGCCGTTTAAGGAATCTTGCACTGAAAGACAATCCCAAAGCACTCTATTTTTCATGAATTATGCAGAAATTTGCTTAACAACTACATGAAAGGTATGCATTTGCATTCTTATTTTTATTATTATTAAAATGCATTACGTGAGGTAGTATGACGTTTTTTTTTTAGTTTTGATTGATTTTGGTATAAAGTGACAGAAATTACAGTTTAAGAATCCAATCAATCTATAAACTAAGGATCAGTTTCCATAATGTTGATTTCCTTTGCTTTTTTGGCACAAAATGATCCTTTCACAAGTATCCGTGAAAACAATTAAAAATGCTGTATTCTGCTGCAAGACCAGACATTTAAACATTAAATGTTTTTAGTTAAAAATGGCATAGTGTATATGGTAATAATCAACCAATCAATCAATCAATCAATCAATCAATCAATCAATCAATCCAATCTTAATACTAGGCGTAAACAGGGCCTTTGTTTCTAATGATCACATACCCACAGAAAAGCTTTTTATTATTATTAAATTGCACGACATTGCACTAGATAGTATGACTTGTGTCCTTCATCTTTGATTGTAGTTTTGTTTTTATTTGAGGTCACACGTTTTACATCTGTATCTTGAAGTGTTTTGATAGTTTGCTAGCTTTTTGATACTGAAAAAGGAATTTAGAAAAATAAAATCTGATGGTTCCACATCAACATTTTCTGCCAAGGAGAACAGAAGTTCTCGGCCACAGTGGACAAAATAAGCTTTGACACTGCAGGCAATGCACCTTGCACTTTGCACTAAACAATAAAAGAGAAAGAGAGTACTAAAAGAACAAACTGCAATATCTTTTGGATATTTTATATTCACATCGTACCTTCATAATGGAAATATTTCAGCAGGAATCTTGTCCACAGAGTCTTATTAATTACACAGAAATTGGTACATTAGTAACATAATTTACATGTTTGGCTCTTTTACTTTGATAAGTCAGCTTATGATTATCACAGCAATCCAGCATAATTTGATTTAAATGAAAATTTGTGTAACTCTGTGTTTGAAACCAACAAGAACCTTTTTCTATTCAATCTTCATCTAACTCCTTAACCACTATGTCATCCTGATCACGTCACGATTGCGTCTGAGTTGTGAGTCTGAGTCAGACTCAGTCTGAGTCTGAGTTGTTTCATTCCTCTCCATTCTTCACAGAGCGAAGTTGTATTATGCACAAACTGCAGCTGGCACCAAATGATTAAAAATGTACAGGAGGAACATGTTCTAATGATTTACCTCAACAATCGTTCCTCAACTGCTTCTTTGCATCCCTCCACCACCCCCTCTCCTCACACTCGCCTGTCTACCATCCTAACCAGAGATATGGGGAAGTACTCTGAGCTCTTCCCCAGTCAGCAAGCCAAATACAAATACCCTATTGCTCTATCTAATAATTTGTGTGAACTCATGAAATCTATGTGATGGAAAGAATATTAATGCACTGCCATTTGCCATTTATAAACCTCGTCTTAATGTCTTTCTCACCACAAGAGTGCCAATCTGTGATTTCTCATACTGAAAGCATGCAAACCATAACTGCTTATCTCAAAGTTGACAAGTTTCACAATTCTTTCAAAATAGTTAGCTAGTGCATTATTAGATTTATTAGGGTCTAAAAGGCACTTTCAAAACTTGTACAAACAATTAAACTGAGACTTGCTTCCTTAACGCACGAGAATGAACCTCATTGGTTCTTGCAGAAGCTCAAACGTGCTGCGAAACACGAGAAATGAACATAATTGGTTCCTGGTTAAGGTCAAACCGGTTGTGTAACTTGAGAATGAATCTCATTGGTACTTGCTGAAGCTGAAACTTGCTGCGTAAAACGAGAATGAACATACAGTGAAATCTGATTATGTCGACAACCTCAGGGATTGCAAAAAAGCGTTGAGATAACCGATGATCGAGAAAACCAAAAGCCAATATGGCAATTTGTTAGATGAAGCGATTGTAGGGGATTTACAGTTAAGACCCGAGGACCAGATGTGTTGAATGAAGAGCAGGAGTCAGAAGTGCAGTCAATAGAAGACACTTCAGTGAAGTTTAGTTTGCAGTTTCATCAGCTGAAGCTTCAAGTCTCACAAGGAGTTCGTAGGCCTCCTCACATACAATAACATTGTTACAGCAATTATACTCTAACAGAGGCTACTAACTACATCAATGATGATGGTTAAATGATTCTGATTGGCTAAGAAAGAAAGAAAGATAAACAAAACTAGTAATTTTCCATACAAGAGTAGACAGTCTGAATCATATCTTCGTTGATCACATGGTTGACGGGTTAGTGATGTGGCTTGTCGACAACAAGTCATTCCGTCTCCTTATGGTCCCAGTTAATCATCTCACCAATACAGACCATATTAACTCACACACAGATACACAGGAGGGCTGAACTCAGCTCAGGCTCCAACTATCAACAGAGAGACTCTCAAAACATTCAGACAATATTCATACTTACTCTATGGAAAAATACAGAAAAGTAAAGAAAGGTAACTAATAAACTAATAAAAATCCCTAACTTGATTATAAATCATTATTTTTTACAAATCATTCAAATAAGAAAAAGGAAAAGATTATATACAAGCGGCAATGGATTTCCAAATCGTCCCTACACGATCGACATGCTATAAAAATGTACATACACTGTATATGTTTGCTAACAACAAAAGGCATATGTGCACCAACTAACAGCAGAGATTTACCAGTACACAATAAAAACCACCTTCCATTCTCGATACAAAACTTGAATTATATTCTCCAACATTGCAAACACAATTTCACTCACAGCGTAAACACAGTCACAACACACATAAACACATTCGCTCATAACACAGTCATTTAGCTCTGACACAGTTCTGATAGTATTGCACACGTTGTTACTATGGTTTCTTTACAAACTCTAAAATGCTTTGTTGCTTTTTGCCTTTAACGGTCTGCTTGAAAACAAATGCTTCTAAGCTTCTATCAGTAACAACGTCTTTGTCGATGTCAATGTAATCTGGGAACTCCTGCGCCTCTGTGTGTAATCTGTGTTGTGTAATTTCGTAATCACCTCTTGAACACCAGCATTCGTCCCATCAAAATGTCATTAATTGGATCACTGGAGTAACACAAATAAGTTAGAGGACTCTGAAGCAATGAAAACAGCGCAAACAAATGCAAAGCGGCTGGAAGGACCGGAAAGACCAAAAATGGTCATGGCATGCACGTGCACGTGCGGCCCATGCGCAGTGAACTAGGTACGATCTTTAGTCACGAGACAACCATGTCTATTGGCGAATTTGTCCCTCTTTTGTGTTTGAGATATTAGAGTTCGGCGACATAAAAGAATCAACATAACCCATAAGAAAATGCTAAGACAAATAGGGAGTTTGGCGGTTCCACTTCAAAAACGTCGACTTAATAGTGTTGGCGAGTTAACCGAGCTCGAGATAAGTGGATTCCACTGTAATTGGTTCCTGGTTAAGCTCAAACCTGTTGTGTAACTCGAGAATGAATCTCATTGATTCTTTCTGAAGCTCAAACTTGCTGCGAAACATGAGAATGAACCTCACTGGTTCTTGTGGAAGCTGCAATTAGATAATTATGTAACCAAACTACAGTAATACCTCGGTTTACGAGCGACTTGGTATACGAGCAAATCGGTGTACGAGCATTGTATCGGTGTACGAGAAAAAATTTCCCTCACCCATGCGCAGTTTTGTGTAGAAAAAGTCCTAACGCTCAGCATCCTTGTGCGCATTTTTACATGAAATATCCTAATGACAGGCTCTCATAACACAGTGAGGAGGTTCCAACCCCTTTCCACTTACATCATGTTATAGAGTTAGAAATTAGTGGGTGAATTATGACAGTTATGGATATTGCTCAGCTTCATATCAGATTGCTTCTTCATTTGCAGGTTATTGTTGTCCTGCTTAGAAATAATTTGATGAATGCTCTAATGTGAAGTTGATGGTGATTTAGTTATGGTGATTTAAGGAAATTGCAATATATTTTTCTCTATCTAGCACCCCACACTTCTGACTAATTTAATAAAAAACACATTTTTATTACAACCTCATTAAAATGCAGCAATGAGCACACAAGATTGTGATCATTTAAAAAAAAAAATTGGCAGTAATAATGAAGGCAAATGTAATTTTGTTTTGTCTTTCCAAGCTCCGCTTATTAGCGGAATAGATAATGCTATTGGCACGTTAATGGGTTCCAGCATAATAAGCAAAGACTGTCTGTTATGTCTCTGCTTGATGTCTTTCTTTGGTTGTATATCATCACTGCAGACCTAAACGAGAATGCAACATTTCCTTTGAAATAATCCAACCAGTCATTATATGTCATTATAAGTCTTTGGAGGCTTTAAAGCGACTGCCACTATAAATTAAAGTTTTATAGGCAGGAATTACAGGAGACTGCTGAAGGTAGGTGAGATGTCTGCTGTTTCAGATAATACTTTCCCTTATGGAAAAGAAGGTTGTGATTAGTATACTTCTTTTAAGCTAAAAGTAAAAAAGTATACTAACAGTCTACTTTTTATGTACTTCTCAAAAAATATAATTTATGTACTAATCAGAATATACTTCAAATTACATGTAAGTATCTTGAATTATACTCACAGAAAGTTCTAAGTATATTTGGCCTCAACCTTTTGGTCGAGATATACTTAAAAGTGTAATTAAGTATTCAAACTTGGCTTGTAGTTGTGTTTAATCTTTTGATTGAGTAGCCTATTACTTATTTACTATTTTCTCGTAGTTTTACATACTGTCTTATTCACGTATATTGATTTATAAAGAATACAGATTCGTTTCGAATTGAAGTATCTGAATTATTTGGTAGGCTAGTCCACTGATAGTGTAACTCTTCTTTACTGTTTACCGCCATTGACTGAATTTTCTGGTTGTCCATGTTTTCACTGTTATATGATAGGGGCTGCTGGGTCAAAACACAGGTGAAGAAGCTGAAACAAGTGATAGAAGATTGCTTACGTAAATGTAAAACAATGTGATGATGATCAATCAATCAAATCTGCCTAATGTTACAAAATGTAATGTCGACCCAGGAAGGGTCTGTGTTTAGGAATAATGAATCTTTCTTTTTCTTTTTTTAAGTGCACTTCATTTTTTTGATTTCCGCATATAATTTTTTTTCTCCTTGACCGTAGTATTTTCTGCTTGAATTTGATCCCGTACACCACAGATGAGTTTGACAGCATTAAAGGGCACCTGTATTAGACTTAGACTTTCTTAAGAAAAGCAACAACGGATGCATCCTCTGACATTTGTGCACCAGACATATCAAGTATTTTCAAAACTTTTACACATTCAAGTATTAAAACAATAATCTACTATATAAATTTACTTGTATTACAGATAAAGTACAAATGAGAAACATAGTTTACATAGAAGTTTACTACTGTTACACTTATAGTACACTTAAATGTATACTTTTATGTACTAAAAAGTGGGTCTTTTTCGTCCAAAGCAGTTCTGAAACAGTACACTTACATTGATATTAGTATTCTTACCACATAAAGTATACTTAACACTATACTTGAACATTACTTAAGAGTACTTCTTTTTCGCAAACATTTAGCTACTTTTGCAAGTAGCTAAATGTTCTGTCAACCACAGATGATATTTGAATAACTTAATTGCATTATACTTATTTTCCAGATTTCGTCTTCTTGCATTAGCCTCATTAAACAGCTATTGAAGCAGTGCTATTACTGCTTCACTTTAATTCTATTTATAGGGGACAGAACAAGGAGAAAATCACTTAATCAGAGTCCATTGACATTTCTTTTAATCATTGCAGTTTTAACTTTTGCATGCATGCTGTTATATCTCCTCAGGACATTCAGACAGATGTTGAGACCCAGACCGATATTTCTAAAAGGGCTTTGAGAGGTCAAATCCCAAATACCAAGGCACAAGAGCATGATAAGTTCAGAGATGTGGACCACATTCATATAGCCTCCAGAAGGTCTGTGTAATATATCCAGCAAAACAAACAAACAAACAGACATCTCGAAAACAGGACATAATGTCCTGAACTTTCCTTCAAATTGTTATGTGCTTACAGAGAGTGTTTGGAGGCCGGTGTGGAGAAATGGACTGGACTTATAGCCATCCTTGAAGAGCTTTGGTTCTGGGTAAAGCTGAAAAATGAGGAGCTGACACGGCAAAGGCCAGTTGGAGAGGACATACATACTTTACTGCAGCAGCAAGGCTACTGTTCGGTCAGTCACACTGTGTCGTTCACAGGTCAAACCAAATAAAATAGAGGCATTTCTGATTGACCATTAAATGTAGTCAGTAGACACTCTCAGTAGAAGGAGAGTTAAACACTTACAGTTCATTATGACTGATTACACTGCACTGATTACATTGCCTTTTTATACAGGCGTCTTGCAGTCTTTTGATATTATGGATATCACTAGTTTAATAAAAACATGAAATACAAAATAATGAAACCCCTTGATTACGTTTCCTTCAAGCAGAAGCTGTGAAATGATTTTATTTGTTATTGCACAGCTGAATTATTAATGTCCTAGGTGTATAGCACTATGTTTATTGCATTTACTGCATTAAAAGTTGCAATAAGGCTGTCTTTAAAAACAGAACTATAATTATAGCTGTAAACAACATTATGAAGTCTATATATATATATATAATGGTGATTTAATTAATGAATATTTTACTGAGGAAAAAAAGTCTGCCAGTCTTCACCTCATTTTCTCCATATATTAAAATGTCATATTAAGATCTCAGAAATGCTCAGAATTTATCTCAGTGGCTCATTATTACGTGATTTGGTGATTTTATCTTGCTTCATCAGTAAAAACCACACAGAATTTATCAAAACATTTCCTTCTGATATCGACAACTACACATCTTCCCTCTGGTTCAACGATTTGTGTCCTCATGCCTTTATGTAGTGTTTTCTGATTGCTTTTCTAGTAATTATATCTTGAATTTCACTGCCTCTAATGTGTCTGGAATGAGATGTAATGAATGTCTGCATTTAGTTTAAATGTCACACCTCTGCATCTTTAATGTGCTGTTTGACACAGGCCTTGCACCGAGAGTTGATTGGACAGAGGCAGGACGTAGATGGCACTCTGAATCAGGTATGTCTGAATCTGGCTGTCCAACCTACAACAATGGAGGTCCTGAGCAGTACAGAGATGGCTGCAGGTGAGACATTATTTTCTGCAGGCATCTGTTTAAAAAAAACAAACAAACAAAAAATTTTTGTTTTATACCTGAAATGCTCAATATTGTATACATATACGTGTGCATATACACTACCATAAGTTAGTTAATTCAACATTTTATATCAAAAGTTAATTCTAATATGCTGAACATAAAAAAATGCTGAATATGCTGAACATTATTATTATCAATGTATCACCTTAACTGTAACTCACTTTATTGCAGTGATAGATTTCTATTAAAGATACCATTATGTGTCAAATTTTATGTGTATTGTCTTTCTGATGTGAAACCAGGCCAGCACCTGGATTCAAACACTAATCTTTTATTATACTTTTCTTTTCTGGAGGTCATAGTTTTAGTCTATAGCATCATTGCAGCTTGATTTATGAGTATCTGTGATGGCTCAGTGGAGACAATAAACCTTATAGGACGCAAAGTGAAAAGTGAGACAGTGCTGAAGGCTACGGATGTAAATCTGTACACAGAGGAAAGATTAAATTAATGACACACAGTAAGTCCACTGGTCCACTGTAATATGGTTAGGACTAATCTTCTAATCTGGTGCATTATAAACAGCTAATATATTCAGTCCTGAAAAACCCTAACAAATAAATATGAACAGATCCTCTTTTTAAAGTACATAGACTCCCAATCTCCTTTACGTAAAATGCTGAACCCCAGTTTGGACAAACTGACTCACTAGACTGAATCTATCATATAGTTGTGGGTGAAGGGAAAGGCGAGGACTCAATGATGCAGGTACTAGGGCTTTTATTCACAAAAAGAAAACAAAATACAAACAAAAACCACCCCGAGGGGGAAAAACAAGACTAGACTGACTAAAGCCGAGCACAACAAGACAGGCTGCAAAATGACAGTAACAAACATGATAAAGACAACGAAGCAACACAGGACAGTAAACACAAAGGGATTAAATAGCCACAGGAGGAAGGGTAACTGATGGGAAAACAGCTGGGACAAATCAAACTCATGACAATGAAACAAGATGTGGACAGTCAATGAAGCAGTCAATGTGGACGCGCATTGCTGCATGTTCACAAAAACACAAAGACAGCGCACAGATGGTGAAAACCAAAGTGCGCGCGACACGAAAACACAACATGAAAGCACGCGGCCAATGTAAACACGAACCACGTGCTTACAACACTGCACAAAGACCCGAGAGCTCGCGGTTCAAGCAGAGTTTGAAAACGAGCCCACTCACAAGACGTAGAGCGCGCGAGAGCAAGCAAACACCTGTTCTCGTGCGCTCACAACAAGGATGAACACACGGGTCATGAATGTCCGAATCCCGACACAAACCGAAACTAGACAAGACCAGTCTCGGGATCGGACATCATAACCCGCACACAAGACGTTACACAGACAAGTGCGCGCGGCTTCGAGGATTCACACACCAAACACGAGACATTACGGTAGTTTCAGAGCTCTGCCACAAAACCAAGAAATGACTAGACCAAATGTGGCAGAACCATGACAGAATCAGACTTTGCAAAGCTACCAACGAAAGAGGGAGAATCATTTAAGACAAGCCAATTTACTATAATAAATTGACTTTAAAAAGCTACAGGTTAGTACGAACCAATTCCCTAGAATGAATTGGACTTTCCAAACCCATAAGAGAGAACACAGAGTGTTTGTTTTATGTCAGACTGCAGTTGCATGCAATACATATGTGACAGTGGTTTGCGTGACAGGGCTAATTGTAGCTTAAATTAACTTTTAAGTGGCTGGAGTAAACTTTGTTATTGTTACTGTGGGAGAAATAATCATTTTAAATGATGACGAAGCACATCTCGTTTGAGGTCATTTGACTGAAAGCTGGTTTTAACTTCCAGCAGAGACAGCACAGGAAGAGAAGATTCGTCTGCTGGCTCAAGAGGTTCAGGATAAGGCCTTCGAGGTTCAGCAGCACTGGGAGCGGTTCAGTGCTCATGCCGCCAGCTGGCAGCACCAGGTTGACTGGGCCCTGGGGAAACTTCAGGACCTCCAGCATGCCATGAACCAACTGGAACTCTGCCTACTTGAGATGGAGAATGAAAACTGGCACTCTGAAGACCGCAGCATGGTCAACTGTGTGCTGGAGAACGAGGAAAATACTGTGAGTTCAAATAGATAAATTACAGTATTCACTTACAATAAAGCCTCATTAGTTAATGCTAGTAAATGCAATAAATACACTTGTTTTTAACTTACAATGCGCAGTTTGTCACAGTATTTATTAATTTTTGTTAACATAAGTAATAAAATGCTATTCATGTCAGATCATGTCCGTTAAATAACATTAACAGTTACAACCTTTGATTTTAATAAATAAAAATAAGTAAATATTGAAAGTAACATCAACTAAGATTTCTACATTCTTTTGAATTATTTTAATTTTTAATTTTAGTTCGTGTTAACGAATATAGTAAGTTCTAAAACAGTAGTCTATACTTTTTCTATTCTAAATTTCAAAATTGTTTCAAAATGTTTTAATGCCTGGTTTCAATTTAAGGCTATAAAATTCTAGATTCTTAAAAACAGGAAAACAGTGGTGATTTATATTATTGAACAAGTTGATGGTTATTAACCATAACATAATATTATAACATTTCAGTATAAGCCAGGTTTAGAATATCTTTTTATCAACCATATTGATTTAATTAAGATTTAATTTAAGTTAAAGTACTTAAGACAGGATTTAATATAAAAGGTGTCTTTTAGAATTAGGTATTTGGTATGCGTTTATTTGAAATTATTGAATATTATTATCTTCAGTGTTTATTGAGAGTATAGGGAAAATTTACTCTAGGACTACAGATGTCAGCACGTTCACTCTCTGGTCTTCAGTTTATTCCAGTTTGACCTTCATAGCTTCAGAACTCTATTATAATCTTCAATATGTCAAAGCTCATCCCTCATGTCTCGGATCTCATGTGACGACCAAATATGAAATATTTGATGTAAGTTTAGCCTTGAGTGGAATCAGGTAGAAATTTGGCACAGATTTGACAGCACAAGGGCATTCCACTAAATAAGGTAACAAGTCACTGTATATGAGTACATGCATTCGTTCAATTGAACTATCTCGCCAGGTCAGATTAGGCAGAGTTTGCATATGCACAAGGCCATCGGACCATGCCACCTATTGGTCATACAATGTCAAACATCAGGGTCAAGATGGACATACTGTTAAAATGATGAGATGCTTTAATAGTAGATAAAATACTTTAGCACAGCAAGTTAAAAGTACTTTAAAATGACAAATGTTGTCTTCGCTGATAGAAAGTAAGGTTAAGTATTTCAGTTGAAGTTTATTTTATTTCAAGTAATGATAATGGTTTTTTTCATGGTTTAGTTTCCATTTTAGTTAACGATAATAGCCCAGATACTAGATATAAAGATGCCAATTTGAGTCAGCTGGCATCCTTCACTGACCCGTTCATTAGATGCATTCAAACCCCAGCGTTGACCTTGAAGAATTGATTATTTTTAATCTCGCCTTAGGATGACTCAGACCACACATCTGTCCAGCTTGTTTTTGATTGTTCCTTTATCCCGCGGCTTGATGAGTCTGTGACTGTCATGTTGTTTTGAGGATCCTGTGGGCAGAAATATCGACCTGGGTAGCCGGAGAACATAGATAATTAATCTGCTCCCCGTCCAATGATGCTCTTGGGCCTTGTTTCACCAACGCGCCCCCATCAAACCACAGTCAGGCAGCTGCTAGCTGACTCATCTTTGGAGCTCAAACAACAATATTTGTCACCCCAAGTGAGCATCTTGGGATTTCATGTAATAGTTATATTAATATAACTGAAAGAGTTGCTCCATTTGTGCTTTTGGGATGTGGCATCGTGGCATCACACAAGATGAAAAGGACACTCATTATATTTTGGCAGAGATGTGTCTCCACAGGCTCTTGAAGACAGGCATGTTGGATAATGAGCGTCTGGTCATTTCAGAAGTGAAGTACCAGAGACTTCTTTCTCATATTCCCAGAACAATGTCTTTTTTCTTCTTCTTCAGGCTGCCCCCTGCTTAGCCTTCTCTTTGGATAAAAAAAAGCCTTTAAAACACTGTAATTTCCCTCTGATCTGAGCTACCATTATGTCTCCGTTGGGGACGTCTATTTCCATCAGTGCATTATGGTCTGATAGCACAGTAAGATGTTAGGCATCATTTTTTATCTTGCCATCTGTTGTCATAATCTTTCAATCTTGATTGTTTGAGAGCATTTTTCTTTTTCACAATCTTATCAGGGGACTATAGGTAATCAGCACCGGCAGTTGCAATGCTCTCAAACAGATAAGAGACATTTGTCCCACGACTTGTCTGGTAAGTTAGTCGGAATGTTAAAAAAAAAAAAAAAAACATTTTTCAGCATGCACATAATCATGGAAAATTAATCATTTTCAGGCCTGGGAAACTTAAACTGTACACTGCCATTAAAAGTTTGGGGTCAGTCAGACTTCAGTTTAATAAACTTGCATTAAATTGATCAAAATAATTTTAAATAGTTAATGCTGTTCTGCTCCTACTCATCAAAGAATCCTGAAAAAAAGTATAGCATTTTAACTGTTTTCAACATTGATAATTAATAAGAAATATTTCTTAAGCAGCAATTCATCATATTAGAACAATTGTGACACTGAAGACTGGAGTAATGATGCTCACAGTTCCGTTTTGCACCACAGAAAGTTATCTAAAATTGTAATATTTCTCAATATTACTGTTTCTACTGTATTTTTGATCAAAATAAATGTAGTCTTGTTGAGCATGAGAGACTTCTTTCAAAAACATAAACAAATCTAAACGACCTCAAACATGGTAGTGTACTCTTATGTGTTTTATTGGTCAGAAATTCCTTTTTTGAAACACAATCACCTTAAATTGTTGTTGTTCTTCTTGAACCAGCTGAAAGTTGGTCCAATTTGTCTTTGTCACACTTGAACTTCTATGTTACTTCCCATCTTGAGTGCCATGTTGTAGGTTTTTTTTAATTATTATTTAAAGTTCTTTGATTAGTCCTCCCAACTTAAGCTTGTTTGCCCATTGTTAAGCTTGTTTGGTGTTCCAACATGTTCTGTTGTTCTATTCATGTTGCTTAAAGGTTGCTTAAAATGTCATGGCTTTGTCTTTGAAACCTCCTGTCTCCCCAACCAGTTTCTGTTCAGTTCCCATGGCAGAGAGCTGTTTTTCACAATGGCGTCCCTTATTATATCAAGTGAGTTATGCTTCGTGCATTCTCATCTCCGCTATCACACATCGTGCACTTCATGTGATTTCCCATGTGTTCAGTTTCGCATCAGAATTAAGTTATTCCACAAATTTAAATCTAGTTTAATTTAAAACAGTCACCCTTTCTAAAATGTATTACATTAACCATAGGTCTCCCAAATACTTTCAAGCATTCAAAAGTTTGGGTTCTGTAAGATAAAAAAAAAAAAAAAGAAGACTTTTCTGCTCACCAAGGCTGCATTTATTTAATCGAACCTACAGTTAAAAGATCAATTTTGAGGAATTTTATTACAGTTTTAAAAAATGGTTTTCTATTTTAATGTATTTAAAAATGTAATTTATTAAAGCAAATTTTCAGCACCATTGTTCCAGGCTTCAGTGTCACACAATCCTTCAGAAATCATTCCAACATGCTTATTTGCAGCTCAAGAAACATTTCTTTTTATTATTAGTTTTGTAGACAGTTGTGCTGCTTCATATTTTTGAGGAAACCATGGTAGATTTTTTTTCAGGATTGTCCATGAATAGAAATTTATTTGAAACATTATAAATCTCTTTACTGTCATTTTTGAACAATTTATTGTATTCTTTCTTAATAAAAGTATTTAAAAAATCTTACTGAACCCACATTTTTGAACATTAGTGTACAATTTCAAAAAATTCCACATAGTATTCATTAACAAAAAGATGTTCAACATAATGTAATCTCCTTCAAATAAATGTGAGAAACATTCCTAATCTTTCTCTCATTTTCATACTTCCATTTGTCAGAATCCAAACCGGGGAATTGATGTTGATTATTATTAATTATGTTTCAGTCATGAGCAGCAGACCACCTCCTGGGATCATCCAAAGATGGCCCAACTATTTCAGTCAATGGGTCTGTAACTTTACCTGTCAATCAATGTCACGTGTTCTGTCATTCTCGCCATGTAACTCACTACTTTATACAAGTATGCAGATTTCTCATACATGGTACTTTGCTCAGTGTATTTGTTTGAAAATAAAACTGATTTTCCTAATTCACTCTAATGTTTAACGCTCTGTGCAGCTGATCTGAGTCATGTGCGTTTCTCCGCGTACCGCACAGCTATGAAGAGCCACCGGCTACAGAAGGCCCTTTGCTGTGAGTGATACTGCATCATTTATGTCTTATACTTCTTACTTTAACTATGGCACGTCTATTCTATACTATTGCAATACCATACATTTTTCAGACAGGGTTAGACAAAGACTATTTTCAACATGAAATTTTGAACTCTCTGCTAATTTTGGCACTTTTGGGATGTTTATGGATCACTAGCTATGAGTCTTCTTTGATCGGTAAAACTGCAGGAGGATTTTTGAAAGCATTAGTGCTAGCAAGCAACCAGCTGATAACATTAGTACAGTACAAGCTGTGCAGAAACAGCCTGCAGTCAGGTTAGTTGAATGCTGTTTTTGGCAACAAACAGCAGCTGCATTTTGCTTCATATCTTTGGATGTGGGTAATGTTGAGAAAGGTAGTTGTTGAAACGTATAATTGGTTCTAAATCTGATGAATGCTGATAAGAAATATAATTTTTTGCTGCCTTTTCACTAGGGAATTTTCATTACACACCAACGGATGAGTTACGCTCTGGTGGCTTTCATTAAAATACAC
The DNA here is from genome assembly GCA_037043235.1 of Rhodeus uyekii. Lineage (NCBI taxonomy): Eukaryota > Metazoa > Chordata > Actinopteri > Cypriniformes > Acheilognathidae > Rhodeus > Rhodeus uyekii. The sequence goes on from JAWRVZ010000057.1 coordinate 2,744,091, forward strand.
TGAATGGAATTCATTGTGAAGCCATAAATGAGTGGAGATGAAATCGTCTGTCTGTTTCAGTGGACCTTTTGGAGCTCAGCAGAGCCCAGAGCGTCTTTGATCAACACAAACTCACGCATAATGGACAGCTATTGGAGATTCCAGGCATCATCGACTGTCTCTGTACAATCTACCATCAACTTCAGCTGGTGCATCCGGATCTGGTTAATGTCCCGCTGTGCGTGGATATGTGTCTCAACTGGCTTCTAAAAGTCTATGACAGGTCTGTATGGCTCTTATCTTGAATACAGTGGCCTTAAAATGTATTTAGTCACACTTAAAGGGATTGCTCCCCAAAAAGGAAAATTTAGTTTTTAATTAATGCACCTTCATGTCGTTCCAAGCCCATAAGACTTTGGTTCATCTTCATTGACAGTCTTCACAACTACCTTTTTGATGCTTCAAAAAGTTCATAAAGAGAACTAATTAACCTGTTTAGTCCAAATTGTCTGAAGAGATTCGCTAACTTTATATGTTGAACAGATTGAATTTAGGCTTTTATTCACATCATTTGTGTTAAACGTAAGCTTACGCATGTTCTCTTGATGTGTGAGATCCAATGAGGTTCATTCTCGTGTTCTTCAGCCCGTTTGAGCTTCAGCAAGAACCAATGAGGTTCATTCTCGTGTTATGCAGCATGTTTGTGTCACGCATCTGTTTCCTCCTGTGATCTCCCAGTGCTTTCCCACTCACCTGTCGTGTCATCAATCACCTCGTTAGTCTGGTCAGCTGCGTCTCATTCCCTCATTCCTTGAGTTCCCTGGGCTCCAGGGTTCCGCAGCCCGTTTGACCTTCAGCAAGAACCAATGAGGTTCATTCTCGTGTTACGCAGCACGTTTGAGCTTCAGCAAGAACCAATGAGGTTCATTCTCGTGTTACGCAGCACGTTTGAGCTTCAGCAAGAACCAATGAGGTTCATTCTCGTGTTACGCAGCACGTTTGACCTTCTGCAAGAACCAATGAGGTTCATTCTCACTTTGCAGTTGTGAGCATAGTTCCTAAAAAAGCTTTCCTCTTGGTTTAATATTTTTGTCTAATAATGCAAAGATGTTTATACATTTTTAAGTCTGACTACATTGACCAAACACATTTTAGTGCCACTGTAAAACTAAAATGATCTCTTGACCTCTAAGCTTCTGCTGACAATCTCCTCCTTAATGGTAGTACTCATACATAGTTGATGTTATGTTTTAAGTAAATTTCTTTTACAGTCCTAAATCAATATTTTTATTACTGCCACAGAAGACAAGGAGGGCACAAAATTATTTAGTAAAGACATAACCAGTGGTAGTTATTCACCAAGATATTTACCAGATATTTAAGCGATAACGAGTGTGTAAGTTTTGTGGGGCATCTAACCAGAATTACACTGTTAAATCTAAGAGCAATGTTTTTATTTGCCTACTGAGACACAATGGTCTTTTGTTTTTAAAGAAATTTATGGAGATCTTTATGAATAGCAAAGTAGCTGGGATAGGAAAGTATTTATTTTATGTTGATATCAAAACCATTGAGATAGATCATTAACTTCTCAATATCTGTTTTCTGTTAATAGTGGAAGAAGCGGAAAAGTTCAAGTGTTGTCCATTAAGATCGGCTTGTTTTCTCTTTCGAAAGGACCCATAAAGGACAAGTACAAATGCAAGTATTCTGATGTTAAATATGTGGCATAAAAATAATCTGTTTCATTAGTTCGCAATTTAAAAATGAGACAAATTGTTATGTGTGACACACCGGCTTCTTTCTTTCACTTTAAGATTTCTTCAGAATTTCTCTGTAAACTTTGATTTTAGAACTTTAGAATTCTCAAACCTACTGGGAGTGCAATGCAACACTGTCCTTGCTGTGATCCTCCCAAGGACATTTATAAATTGGATTTTTAGTCTAAATCGTCCCCGCTCTAGTCTGATAATGTGATGTTCTTTGAGTTTTGCTCCTGCTGTCCTCCACAGATCTGTTCACTCAGGTGGCCAGTGCTGCCGGGCTCTGTAACCAGAGGCAGTTGGCGTTACTGCTACACAACGGCATCCAAATCCCACATCAGCTTGGGGAGGCAGCCGCGTTCGGAGGGAGTAACATGGAGCCCAGTGTCCGTAGTTGTTTTAAATATGTGAGTTAACACTGCCTGTCGGCTATAGAATGAGATAGGGTATCAGTTACCAGTCCTTTTTATGTCAGTTGTTTTAATGTTTTGTTTTTTTAGCAGTTGTTTATCCTTGACAGCAATGAGATTAAATTAAGGTGAATTGGAGACTTGTGAGTCAGATTATATTATATTATATAAAGTGCACATGTTATGCTTTTTTAAAGGCTTCTGATTTTGTATTGGTGTTAGGGTTCTGTCACTTCGGTTTCTAGTGTTTGGGTCGACAGAGCTCTGACACTGCCCCCTAGTCGTGTCTATGTGAGAATGCGTGACTTCCAGTGTGCGCTCTCGTGTCCGCGAGCCTTCATGTCGTTCGTGTCGCGTGCAGTTGGTTGTTTACTAACTGCGCGCCGTCTCGTCAGTCCATGTGAACACGTGGAGATGCGCGTCTGCATTCGCTGCATGTTCGTGTCTTGTTACCGTGTTCCTGCCCACCTTATTTCCTTTAATTATTCCCTGCTGTCTCTGCACGTTACCCTTCCTCTTGTGTCTATTTAATCCCTTCGTGTTGTCCCATGTCGCATCGTAGTCTTTCATGTCTGTTCCTGGTTTTTTTCCCGTGTTGATTTATACCTGTTCCACCTGTTTATTTAGTTTAGTTATGTTTTCCCCCTCGAGGGCTGTTTTTGTGTGTTTTGCTATGTTTAAATAAATCCTTTCACCTGCATTTTGAGTCCTCCTTAACCAAACCGTGACAATTGGAGGTCTTTCTTACAATAGATTTACATGCATACAAGGTAAAAAAACAAAAACAACAACAACTGAAAAAACACTTTTTTCTCAAATTGAAACGGTTAAGGATTCAGTCTCTCTAAACGCCTCCCTGATCTGATTGGTCAGATGGATCAGTCTGTTGTGATTGGTTTACCGCTTACAACACGTTTCGGAAATGAAATGCCTATACCACATCTGAATATCAGCTCCAAAAGCTTTCTCTGCACTTCATACGCAGCGATGCGAATAGTAACGATGACATCTGTTTTACTGTATCTATGCAAAAAAGACTATTTGCTGGTATTATGCAAATGTATTGTAAACAGGTTTGTGTAGGAAGTAAGACTTGAATTATTGATAGACTCATTTCAGGCTGTTCAGAAATACTTTAATATTTTTAGTCTTAAATAATGAAAGAAAATTTATTTTCGAAGAGATATCAACAAACCAAGACTACGATTTGCCAAAACACCAAAGTGTGCACTTGAAAATCAATATGAACTGAAATATTTCTCATCAGATTCTTCCAAGGCCAAATGATCTACATTCAAACTTAAATGGGATGGCTGTAAACGGTGAATTAGTGCTAATAAACAAACATATTTCCAGCACAAATCTATGCGGAACATCTAAGCATCAACATCCTCTGGGAGATGTCCATCATTTGGTCAAATATATTCTGTTGAACCTCATTATATAACCATAACAAAATAACAAAAAACAACTTTATTCACAGAGGTAGTGAAAAAACACATGCATACATTAATAAATGACAATCCTTAACAGAAAGGTTAATTTATGCAAATCAAATGAACAAGATTCTATGATACATAATTCAGGTGGGTGAGACATTAAATATTCCTAAAGGGAGTTGCTGAACCGATGCTCAGACTTGTTTATGTGGGAATAGGGGCTCATCATTACACATCAGTGAGTTTTGACATAAATAAATGATGTGCTCAGTTATAAGAGTGGCGGGCCTGCCAGGGGATTTACATTGCCACTTTCAGACGGTTAGCGGTCGGTATGACAGCAGATGCACATGCTACCGAGAGCTATTTAAATTGAATCCACTTGATTTGTGTGCATGCATTCCCATAGTATAAAATGATGGAGTGCTTTATGCTGTGAACCACATCCACTGGTATAATGGAGTATTTATAAATCCGTTCAGCTCTTCTGAAAGCCGCTCTGGATGGGGCCTCCAATACTTCACGGTTTTACTTGGGTCACAGTGGAGCCCTTTTTTATTTAATGTTGCATGTAATGAAAGACTCTGCCTTAATTGGCCTACTGTAATTGATTCATAACAGTAGTAGCAGTTTTAATGCCACGGAGGAGACACAAATGACCACAATTGGCCCCATTTGATTCACTTCAAAGTTACTAATGGATCCCTTACCCTCGGGCTAATAAGGTTGTAATGGGATATTATAGGTTTTGGGTTGTAGATGAATATGCTTCTGAAATGATAAGTAGACCATCGGAGTGCTTTTAGACTCAGATAGCTCCATTATAGCATGTCATGCAGTGCATTGCAGTAATGAATGCGTTGCTTTTTTTTTTTATCTGTGCTGTCGGATTTCAGGTGGGCCGTGATGATGTCATTGAGTTGCAACAGTTTGTGGACTGGATGCATTTGGAGCCGCAGTCCATGGTGTGGTTACCTGTACTTCATAGAGTCGCTGCTGCAGAAAAGGCCAAACACCAGGCCAGATGTAACATCTGTAAAGAGTGTCCTATGGTGGGCTTCAGGTAAAACAAAAATGAATAATGATGAAGTTTGTTTTAGTCATGCCATTGCTGAGGACAAAATCTCTTTAAATTCACGTTTCTTTTTCTTCTTAATGCAAAACCTTCACACAATATTGTTCACTATACATATATTATTTTTTACTTATATTTTATCTTTATGGAAATGGAACAATAATACAGTTTAAAAACCTGATATTTGTGTTTTTATTATTTTTTTGCATTAAACAGGAACAAATATGACAATTAATTTAATAAAATATACATTTAAATAACTAAAAATGTAATAATACAAAACATGCAAGAATTGGCAACAATTCTGCCCCCCCCCCCCAATTGAGCTGTCATGCAGGTGAAAAAAAAGGTGAGATTTGTGTTTTTATGCAAAATAACTAATAAATAATAGTTTACCAATTTGCATCTTACTTGTGCCATAGAAGTCAAGTCACATATACTTACATAACACTTTTATACAATAAAGCAGAAATGAAAGGGATTAATGTTGCAAAACTCTTCAATTATGAAACTAATTCAATTTCAGCAGTAAAAGCAGCCCTACAGAAGACAATAGTGTCATTTATTCAGCTCAGTTTGGTTCAGTGTTGATTCAATTTACTTTAATAGCAGTGTCGTTGTTGCCAAGTTAATCAGTTACGAAACTAATTAAATTCAAGTCTAGTCAAATCAGACATTTAAGAGAAAAGATTAAAAAAATGTATATATACACATGCATACATAAATAACACAGAAACCAACTAATTTAAAAATATAATCATACGCTTCATCACTCAAAAGCTAGGGAATAAAAATATGTTTTTAAACTAGACTTAAAAGGATTCAGTGATGAGGAAGCCCTATTGTCCAAATGAAGACTGTTCCAGAACTTTGGGGTGACGACAGAGAAAGTCACCTTTTGTTTTGCAACGGGAGCGAGGGACAGATAAAAGTAACTGGTCGAAAGAGCTTAAAGACCTAGAGGCTGTGTATGGCCTAATGAGATCACAAATATAATCTGGGGCCAAATGTTGCATTGCTTTGAACGTGAAAATAATTGTATTGGGAGCCAATTGAGGCTAGGACCAGAGAAATATGATCCCTTTTTTTTTTGTTCCTGTTATTAACCGAGACAGTGTAGATTGAGATAAGTCAACATACAAAGAGTTACAATAATCCAACCAAGAAGTGACAAGTGCATGAATCACACTTTCAAGGTCTTTTCTCGAAAGAAAGTGTTTAACCTTAGCTACAGAGTTTAAAAAAAATCTACCCTTTACAACTGTATTTACATGATTTTCAAATTGAAGAAGAGGATCGAAATAAACACGAAGATTTTTTTTTTTACATTTACATTGCTCTGTAAATTGTTAGTTAAGGAACCTAACTGTGTTTTAATGGAGTTGTTGGTAGCAGCAGAACCCAGAATAAGGATTTCAGTTTTATATTCGTTCAGTTGCTGTGAGATATTTGTCAACCAAGTCTTAACTTCTTTGACACATGAAAAGAGAAAATCCAGTGAAAGGTCAAGTCCTGGTTTGATCTGGATATATAGTTGGAAGTCGTCAGCGAAAACAATGATAATTTATGTTATATTTCCGGAATATTAGTCCTAAAAGGAGCATGTAGAGTGAAAACAAAAGAGGGCCAAGGATGGATCCCTGTGGAACACAGCTATATTATATATAGCAATATTGCCTCACTTCTGCAAAAGTTTTTTCTCATCTGATAGTCTCAATCAGGATGCACTGGTGACATATCTGAATATTCTTAACAAAGCTTTGCATTAGCTTTCCTGTAGCTGAAACAGTAGAGTGTGGTGCTAGCAATACTAAAGTCTTTACCTGGGTTTGAATCCCAGGTAAAGCAAGAACTGATTAGAATGTCAATGTATAACTTGAATACAGTGTAAGTTGCTTTGTATAAAAGTGTCTGCCAAATGCATAAATGTAAATGCATAAATGCAATAACCAGGGGCTGTTCTAGACCCTTTATAGGGGGCTTCAGCTGGGGTGTCAATTGGGTATGGCAGAGTGTGGCGGCTGCCACACCTTGGCTTCCTGGTAAGGTCAATAAAAAATAATATTTTTATTGCAGGATTAACAGAATTCTATTACTATGAAACACAATAAACTTATAATTTTTAATTGTTTAATAAATGAGAAAAGTAAGTAAAAGTGATTGTTGTTATGTTCATGTCACATGAGTACTATGACGCTGTAAATAAAAACATTAATCCTGCAATCCTTGAGTTTTGTAGCCAATCCCAGGCATTGCTATTAAAAATAATGACCAATCAGAGGAGTTACCGGTAGTGAGAATCCGCTCAGTATCGCTCAAAATGCTGAAAGAGTGTGTTTAGTGCAAGTTTACTAAGTTTTACATGCGTGCGAATCCTCACATTATAATACACAAAGCAGGAAAAAAATTAAAATAAAAGATTCATTGTGAAGTTTAGTCAAATTCATTGATTAAAACATGAGTTTGCACTGAACTGACAGCTTCAGGGATTTTAAATAAAACACTCTTTACTCACTGCCTGTCTGTGTAATTTAATTTGCAACTTTTTTTCAAATGAGACTTCAAATGAGACTTACCTTTACTACAAATATGTACTTCACACTTTACAAAAATAGACAAACATTATTTAATATTAGATAATAGAATGATAGATAATTTGATAATTTCTAAAAAGTAAGTCAAAAGCAAAATGTGAGAAACAATTTAGTAGAAACGGACAAATAATTGTTCCTCTGTCATCATTTTCATGAGTTCACACTTACGAATGATTCAGGAGCAATAAATGGTAAGCATATTTGGCGTGCTGTCCGAGGAGAGGGCTCCGAGCTCAGTATTTAGCCCGAACCTGGAGCACTCCCCCCGTATCCTGACTTTGATAGGAACAATTAAGTGTGAGGAGTTGGGGTGGTGGAGGGATGCCGAAAAATGTCAGAGCTGTAGGTGAGTCAAACATGTCTATATATACGTACTTCCTCTCCTGCTGATAGGATGAGGAGTAATTGCTGATGACGTGTTGATTGTGTTAATCATTTGAACGTGCTCCTCCCGAACTTTGTTAATAAAACATCATATAGTAGTACTTTTATGTATTTTTTATTTAAAAAGAAAGTCTTTTAATTTCACTAAGTGTTTGAAAGATAAACAAAAAAATATATTTTGGGTCATCACAATAATTATTATTTTTTTAATTAGATAATATTCAAACTTTTGAGATCTTAGTGCTGGAAAAAGTTGTGTGAAGTATTTGAAAGTCCTTAATTCTTATAACAGTGGTCTACAACTATCTAATGTTGTGGGCTATGATCAAGATGCTGTGTCATAGGTGTGGAAACAAGCCAATTTATTGTCGCTCTATCATAGATTGCAGGCCTATGATGTAACATGGAATGACCAGGGTATAAAAGGGTACCTGCCTTTGACTTCAACAGCTCTTTGTCTTCAGGGTAGTTTGTCAAAATGTGTATGATGATATCACCTGTCAATGTAAGGTTGAAAGCAGAGTGAGTGCTGTCGGCTCTTGAGAGATCTTATGCACGCTCCTCAATGAGTCATGGTGTGGAAAATACTAAATTTTTTATGCTAATACTAAATACCTGCACTATTATGGAACGTGGTGAAATAGTTCAGCTCTCACTCAATTATTTTCTTGTGAGATTTGAATCGACTTCATTTTGTAGCTCATGCTCTGTGTTTGCTTGTTAAGTCGTCAACTTTATTTATATAGCACTTTTTACAATAGAGATAACATGAAAACAATGCAACAAAGTTTGTTCTGGCTGTATAGCAGCTCTAGCAGGCCAATCAATAATATTGATGAATATTAAGTTTTAAGTGTTCCCAACTAAGCAAGCAGAGGCGACAGTGGCAAGCAGAGGTGCCCAAACTAGGGCCCGCGGGCCAAAGTTGGCCCGCGGTAACCTTTGATTTGGCCCGCCTTACCGTCCGAGGAGAGAGAGAGCGAGAGAGAGAGAGAGAGAGAGAGAGAAAGAAAGAGAGCGCGCGAGATACCTTCGACGCAGATTGTCATTTCTAATTTGACATAACAATTTTGTTTGTTTTATAGTTGAATTCTAACAGAGTAAACTGAAATAAAATGTAAAAAGGGTACATTGTTTTTTTTTATTGTAAATGCACAATTCAACGCGCGGCGCAGCACTGCGTGCTTTGCGACACATGACGTCAACAAATTAAACGCAATAATGGAGAAATCAAGGCAGTGGCACACAGACAAGACTTTTTTTTTTAAAGCTGGGGAAGATGAGTTTTTATTCACAGAAGTCAAATCAAAGGCAGTTTGTCTAGTTTGCAAACAGTCTGTTGCTGTTTTAAAATAGTATAATATCCGTCGTCATTATGAAACAAAACATTGTGCAACTTTCTAAAAGTACAGCGGCGAGACGCGAAAACAGCAGGCTCACGAGCAGCTCACTGGACTTCGATCTGAACAGAGCGCACTACTACATCCTTCATTATCAGTGATACTGTCTCTGTTTGGCAGTACGGAACTATCGCGATAGGTGAAAGTAGGATCAGCCAATCACATCACGGGATACCTCCCCTCGTGCTCTCATTGGTCGAGCTCGCGCCGGGAACCAATCACGTGTCTTGTCTGAGTGCCATGGGCGTGTACAAAGACTCAGATAGTTTCTATCTGTCTGTCATCCTGGGAAATCGTCTCCGGTTACTATCGTAACCTCCGTTCCCTGAGAGAGGCGGGAACGAGACGGTGCATGGAAAAGATGCATTTGGGAACCTCCCCTTCACGTAAATTTCTGAAACCTTATAGGATAACGCCAGTTGACAACTGGCCAATTGTCGCGCGATGCGCTCTGGCTGTCAGACAGTATAAATAGCATAAGCGCGGCACTTGCGTCAGAATCATGACTGAACACGGCACAGCTGGTCAAGCGACGAACACGGCGGACGTTGCACCGTCTCGTTCCCGCCTCTCTCAGGGAACGGAGGTTACGATAGTAACCGGAGACGTTCCCTTTCGAGGGCGGGAACGAGACGGTGCATGGAAAAGATGCATTTGGGAACGGTGTTCAATCCCGCCGTGATTGAGACTTAGACCAGTCTGATACAGGGAAACATACACCAAACACAGCTCGTCCAATGGCAACGTCGCCACGTGTGCTCACTACTGATAGGTGCAGCTAAGCCAATGAAATCTTAGCTAAAGCTTGTCAAAATTTGCATATCAGCAGCATGAAAAATAGCAGGCTGCGTTATTACAGGGCAGACGTGACTATTCAGAAAGCATTAAAGCACAACTAGTGTGAGCGCATAGCGTCAACGGCAAAGCGGTGACCGTGAGCACATAAGCACAAACTACTGTACAGAAATCCCCAGCGTCAACAGCACAGCGGTAACAACTGTATTTTGAGAAAAGTAGCAATATCCCAGGAATAATTGATTCAATTACTCACCGAAAGCACTTGAGACGCCAAAGATGGAACATCCAGTTTATAAAACCTGGCGAAGGTGTTCTGAGAAGACCAGCCAGCAGCAAAACAGATATCCTGTATTGACGTACCTCTAGACCAGGCCCACGATGAGGCAATAGCTCTCGTCGAGTGAGCTCTGATGTTGAGAGGGCATTCCTGTCCCTGATTCGCATAAGCCAAAGCAATAGCGTCCACTATCCAGTGAGAAAGCCTCTGTTTAGAGACAGCATTTCCTCTAGTAGCGCCACCATAGCACACAAAGAGCTGGTCCGACTGTCGGAATGTGGCGGATCGGTCCAAGTAAATACGCAAAGCCCTGACGGGGCAGATAGCCCTCTGAGCGCCGATGTCCTGTGAGGTTGACGGCTCTGAAGACAAGGCGAGCAGAGAAACTACTTGCGCTTTAAATGGAGTAGAGAGCGATTTTGGCACGAAGCCAGGTCTCGGCCGGAGAGTAACACTGCAGTCTCCGGGCCCGAAACGAATACAATCGTCACTCACTGAGAACGCATGCAAGTCCCCAATGCGCTTAGCCGATGCCAGTGCGAGAAGCAGCGCCGTCTTCTGTGAAAGCTCCTTAATCGCGACCGATTCCAAGGGCTCGAACGGCGGCAGAGAGAGAGCTCTCAGAACCAACGCCAAATCCCACGGCGGAACCGATGGGGGGCGTGGGGGGTGTAATCTCCTCGCACCTCTGAGAAATCTGACCATTAGTGGATGCCTCCCGATCGATTGCCCGTCGTCCGGTGAACGAAACGAGGCGACAGCGGCCACATAGACCTTTAGAGTAGACGGAACACTCCCGTCATCCAGCCGGAGCTGTAAAAACTGTAACACATCTGACACGGGACAGCTCACCGGGTCGATATTGTGCTCGTTGCACCATTTCACGAACACTCCCCATTTCAGGGAATAAAGGCGTCTCGTGGAAGGTGCACGAGACTCCGCGAGAGTCTCCAGCACACTAGAAGGTAGTGCGAGCTCTTCTAAGGCCCCTGAAGCGGCCACGCGTGCAGGCTCCACAGCTCGGGGCTGGGATGCCATATCTCGCCGCTCGCTTGAGACAGTAGATTCTTGCTGACGGGAATCCGCCACGGGGGGGCTGCCAGCAACTCTCGTAGGTCCGGGAACCACGGCTGATTCGGCCAGTTCGGGGCGACTAGGATCACCGATGCTCTTTCCTCCCTTATTTTGCATAGGACTAAAGGCAGAATTTTTACCGGAGGAAACGCGTACAACCTGGCTCTCGGCCAACGCGATGTCAGAGCGTCCCCCGCTAGAGGGGCGTGCGACAGGGAGAAAAACAGCGGGCAGTGCGCGTTCTCGCTCGTCGCAAACAGATCCACTTCTGCCCTCCAGAAGCGATCCCAGATCATTTGCACCACCTTTGAGTGAAGCCTCCACTCTCCGTGAGGAATCCCGTTCCTCGAAAGCATGTCCGCTCCGCGGTTTAGTACACCCGGGATGTGCGAAGCTCTGATGGAGAGGAGATGTTGATCTGCCCACAGCAGGAGGCTCGTTGCCAGCTCGAACAGGGCCCTGGAGCGCACGCCGCCTTGGCGATTTATGTATGAAACCACGGACATGTTGTCGGTGCGAATCAACACATGCTGCTGTTCTATTTGCGGCAGGAAAGCCCTCAGGGCCAAACATACCGCTTTCAGCTCCAGGCGGTTGATATGCCACTCGCTCTGTGACTCCGACCATAGACCGGAAGTCGGAACGCCCTCGCATGTTGCACCCCAACCTGAGCTCGACGCGTCTGTCGTCACTACGGTGCGTGTCGTCACCAGCCCAAGGGGAACCCCCTGGCTGAACATGTCCTGATTGGACCATGGTTCCAGAGCGCTGATGCAGCTGCGGGAGACCGTGATGCGCATGCGCCCCGCTGTCCACGCTCTCCACGGGACACGGGTCTTCAGCCACAACTGCAGTGGCCGCATTCGCAGCAGACCCAGGTGGCACACGGAAGACGCTGACGCCATAAGACCTAGAAGCCTCTGGAAAACCCTCAGGGGAACAGACCGGTCCTGTCTGAAGCCACGCAGAGCCGAAGAGATGGTCTCTATGCGTTCCGGGGCGAGGCGGGCTCGCATCGCCACTGAGTCGAAGCACACACCTAGATATGTTAAATACTGACTCGGGGTGAGCATGCTCTTCTGCATGTTCACTCGCAGGCCCAGTGACTCCAGATGATGAAGCAGCATGTCTGTATGCCTGATTAGCACCTCCCTTGTATGAGCTAGAATCAGCCAATCGTCCAGATAGTTTAGAATGCGCACTCCGCTCGCTCTGAGGGGGGAAAGTGCTGCATCCACACATTTTGAGAACGTGCGCGGTGCCAATGCCAGCCCGAACGGGAGCACGGCATACTGGTATGCTGAGCCCTCGAACGCGAATCTCAGGAAACGCCTGTGGCGTGGCGCAATCTGAATATGAAAATACGCATCTTTCAGATCTACGGACGCTAGCCAGTCCCCGGAACGTACCTGTGCCAGTATCTGCTTCAGCGTCGTCATTTTGAACGCGCGTTTGTGGAGCGCGCGGTTGATGGGTCTCAGATCCAGAATCGGACGGAGCCCTCCATCTCTCTTGGGCACCACGAAATAGCGGCTGTAGAATCCGCTCTCTAGCTCGCTCGGAGGGACGCGCTCTATCGCTCCTTTCGCGAGCAGACTGTGAACCTCCTGTCTCAGAACAGGTGCGCTTTGAGGGAGCGCCAGAGACGGGACCACACCAGTGAAACGGGGCGGTCTGCGTCTGAACTGAAGAGAATAACCGTGCTGAATTATTCCCAGCAACCAACCTGAGATGCCTGGAATGGCCCTCCAAGCTTCCAGGAAATGACGAAGCGGAGGGTAGGCTGCACGCTGCTCGACGAGTATCGGGAGCGGCGGGGAAATGTCGGCTACTATTGAGGGAGCAAGTGCATACTGTGGCTCCGCGCCGCTCTGAGGCAGGGCAAGCGACATAACACTGACAGAATGAGGAAGAAACAACTCTTTTTGTGAACAAGCATTTGTTTTTATTATTGCATCCGCACAAACAGGGTTTAACACACACACATTGCAATCGTCGCCCATACGAACAGAGGGGACATAACGCACAACATGGTGTTTTGGGGGCGGCCCACCCGCGAGCTCTCTCTTCCTCTTGACGGGACCGTCAGGAAGATGGCTTGCCTGCGGGAGGCTGTGCGCCGTCACGACGGGGGCCCCCCCTGGGCGCGTGACGCCTCTTCCCGGGCCCCGGCCATTGCTTGCGTCGGACATCCGGCTCCGGGCGAGAAGCCGCCGGAACTGCAGCCGCCGATTGCTGTGTCACCGGTCTGTGGGGGAGGCGCGGCGCCGACGCCGACCGCGCCCTTGAGGGCTGCTGGTACGCGCGCCTCGGCATCACGTGGCTCATCGCTTTCGCGCGCTTTTGCGCCTCAGAAAATTTTTCCATCACCGACTCGACTGCGCCACCAAAAAGGCCGGCGGCCGCAATCGGTGCGTTGAGGAGCATTTTCCGGTCCGAGTCCCGCAGGTCCGCCAGAGTTAGCCACAGGTGCCTCAGGAGCACCACTAAAAACCCCATAGAGCGGCCGATGGCTTGCGCGGACCGCTTGGTTGCCATGAGAGCGAAATCCGTTGCCGCTCTCAGGTCCCTCACATCCTCCGCGTCCATGCTGCCGGCGTCCAGCAATTGCAGCAGTTTTGCCTGAAACACCTGCAGCACCGCCATCGAGTGGAGCGCGGACGCGGCCTCGCCAGCCGAGGTGTACGCTTTCTCTGCCTGGTGCGCCGTGAACCTGCACGGTTTTGACGGCAGCCCCAGACCTCCGCTCAGCATGGTTGAGGACGGGCACAGGTGCGCCGCCATCGCCTCCTCCACGGGTGGCACCCGCACATAACCCCGAGCTTCAGCACCGTCCACGTGCGAAAACATGGCACGCGGTGAGGAGTGAGCGCGAGCTGACTGAGGCGCCGACCACGACCTCACCACGTGCTCATGTACCTCCGGAAAAAAGGGGGATCCCCTCCTAGCTCCGGCTTGCTGGCGGCTGGACTGGAGGAACCAGGAGTCCAGCTTACTTCTCGCGGGCTCCTGTGGAGCACTCCAGTCCAGGTCCAGCTCTTTAACTGCCCTCTCGAGGACCCTGACTAGCTCCTCCTGGAGGTCTAGAGGGCCCTCTGTGTCGAGGCACTCCGACGCCGCCCAGTCCCTGTCTGATGCAGCGAGGGATACTGAGTCCACGTCTCTGTCATCCTCGACCGGGAGGAAGTCCGCGAAGCGAACTGGTGATTGGGGAGACGGCAGAGGACGGCATGCTGCGTCGTCACCGTCACCCCGCGAGTGTGTGGGGGGGCCCGCCAGCGGCTCGACGGCGGCAAAGGACCCCTTCCCCGCGATACTGCGCGCTATGTCCCTCCTGGATCTCAGCGCGCGCCCCGGCAGATCCCCGCAGTGCGCGCAGGAGGACTCCAGCAGGGCATCCTCAGCGTGGGCCAGACCCAGACAGACGACGCAGCACGCGTGAGTACCCGGCGGGTCAATGGGACCCGCGCAAACTTTACATTTAGATCCTGTTGATTCCATTTTTATCTATGTTCATAAGTCCGTGTGAAGGAAATAATCTGACGCAAGTGCCGCGCTTATGCTATTTATACTGTCTGACAGCCAGAGCGCATCGCGCGACAATTGGCCAGTTGTCAACTGGCGTTATCCTATAAGGTTTCAGAAATTTACGTGAAGGGGAGGTTCCCAAATGCATCTTTTCCATGCACCGTCTCGTTCCCGCCCTCGAAAGGGAACGTTTCTCTCGCGACACGATTAAGCAACGCTGCTTTACGCAATACGGCTGTACATGGCGGTATTTTTGAAATTTTATTTTTTGATGAATATTTTTGAAAAATCCGCGATGCGTACCTACTTCTGGGAGCAGACTTTCAGTCTGATGAACTTGAACAAGAGTAAACTAAGAAGCCAAATAACTGACTCTCATCTACATAATATCTTGTCTTGGTCTGTAAGTCAGCTAGAGCCCAATCTTGAAAAACTTCTGAAAAGTAAGGACCAGCTTCATATCTCTCATTAGGTCACTGACATTGCAACCACATAGGCATTGAATTTTACATTGAACACTTGGGGAATGTTGCCCATTTAAATGTTTCATTAAAATGCAAAGGTTTAGAAAAAAACTGCATTAGTTAATCAGATTAAAGTTGTTTTATATTTATTTTAAATAATATGAAATAAATAAACCCATAGCAACTTTAATGTAATACAGTTTGATTTATGATGCAAAATTTACTTTTGGCCCGCGGCTCTCAATCAAGTTTGTTTTTTGGCCCTTCATAGGAAAAAGTTTGGGCACCCCTGGTGGCAAGGAACCAAAACTCCAGCAGGTGACAGAATGAAGAACAGAATGGAGAAAAAAAAACATGGGAGAAACCAAGCTGAGTCAGAGGACCAGTTCTCCTTTGGCCAACAAACAAGCAGTACATGATTGTTATATTGACAAAAGTCAGATTGAGATTGGGACACTCAAAATATTTAATCCAGTGGCTTTTACGGGGGTGGGGGTGGGGGGGATCTAGTAGAGTCAGTAGAGTCCGGTGCAGTTCCTTCATCTGATCTGACCACAGTAAACTCGGGATAAACAGAGACTAATATCAGTGTAGATGTCGTTCTTCTTATGATGTAACGAATACATCAGATGTTATAGGAATGTTCCCGGTTCCAGCTGATCTAATTTATGCAGCCTAACAATCATTTTACAAAAATGTATGTGTATGCCAGGTTGAAGAGATGTGTTTTAAGCCTAGATTTAAACTGACTGAGATTTAAACTGTGTGTCTGCTTCCGGAACAATATTAGGAAGACTTTTCCAGAGTTTAGGTGCTAATTAGGAAAAGGATCTACTGCCATGAGTTGACTTTGATTTTCAAGGTATTACCAACTGGCCAAAATTTTGGGATCGCAATAGACGTGAAGGACTATAATGTGTTAAGAGCTCATCCAAGTACTGTAGAGCTAAACCATTTAATGCTTTGTAGGTTATCAAGAAGATTTTAAAATGTATACATTGTTTAATAGCGAGCCAATGGAGGTTTGACAGAACCGGGGTAATATGCTCATGCTTCCTGGTTCTAGTAAGAACTCGAGCTGCTGCATTTTGGACCAGCTGGAATTTGTTTATTAAGCGTGCAGGGCAACCACCTAGTAGAGCATTACAATAATCTAGCCTTGAACTCATGAACACATGAACTAACTTTTCCGCATTTGTCTTTGAAAGCATATCTCGCAATTTAGATATATTTTTAAGATGGAAGAATGCGGTTTTACAGATGCTAGAAACGTGGCTTTCAAATGAAATATTGGCAAAATAGTTGTGAAAATATTGCCTTTTCTACAATCTTTGGCAGAAAAGGTTGATTCGATATTGGCCTGTAATTAACAAATTCTGTAGGCTAAAGTTGTGTTTTTTTAGTGGGTTAATTCTGGCCAGCTTAAAGGCTTTTGCTATGTATCCTAATGACAAATATGAATAAATGATATTAAGAAGAGGATCTATGATCTCTGGAAGCATCTCTTTCAGTAGCTTAGTTGGTATCGAGATTAGCACACATGTTGTTGATTTTGATGATTTAATGAATTTTGACAATCCACCCCCCCGACCCCCACTCTTTCCACAATGAAAGAGTGGAATTTTTCTTCAGGGATACTACAATTTACTGTATTTTGTGATATTGTAGTAGACGGTCGCATGGTTATTTTCTCTCTTATATTATGAATCTTGCAAGTAAAGAAGTTCATAAAGCCATTAATGCTTTGCTGTTTTTAAGTATCTGGTTTGCTTTATTTCTTGTTAATTTAGTCACTGTATCAAATAAATTCCTAGGGCTGTATTTGTTTCTTCTAAGAGGGTTGAAAAATCAGATCTAGCTGATTTTAAGACCATTCGGATTTCCACGAAATACGAAATACCTCTAGGTTTGTTTTCTTTCAGCTGTGCTCAATTTTTTTCTGGCTGCTCTCTTGAGGGCCCGAGTGCTCATTGTACTATGCTGTTAGACTATTTTCTTTAATCTTCTTTAAGCACAAAGTAATAACAGTGTCTAAAGTGCTGGAAAAGAGAGAGTTAATAATTTGTGTTGTAATCATCAAGTTCTTCGAAGCTATCTGGGATGTTGAGTAGATGAAACCGTTCAGGAAGATTATGTATAAAGCTATCTTTTGTGTCAGAAGTGATAGTTCTACTATAATTGTAAAAGGGAGTTAGTTTTGCTGCTTTGGCTAAAGGTAGTGTACACACAACTCAGTAAAGATCTGAGAGATGTCATCACTCTGCTGCAGAATTTGAGCAGCATCAACATTGATTCCGTGAGACAATATTAGATCTAAGTACAATGATACTTGGTTGTGTTTAAAATGTCTCTAAATGCCAATCCCAATGCGTCTTTTTCAATATCTACATGGATATTAAAATCACCAACAATTATGACTTTATCTGCAGCCATTACTAATTCTGATAGAAAATCTGCAAAGTCTTTAATAAAGTCTGTATGGTGTCCTGGTGGCCTGTGTACAGTAGTCAGCACAGTCAAACGGGAATTATTACTTACACTAGATAGTTTTACATAAAGCACCATCACTCAAATAATTATATTTCAAACTAGATCTTTGAGTTATATTGAAGGTATTACTATAAATTACAGCAACACCTCCTCCTTTACCTTTCAGACGAGGCTCGTGTTTATAACAGTAATCTTGAGGGGTGGACTCCTTTAAAGTAATGTAATCGTCTGGTTTTAGCCAGGTTTCTGTGAAAAACAGCACATCTAGTTTATGATCTGTAATCATATAATTTACAACAAGTGCTTTTGAGGACAGGGATCATATATTCAGAAACCCAAACGTTATCATTTGTTCATCAGCGTTATATCCATTTTTTTTCTTTGGACATCATTTAAATTTGTATACTCTTAAAGATTGAGAACGTTTGGTATTTGCTAATTCGGGGAACAGACACAGTCTCTATAGGACGATATCTGGTTGAAAGAGTCTCTATGTGTTGGAATTTATTTGACCTCTGTGTCATGAGACAGCTAGCAGATGGTCGGTTTAGGCAGTAAGTGAGGAAAGATGGGCAATTCCGCTACTCGAGTCTCACTTCCTCACATGCCGCTTCTCCTTAATAGATGCGGAGATAGAAGTGTATGCTCCTTCCATATTTGCATATGGAGGTATGTTAGGCATAGCTATTTCGCTTCTCGCATCCCACTTCATCAGCTATTATCTCCCCAAGGCTATGAACTCAGAAGTCAAAGCAATATGGTTTTTCCATGTATATAATTATGCAATGGCTGGCATCAGTAAAGAAAGATGGGCAGTCTTGCTTCTGCTACCCAGAGCTCCATCTAGAGAGTGATATCAAGTGTAAGTTGTTCACTGTGAGCCTCCTTGATAAGTTATCTTTAGGATAGAGCATAGATAGGCATCCTCTTGCTTTAAAGGGTAATCATGCTCCCCAGAGCTCCGTTTATAAAGCTGCCCTGTCCTAAATGACACAATACATATGGATTTTTGGTCTTGTGGACTTACAACAGCTGCTGTGTGCACATATCCGTTAAGTCCATGAGACTGTAGGATGTCCCATTTTGTCATTTTATGCACGCTCAATACACACTTTTGCAGAGCCCACACTGAAGCAAGCTCCACAGGAGACTTCTTCCTGACTGTCAAAATGACGTTAAGTCACGAAAGCAACTCGTAGGAAGATTGCAAGTGCTTATGCTGCCATTTGGGACAGGGCCAGTGACAACAAGTGTGAGTAGCTCTCTGTGAGCCTGCTTGGGAAGCTGTCTGAGGGTAGACTCCTCTCGCTTCACATTGTTGTCATGCTGACGCCACGACTTCCCAGAGCTCTGTCTTTAAAGATGGTACAGATTCGGTAGACTGGGCAGTACCACTAATGGCATTCCACCGCCATAGTGGATCTATGTAACATGTTTCCTAAATGTTTGTGACGTGTGTGAAGTCAGAGTATAAAGGTGGTATCGTGCTGTGTTGGCTCACTCTCTGTCCTCCTAAATAGGAAAAGGATCTACTGCCATCAGTTGACTTTGATATTCAAGGTATTATCAACTGGCCAAAATTTTGGGATCGCAATAGACGTGAAGGACTATAATGTGTTAAGAGCTCATCCAAGTACTGGGGAGCTAAATCATTTAATGCTTTGTAAGTAATCAGGAAGATTTTAAAATGTATGTATTGTTTAATAGCGAGCCAATGCAGGTTTGACAGAACTTGAGCTGCTGCATTTTGGACCAGCTGGAGTTTGTTTATTAAGCATGCAGGGCAACCACCCAGTAGAGTATTACAATAATCTAGCCTTGAATTCATGAATGCATGAACTACCTTTTCTGCATTTGTCATTGAGAGTATATGTTGTAATTTAGATATATGTTTAAGATGGAAGAATACGGTTTTTCTTTCAAATGAAATATTGGGGAAAAAGTTGTGAAGATGGAGCGGTGGTACACCTGAACGGACTTTGACATTGAATTCCTGTGCTTTTTAATTGATCAGTTCTAACTCATTATGTTTGTGTATATCTTTACAACTTAGTGAAGCAGTTACTTGTTCAGCATGGCAAAATGGGCATTAACATTCCCAAAGGATTCTATACCACAGAGTAGAGTTTTCTTAAAAGGGAATGTCTCAGGTTATGAATATAACCCAGGTTCAAGAATGCTGCATCTTGTTGCCATGCTTCAGGAATGCCTGTGCATCTCTTTCAGACAATAACCCGATGACGTCTAAGGCTGGCACTCTTTTATACTCTCAGGGACTCGAGTATGTGATGTCATAGGGCTGCCATCTGCCAATCAATTGGCATGTTTCTACACATATTTCAGACTTCGGTCACACCGAGGGGTGTTTTCAAAGGGTCCAATGATGCAGCGTCTTGTTCCCTCTCAGGGGAAACAAGGGAATGTTTATATCTAATGAGAAAATACACAAATTATGTCAAAGTACCCTTCTTGGCAAGTATCCACGTAAACAGAATTTAGTTAATATAAACGGTTAAACTGAAAATATAATATACATGTATTAGGTCTTAAAGTAAGAGCAGCCTCATATACCTTCTGTTTCCTGTGTTAATAATGTTAATAAAACCACAACATATAAAGAGGTTATCACTCACTGCTCTTAACTAAACTTATATTAAGTATTATTGTATATTTACCTTATACAGTAATACAGTTTTCACAAGCACTGTATACTATTTTGTTTTATTTGTTTCTTTGTTCTCTTGTATTTTTGTGCTATTACTTATAATTTGTTGATTCATTCTTATTTTATAATTGACTGTTTACTTGTCTTTAATTTTTGAACTTTGTATTAGTTAGGCTAGTATTTGTTATTGCTTTGATTGTAAATTGGAATTGGGAATTGTAAAATTTCAGTGGTATCTAAAATATTGGTATCGTAAGGTTACATATTGTCAAAAACAACTAAAGCAAAATTTTATTTATTCAGACAGGGCCAGTGAATGTTTTGGCGGGCCCATTAAGCCCATTAGCCCTGAGTCAATATTGTTTTTAGCCAGTTAAACAAAATGCTTGTTAATAACAATATGATGCCAGTCATCTTTTAGTCAAACAGTAGCCTACACATGTATCCATTTGAAGTGCACTACAGAATGACGATCATTCTATCAATTTTAAACTGTTTTGACCTACCATATAGCAATTTATCGGTGCCAATTTAAAGAGAAACCCCTTATGCAATGGACTCTTGCTGAGAATGAAATCCTATAACCGCCCCTGGCTATAGCAGATCATGTCAGCTGTGACTGTGATCTGTTTGTCCTTTAGGTATCGAAGTCTAAAGCATTTCAACTACAACGTGTGTCAGACGTGTTTTTTCTCTGGAAGAATTACCAAGGACCATCATCTCAGCTACCCTATGGTAGAGTACTGCACCCCTGTGAGCATCTCCATTTCTTTCTGCTTTAATTTAAACAAAAATTATACAATTATGGTTGTGTTTTTATATGGTTCACTGTGGCCACAAAAATTAAGTGGTGAAAAAGGGTGGTTGTTGCACCACCCTGAATATTTTAAAGATTTAAAGAAAAAAAGATTATTAAAAGATTTATTTAGGGAACATAGGAAAACAGAAAAAAGAACCCAACCATCTTCGAGTGTATACTAAATGAGCCAGCACACATTGGCGTGCAAGATTTGCATCGTTCGCTCCTTCCGGCAAGATGGGTATATAAGGAAAAGTGCATGCAAACACACTTTCACATTTTCAGGGAACAGCAATTCCTGTCTCCTTCAGGGAACAGGGGTTACAGTAGTAGACTAGATTGTCACGGGATACTTAAGGGAGGACTCAAATGCAGGGTGAAAAATAAAGGATATTTATTTATAACAAACATAAATCAAAACTCACAAAAGAAAAGAACCCACAAGGGGGAAACATTAACTAAACACGATAACCAAACACTCAAGGAACAGAAAAACCAGATGAAACGGCAGGGGTAACACGGACGACGGGCAGAACAAGGACATCGTAAGACAACGACACGACAAAGGACAGCAAACAAAAAAGGGCTTATATATGGCACAAGAGGAAGGGTGGTGATCGGAAACAGCCGGGAATAATTACGAGAACAAGGAGGGCGGGGCTGATGCTAACCAGACACGAACACGCAGCGAATGCAGACGCGCATCGCCACGTGTTCACACGAAGTGATGAGATGGCACGCAGTTGGTAACCAACCAACTGCACGCGACACAAACAACATAAAGGCACGTGGACACGAGAGCGCGCATGAGACGTCACGCACCCTCACACAGACACGATGAGAGAGCAGTGTCAGGGTTCTGTTGACCAAGACACAAGGAACCGAAACTGACATGACAGAACCCTGATATAGATGTACCCTTTCAGTCAGTCACGAATTGGGATCCTATTAAAGCTCCACTAATGCTCCGCCCCTTCCAGTGCCTTGCATAAGCCACCTGATGCTCCTGCACCTGCTGGGGTGGAAGAAGGGACAGGGCTTTACTCAGCAGAATTTAATCACTGCTGTTCCTTCTGACCCGCTATGTGAGATTTTAGATAACACTTGGAAACTGAACCCCTAGAGGGTAACGCTACTGTGGCCACATCCTAAGCGCAGGGAGGTATCATGTGGAAATTATACATATGGACAGACAAATTGTTCTACCGTGGAAGAATACACATATAGGATCGTTATACATAGGTATCGCAAAATATGAGCAGGGGACACAGGGGGAAATCACTGACCATACCTTGGGGTGCTAGGCCTGGCATCAGATGTCTCTACCATGTCTGACTACCGCTGGTGCTGGAGGAACTCCAACAGGGTTCGCCAGCTGGGGAACTCGCCTGAGGAACACAGCCATCTGGTCCATAGAGGGGAATGGCGCAGGAAGCGAGACATCAAGCAGGACACTGGCTCTACACAAAGGTTATAGAACCTTGCAAATGTGTTTGTGTTACCAGGTGCCATGCGCCAGTGTAACCGGTCCTCTGCTGACCGCCGTTACGTTCTCTATCTCTGCGTTGTGTATAATCAAGGACAGGGACACTCTCACTGCTGTTCATCAACGGGGAGTTTATTCATGCACACACCAGGTCCCATCTGTGGATTCAAATGTACAAAAGTCATATCTTCTCATGGATTGCCTCACAAGATGTTCCTCTCCCCAGCACATGCAATGTAAACTCACTATGTTTAACAATTGAAACAATTAACACGAACATTGAGACATAAAGATTATTCACAGCACAAGAACATAAAACAACAATAAAAGTAAAATACCTGTGGATTCATATGTACAAAAGTCATATCTTCTCATGGATTGCCTCACAAGATGTTCCTATATGACATAATTGCTGTTAATGGAAGACTCAAAATCATGCCAACAACATATCATGTGATCCACTCGATATAACCCACATTTTCAATCCACATATATACATAAAACATAGATCAAAACTCTGCAAACAGTCTCAGTATAATTTACAATGAGATATTAAGTCAAATTATGCACTTTATAAACGTAATTCGTCCCGAATTTCAAGAGCTAAGAAAACCGCTTACCTCTCCCCAGCACATGCAATGTAAACTGGCGAGAAGCGCGTGTTCACTTGAAAATGGCGTCAACAGACCACCAGAAAATAATGTCAAAATAAAAGTCCCTATAAAGTTTACAGCAAAATAATCAAATAACACTCAAAGAAAAACAGGATAAAACCAATAAAAAGGATTTTAGTGAAAAGCAAAAGTATTACATACTTATATGATTTACTTTAACTCGTTACATTCACCCCTTCCGGATTTCGCTAAAATCCGTACTGAATCCAACGCAAATAACCGGTACAGGTCTATAATGAAACATTCATTAGTTCAACTTGAGAGTTACCTACTAATAGGTCGAGAAAAACATCAGGGTGATCAAGCCTAAAATCATCTCGGAACACTACGGTGCCTTGTACACCATAATATGACCTGACCTTCATATTTGGAATCAAAATGTCACATTTTCAATTTTCACATCAATACAGACAAAAACTTGAAACAAAATACTCTTTAAAACAGAGAAAGAAATGAACCAGATCTCTTTTTCAGTGTACTTCCTACACCTTGGAGGTAAAAGGGTTTCTGAACCATTGACTCAATTAGTCTGTTCACTTTCTTAACAACTCTCCCTGCTCGTGTTCTTACACCCTGAATGTCAGGAACTGGAACTTGGGTGTCAGTATGAGTGTCAGTCAGAATTTGTGTATGTGTGTCTGTGTCACAGTCAAGGTTAACCTCAAGAGATGTAGGATTGTTCTCAACTTCACTCTGAGGAAGGTCTCTGTTCTCTTCAGCTTCTGACGCTACCTGACTCACTCTCCAACTCCACTTCAGAAGGTAACATAGTTCCCTCTTTATCAGGTGACTCAACAGGTAGGAAACTAATATCCAACAGTAGGTTCCGGTGCACAATCCTCACACTCCCTTTTTCATCTTTTAGCTTGTAAGTGTGTGTCTGCAGGTTTCTGTCCACTACAGTGTACACTGCTGGATCCCACTTATCTGCAAGCTTCCTCTTTCCTCGTTCTCCTTTATTCGCCACCAGCACTCGGTCCCCCACATTCAGACATGTCCCCTTGACTTTCTTGTTATAACCTCTTGCCTGTTTACGTTGCTCTTTTTCAGAGTGTCTCTGCGCGATCTCAGCTGCTTCATGGAGGCATGACATCAACGACTTCAGGTAAGTACTGTGATCAACAACTACAGGGTCGTGTAGCACCTGTCTGAACATAACGTCTACTGGTAATCTTGGTACACGGCCGAACATAAGCTGAAATGGAGCGTACCCTGTCGTCTCATGGACCGTTGCATTGTAGGCGAATGTCAGTGTTTGTATTTGCTCTGGCCATTTGTGCTTTTCTTTCAGGGGCAGGGTACGGAGCATACTCCCCAAGGTTCGATTAAACCTCTCTACCCCTCCATTTCCCATGGGGTGGTAAGCGGTGGTGTGAGACTTAGCGACCCCTGATAGTTTCAACAACTCTGCTAGAAGAGCACTTTCGAAGTTGGCTCCCTGGTCAGTGTGGATGCGACTCGGAAATCCGTACACACAGAATACACGATCCCACAATTTCCTTGCGACTTGTTTTGCGGACTGATTCGCACAAGGGAAAGCATGAGCCAACTTCGTGAAATGATCTGTCAGAACGAGTACATCAACTGAACGTTTCTTCCCATCCTCTGCAGTCCAGAAATCGAGACATACCAGCTCCATGGGCATAGAAGTCTTAATACTTTCAAGCGGTGCTCGCGCAGATGGTTCGGGAGCTTTGGCCAGAATGCATCTTTGACAACACTTGATGTATTCGCAAACATCTTTCTCCATTCCCTGCCAGAAGAAGCGTTGACGAGCTAGATGGACTGTTCTCGTTTGGCCTTGATGACCTGCCAAATCATGCACACCCTTCAAAGCTTGATCCTTGAGACTAGAAGGTAAGACCAACTGATACCGCTTTTGTTTACTATGTGGATTTTGTGTGATTCGGTAGAGTATTCCATCCTCAATCTTTAGTTTGTCCCACTGTCTGAAGAGAGTTATGGCTCTGGAACTCATATTGGCCTTTTCTCGCCTCAGTGGTTGACGCTTTAAGTTCAGAAAGAATATTATCCTCGAAAGGACTGAATCGGCCTCCTGCAACTCACGGATTTTGTCTGCAGAGATCGTTGGAAGGGCATCAACGCTAGCTGGAACTAAATCTTGGTAAGACTGAATTAGCTGTACAGCTCTTGCTTTTGCTGTTTCCTCCCACTGGTCATGCAAACTTAAACAGGCTTGGACAGTGGTGCTGTCAGAATGAAAGGCAGGAAAGGATTGGAGGCAGATCTGAGAGTTCTGAGCTCCTTGACGAAAAGCATCCCGAACGCCATCTCCATCAACCTCCTCAGCTTCCACAAGTAATTCACAATAGCTCTCCTTCATTAACCTGCTGCTCACAGTTTTGACAAAGGGGTCTCTACTCAGAGCATCCGCCACTGTGTTTTTCGTCCCTGCTATATGCTTTAGCTCGAAAGTGTAAGCTGCCAATTTGGATACCCAACGTTGCTCACAAGCATTGAGTTTCGCTTTGGACATAACATATGTTAATGGACTGTTGTCTGTCCAAACTGTGAATGTCTGACCTTTTAACCAGTGGCTAAACTTTTCGCACACGCTCCATTTGAGTGCCAGAAACTCAAGTTTATGAACTGGATAGTTCCTCTGCGACCTGCTCAAGGTCTTGCTCGCGAATGCGATTGGGCGCGCTCGCTCTTCGCCCGCAGGCACTTGGGATAATACTGCTCCCAACCCATCCAGTGAAGCGTCGATTGCAAGAATCAGAGGTCGAGTGAAGTCAGGATGTACTAAAACCACACTTTTAAGCAAGCTCTCCTTGAGGTTACATAATGCATGATCACATTCCTCAGTCCAGTCTGTGGGCTTGAGCTTCCTGTAAGTTCCTGCTTTAGTTTCTCCTTTACTTCCACGCTTCCTTCTCTGCCCCGCTGTGAGAGCAAAAAGTGGCTTTGCCAAAGCAGAACATCCAGGAATGAAATGTTGGTAATATAAGATCATACCAAGGACTGACTTAATTCTCTTTACTGATGGTGTACATCTGTCATCCTCCATCAAGTCAAACTTGGACAGCTTAGAAATAACCTCAACTTTAGCTGGATCTACAGAAACTCCATCTCCGTCTATAATGTGACCTAGGAATTTTACAGAAGTTCTCAGTAGGTGGCATTTCTTAGGGCTCAGCTTAAGATTGTACTGGTTCAGACGACTGAACACGACCTCTAATCTTTCCAATGCTTCTCGTTCATTTGGAGCGAACACCAACAAGTCGTCAAGGTAACACAATAAGCTACTGAAGTTTAAGTCTCCAAAGATGCTTACCATCATTCGCATAAAGGAAGCTGGACTGTTGCATAGCCCTTGCGGCATCCTATTATACTCGTGTAACCCTACAGGAGTCGTGAACGCAGTATATTTCTTGTCCTCTTCAGCCATGGGTATGTTATAGAATCCTGATGTCAAGTCCATGGTGCTAAAGAGTGTGTTTCCGCCCAGAGCAGCTAAGCAGTCAGACTGGTGTGGAAGTGGGTGTGCATCCTTTATTGTCCTTGCGTTCAACCATCTGAAGTCTGTGCATATCCTCAGACTTCCATCCTTCTTCCACACTAAGACTAACGGGGAAGCATACTCGCTTACAGACTTCCTGATTATCCCTTGTTCTTCCATCTGGGACAAAACTTGCCGCAACTTCTGGTAGTGTGCTGGTGGCACTCTACGGTAAGGGAGTCTGAATGGACGCTCATCCATTAGCCGAATGCGGTGAACGAACCCTTTAACTTCACCACAGTCCAATGCATGCTTGGAAAACACATTGTTGTACTTCTCCAGTAACTGGACCAACTTCTCTTTAGACTCATGGCTGACAGAGCAAGACTGGATGTCAAGATCAGCGAGACCGACGGTTTCCAATCTTCGCCTGAAATCAGCTGATGAATCAGGTAAACGCTGATTTCCCTCCGCAACCACCTCAGCTTGACTCAGCCCTTGAAAGAGTTCGAAATCTTCCACTGCAACACACGGGAACACATCTGCTAATTTACGGTTCCTCTTTAGGGTGACTGGCTTGTCAGAGACGTTGGTGACTTTTAGAGGAACCCAGCGATCACCCCATAATGGCGTGACAACCCGCCCAACCATGATGTCTCGTGACGCAGACCTCGAAGTTGTTGGCTCCACTACAACTGTGCTCCCTGGAGACATGGGGACATTTCTGGGCAACTTTCCCCAGACAAGATGTTCCTGCTTTGCCAAGAGGGTAACACTCTGCTGTAGCTTGATGGTTCCCACCTTGTCCGGCAGCTCTGAACCCTTCCACCGACACGTGTTGGCCATAACATCCAGGAACTGCTCACATCCTGCCATCGGTTCCACACTGTGATTAGAAACAAGTCTCCAGTAATCACTGCTACCTTTCATGCGATGTGCAAGGAATTTGATCACATTCGTGCCAATGATCAGATCATCCCGCTGGCCGGGTACAACGAGAATGGGCACTAGGCAGCTCTCTCCATAAACCTTCAACTCAACCTCATATAAACATTTTGGTCTTGTAACCTTGCCACCACATCCTACTAAGATGACTTCTTCTTGAAGTGGTGTGGGTGAAGACAGTACATTCTCACTCAACATCCTCTTTTCTGCTTTGTCACTAAAAGTGCAGGCCATGGAACCTGTGTCAAGCATTCCTTTCAGTGAAAACACATTATTTACACTGACTGGTGCATAGAACAAATCATCGAATGCCTCAACTGCTTGGACATTTTGTGCTATCACTTTGGTTCCCGTGGGAACTTGCGAACATGCGTTCTCGTAAAACTGTTGAAGATCATTATTCTCTAGGGGTTCTTCACTTGTGCTCACGCATTCCCCTGCTAAACGTGAGCCATCTAGTTTAAACTTGGTGGCCCTCGGAATGGTGCTGGACCAGGCCTAGACCTCTCACTCGTACATTCCCTCTTACTATGCCCAGGTTGAAGGCATGCAAAGCACAGATGTTCTCGGCGACAATGTGCTACAGTAGAGTGATCTTGGGATCTGCATACTCTACAGAACTTGCTTTGGGGCTGACGAGACTGCATTTGGACATTTTGTGACAGTGCACGATCAAGAAGACTAATTAAAGTTCTCATGCCATTGTCGTCACTCTGTGTGGTATGTGCATTGCTTACTCTGCTACACTCACTTGGCTCTATTGGACAGCCAACATCAGCTTCGTCTTCGTGGGACATCTGAACATGAGCGGTGACGTGTCTTGTAGCAGTGTGACGTTTTGGCTTGGTCGACACCTGCTCTTTTAACTCTGTCTGGTAGCGATCAAGCTGCTCTTGGATCTCCTGAGCAGTCCATTTTTCTGGAGATTTGAAACGGAACATTGCTGCAAGAGTGGAGTCAGGACAGTACTTTACAAACATCATTACAGCTTCTTGACATGGATCCTCCATTCGTCGTCCAAGTCTCTTTAGAGCTTCCTCCGCAAGATCCACTGCTTTATTTAGCCGCACCCAGTATTCAACGGGATCTTCTCCTGCTAACGGAACAGTACCATAGAAGTCAGCCAAGGGCATACATGAGTAATGAACATCACTAAAATGCTGTTTCAGGATGTCCATAATAACTTTTGGATTCTCAGCTGGTCTTAAAGCTGAATTGCAACGGAGAGTGACTCTGACGACATCTTTAGCTTTACCCATCAGTCTGCTTAAGATCTCTTGATGCTGCTCTGCTAACGGTATCCCTCTTTTTCTCAGATAGGTGTCCATCAGTTCCTCCCATTCATGCACACTAAGCTTGTCTGATGCATCACCACGGTAAACTGGAGGCTCTTTTGCTTCACTCTGCATGACCAACCTCACTCCAGTCAAGTTAAGTGAAGGTATGTCTGAGAATGTCTTGCTAGCAGCTAACCTTTGTGTTTGTGCATCTCTACTTTCTTCTTGACAATAATTAACCTCTTTTTGGGATGCTAACAGAGTCTGTCCCACTTGTTGAGCAATGTGTGCTATCAAACCTTGCCAGTGTGGATCTGTTATGTCTGGAGCAGCCATGGGTACAGTATCAGCAACTGGATTTGGATCATGGTCAGTTACGCGTGTGGAGCATAATACAGGTGGTGTTCTACCCACTCTACTCTCCCTCACAATTGGAGTAACTGGAGTTTCACCAAAAAACTTCCCTCTCCCAAGACCTAAACCAGTCAATGTCTCATTTGCATCAAATTCATCTCCTTTTAAACTAAATGCCATGTTTAATTTCACTCACAAAGAAAACAGAATGTCCACAGAATAAACGCTCTTGAAAAATGTGAGATGTGTGAAAGTGTCACTCAATGAGAAAAGTCAGTATTAGAAACAACGAGTGTCTGTTAGTTTTCTCACAGTTCTTCACTAATGAAACAGTGAACCTCAATGCAGCGTCCCTCGGCGACCCAACTGACGTAGATCTGGAAGCAAATCTTCAAATCCGGGTCACGGCACCAATGTAACCGGTCCTCTGCTGACCGCCGTTACGTTCTCTATCTCTGCGTTGTGTATAATCAAGGACAGGGACACTCTCACTGCTGTTCATCAACGGGGAGTTTATTCATGCACACACCAGGTCCCATCTGTGGATTCATATGTACAAAAGTCATATCTTCTCATGGATTGCCTCACAAGATGTTCCTCTCCCCAGCACATGCAATGTAAACTCACTATGTTTAACAATTGAAACAATTAACACGAACATTGAGACATAAAGATTATTCACAGCACAAGAACATAAAACAACAATAAAAGTAAAATACCTGTGGATTCATATGTACAAAAGTCATATCTTCTCATGGATTGCCTCACAAGATGTTCCTATATGACATAATTGCTGTTAATGGAAGACTCAAAATCATGCCAACAACATATCATGTGATCCACTCGATATAACCCACATTTTCAATCCACATATATACATAAAACATAGATCAAAACTCTGCAAACAGTCTCAGTATAATTTACAATGAGATATTAAGTCAAATTATGCACTTTATAAACGTAATTCGTCCCGAATTTCAAGAGCTAAGAAAACCGCTTACCTCTCCCCAGCACATGCAATGTAAACTGGCGAGAAGCGCGCATTCACTTGAAAATGGCGTCAACAGACCACCAGAAAATAATGTCAAAATAAAAGTCCCTATAAAGTTTACAGCAAAATAATCAAATAACACTCAAAGAAAAACAGGATAAAACCAATAAAAAGGATTTTAGTGAAAAGCAAAAGTATTACATACTTATATGATTTACTTTAACTCGTTACACCAGCGCCCAAGGGGAAGCAACACTCCTGGTAGAGATACCTAGGGGGGACGTCTGTTCTTGGGCTTGGTATGTCAAGAAGATGGCTTCCACTATCCAGTGGACGAACCACTGCTTTGACACAATCTTTCCCTTCTGCTGTCCTCCATAACAGACAAAGAGGTGTTCTGAGCTCCTGAAGCTCTGTGTTCGGTCCATGTACAGGCACAACATGCCCTTGAGTGAGTTTAGACAGCTCAGACACAACTGAGCATGTATCTTTGTGAGGCGTGCTGTGAGGTTGTCCGAGTTCAACTCCAGGCCAATAAAAGAGATCCTCTGCACGTTGAAGAGTTTGCTCTATTCCCAGTTGACCTGAAGCCCCAGACGGCTGAAGTGCTGTGGCAGCAGGTTCTTGTGTTTTCACAACTGCATTTGTGAGTGTGCCAGCATGAGCCAGTCCCCTCATCAGAACAAGGGACTTCGTACCAATATCTGCCTGCCCCTCAAACGGGACACTTGAATGTTGAGTGTGTCTGACTGAAAGGGAACTGAAGATCTTTATATGGAAGTAATAACTGTTTTAGTAAGCCAAATCTAAACACAAATTAAAGATGTGTACATGCAAACAAAGGCATAGAACTTAACCTCTGTAAGAACTCCCTCTGTAAATCAATATAAACAGGAGAAATAGTTTATATTGGGGCCCAATCTCAATACAGCTTCCTTAAATTAAGATGTTAAATAACGAAACACAAGCAAATACAACTTGCCATACACTCAGGGAATAATAGCGGAAAAATCCATAAAAAAATCAGTGCACCAAAACCTCCCCACAATAATCTCAAACACAACTAATATACTTTACACAGTACACAAAAACATGGGGAGAAAATTAGCAAATGTCTGAAAAAGGAGAAGGCAAGAGAGATGGAGGAGAAAGCTCAAGCCTCCTGTCTCTGCAGAACTCCAAAATTGGCCGGCTTTTTTAAGGAAGAACATGCCAAGAGAGTGAATTAGAAGGTAAAAAACGCTAAATAACATCAGAAGTCGCTACTCATCTTAGAGAAGAAACAGAGTAGACACGTAATCGCAAAACATTTACAAGATTATATATGCAGTGTAACAAAATGTAAAAATATGTCTTTATAAATTATTGTTATTTTCCTATAGATCCATATTTGTACATTTTTTTTGTAATAAATATTTTTGTATTGTTATTTTTTATATTTTTCCTTACTGATTTTTCAAAACTTAATCACACTCCAGACCCTGCCACTGTAATTGTTCATGCACCACAAAATCTTTCCCTACTGCCTCTCTGTTGCAGACGACCTCTGGAGAAGATGTGCGGGACTTCACCAAGGTGCTGAAAAACAAGTTCCGCTCAAAGAAGTACTTCACCAAACACCCTCGGCTCGGCTACCTGCCCGTGCAGACCATCCTAGAGGAAGAGCATTTGGAGACGTGAGTTTTCCAAGTAGAAATATTAAAGGTCTTTCGAATCTTTCTTATTGAGATCGGTCTATGTTTCTTGTTTGGAGAGTGTATAAGCAGTATCAAAATTACTTCATGGTAATTTGACTATAAGATGCCATATCTCTGTCTGCAGAAGTAATGACTTTCTGTTATCGCTCAGCCTCATGGGAAACCTGCTTCTGTTTTTCTGAGTTCCTGAATTACTGAAGGTCTAATTCATGTGCCATTTTTGTGCTGGAACAAATTAGAGGCTGTTCATTCACGTAATTCCAAAGCTGCCACTTAAACATCAACACATAAATACGGCTTCCCTCTTGTGGATGTGAATTTAATTACAAAAGCCATCAACTGTCTATTTAGTGTGATTGTGGGGGAAATGCAGAGATGGGACATTTATCATGTTCACGGCAGTCTTTCATATTGAAATAAACCAGCTGTTCTCACTGGTTGTTGAAATGTCAGAGCATGGACAACAATACCAGTCTTGAGTTTAAAGTCATTATAAGATGTCCTGATCCATTATATGAGGAACTGAG
Organism: Rhodeus uyekii; assembly: GCA_037043235.1. Lineage (NCBI taxonomy): Eukaryota > Metazoa > Chordata > Actinopteri > Cypriniformes > Acheilognathidae > Rhodeus > Rhodeus uyekii. The sequence goes on from JAWRVZ010000057.1 coordinate 2,776,644, forward strand.
TGACTGTATTTGTGTGTTTCACCACCTTTTTTTAATACTTTTATTTTCCCAATATATATTTTCCCAAAGAAATACAAAAATTTATTTTATTTAAAAAAATTATTTTATTTACATCTTATTAAGTCATTATAAGGTGTCCTGATTCATTATATGAGGAACTGAGTGACTGTATTTGGGTGTTTCGCCACATTTTTTAATAATAATTTGATATTAAATAAAACTAAATATTAATATAAATAAAATATATCTTTTAATCCATTATTTAAAAATAAATAATTTCTGATTTGTTTTATTTTACTATTTGGTTTTGAACACTATTTCACTATTTTGCCAATAATAAAGTTCTTCAAACATTAGTGTACTTTTTTATCAATGACACTGAGGAGCTTGAGATGAAATATGAGACTTGATATATTAACATTCATATTTGTAAGGGCAATACATTATTATTATTATTGACTGGCTAATTTCCAAGTGTAGTCCATTGGCCAGCTGTTAAAAAGAGCCATAAAACAACATTTGAGAGATTTTGCTAATTTATTTCAACAAAATGTGATTTATTTTTTGAGACGTATATACACTGTTTGACCTTTTTGGTGGACGCTATGCAAATTATGCAAAGTGTGTTTTAAGAGTTTAATTTTTAAATGATCACAACAGTTGAAATTCCTGTGTGTGTGATTAATGATCACCAGGTCTTTTTGTTGTCTATTTTTTTGCAGTCCAGTTGCATTTCTAAGCATGTGTCCAGAGGAGTATGAGTGAGTATCTACAGCCTCTCCTCTCATTCTATTATCTTTTCTGAATTTCTTCTCCTCCACCCACTCACCCACCCGTCATTCATTCAGAACAATTAAATGACCTCAGGGAATTCAAGCTGTGTATTCATACTCACTAAAATGTAGAAATGTTGTTTTATTACAAGCAAAATATCAAACTGCTTAGCAGCTTTACTCAAATGCTGCATTGATTTTGCTGATTTTTAGTGGGGGCATAAAGTTCAAGCTTAAAAAGGTGTTTATGCTATTTTTATTTTTAAACTAACTAATGAAATGGCATTGAGACATTTTTAAGTGCGTGTCTGGATTCATGTCGACCCACTACAGATGCAGAAACTGCGTATTCACACAGCAGGAAAGGTTTTCCTAATTGGCGACATTGAAAAGGTTTCTATTGCAGTCTGAGTAGACTTTTAAAATAAAGCGTCTCTTTTCTCATCCTATTACAAGTGTCCGAGGATGACTTAAAACATTGTACTTCAAGCTGAAATGTTTTGCCTTAACAAGCGGTTTTGCTGAGTCGAATACTTTTATTACTTTGACAGCTGCAAAGAATAAAGCTCTTCTATTATTTTACCGTTGGATACCTGCATCACTGAACTTTCTTTCACACATCTGTCTACTTTCAGGTCGACACAAAGAGACGGAGAATCTAGTGCCATCTTACCTATACAGGATTCTCACCTGTCAACGGGAAAACTGTGAGTCGCACCTGATAGTTTCGCTCATGAACACAAGGGTGTCAATCTGTCACTCACTGTGTCAAGTGTTATTTTAGTATCAGTGATATACTATTATAGTTTTATTTTGAATTACTTTAAAACAATATATATTTTCTGTTTTAAGTTAAATTAAAATGTTAATAAATTGAATGCATGATTGTCATTTTTATTAGTTTTTGGATTTTTTAAATGTCTAAATGGTTTTTATTCATTTTGTATTTTAGTTTTAGATATTTTAGACCTCAATGAATATGATAAATTACTTGGCAACTAGTTGAATTAAAAGTAGTTTAAGATTTTAATGTTTTATTTTTTTTCAGTAAAAGTTTATTGCGAGTAAATAAAGTTGTTTTATGATTTTAGTTATGGTTTTAGTTAACTATAAAACCCATGATTTGCCATTAATGAGTTAATTATACAGACATATTTTAAGCAATTATTTGACCATTTCTTAATTTGTTTGTTCACTATAAAATTGTTGTCCCCATGCTACTGATTAGTCACCATACAAGTCATTTTGTTTCTACATGAATGTTTAATAAATAAATTTGTTCCTGAAAACGCAATCTTTATAAACTTAAATAAATAAAGACGAATGGGTTAAACATATTAGCTTTAAAGTCAAATTTAAAAATGTGTCTTAATTTATAACACTTATCTATTTAGAAGCAATAAATGGTTTCTTACTCATACAGTGGTGTGAAAAAGTGATATTTTAAATATATAACAAGTAAACACCAAATACATTTTTTAAATTAAGATTGTTATTATTAAGGAAAAACAAAATACAAACCTACATGAAAAAATCCCCCCCCCCCTCCACACACCTCAATCAAGAAATTACTTAAATAGGACCTGCCTGACAAAGTGAAGTAGATCAAAAGATCTTAATTTTTTAAGTTTACTTTCACACAGGGCCATGTAGGTTTGCATTTTGTTTTCCCTTAATAATAACGACCTTCATTTAAAAACTTCATTTTGTGTTTACTTATGTTATCATTAACTAATATTTAAATTTGTTTGTTGATCAGAAACATTTAAGTGTGACAAACATGCAAAAAAAGAGAAAGAAATCAGGATGGGGGCAAAAACATTTACATTTCACACCACTGTAAATATGAGAAATAAAAATATCACTGCTTTCGTTTGAGAACACAGATAATTAATTAGACATCATCTGCAAAAGTTCATGCAAAATGCAATATTATGCTATATATGATCTGTCATCGTGATCATCTTTAATGGCAGTAGTGAAGACCACATCCACACTGAGATTCAAGAGAGACCAGCTACATGTTCACCTGAGCACATCCGACACAGAGAAGATGATGAATGAGCTTGAACGCTCTCTGCAGTCTGGAGGCGGACAGGTACTTGTATTGTGTCACCTGATACACACTGAGGGGCACTGATCTATTTCTGGTGGCCTGATGTCTTATGAATGCTAGCAAAACAACTTCATCCACAGGTTTCACAAACATGGCGTAAGTCTGGTCCCAGAGTAAAATGCATTTTTGACCTGTGTAACTGAAAGCAACTTGCTCTGACGTATCTTAAAATATGTCAGTGCCATTGTTTTGTCTCAAGATGCACACCAGTAAAGGTTTTTTTTCTAAAGCATGTTTATAAAAGCTACTTAAAAGTCCTAATTGAACTGAGGCCTAATGCTGGGTTAATCTAAACCCTGTCTGTGAAACCAGGCAAACATGAAAAGAGAAGTATGTCTGAATTCACAGTATTCATAAAACGGTAGACGAAAAGTACCTAATTTTTCCAATGAAATTTTAAAGAGTGCATCCAATGGACACTTTATTATCACATGTGGCCACAGCAGAGGATTTGTGAATAACTGATACTGACAATGGTAGATCACAGGAGAAGTACCCGACTGATTTACTGCTTCTGGCGAGATTCTGAAGTGCATATTCGACGGACACTTTACTATCCTTTGAGACCACTTCATGAGTAGCAGTAAAGTGACGCCACTGACACTAGTCAATCCTCATGAGAAAATGCATACAGTAATACCTTGAGATACGAGCAAAATCTGTTCCAGGACTGAGCTCGTAACTCAAAATGTTTTTATCTCAAAAAACATTTTCCCATAAGAAATAACAGAAATAAATGTATTCATTCCAGCACTCTAAAAAAACTCCCTTATTAGTGCTAATAACAACGGAAAAAACATGTTTTTAACTGCTATAGAGACATAAACAGACAAAAAAGTATATAAGGATATAAAATAATATGTGGTTTTAATTATGAGATCTTACCTTCAAAACAGACGATACAGTAGCGGCTTGTCCGGAGGAGAAGGAGGGAGGGATTACGTAGATAATGCAAACACAATACAGAAGTGTAGTGTTTCTTCCTGTGCAGTGTATTAGATAGACCACACGCACAATAAAGTATGCCTCAGAACCTCATATTTATTATTGTTGTACACTCATAACTCGTGCTGCTCCAAGCATAATACTTGTGAATCACTTGTCGCCCCCAGTAACCTCCCGCTGTAAAACCAAGATTTTACATGCATCATATGCAATTACCCCATAAAAGAGGCGGCTTGAGCTGCTCCGAGTGCTCGAACTACCTTGTGTCGGTGTCTGTAAGCTGCTCGTATCTTAAATATTTACACGTATCTCAAAGCAAACGTGAGCTCAAAGGCTTGCTCGTGTCTTGGAATACTCATATGTCAGGACGCTCGTATCTCAAGGTATTACTGTACTTCTATACTATTTAGCAAAAAGCTATTTTGGAGCTGAGTAGCATGTCCGAACTGATGCCGTAGATCACATGAATTTTATTCATACTCTTAAAAAAAAATCTATGTTCCAAAAGAAGTTTTCACAGTGATGCCATAGAAGAACCATTTTAGGTTTCCCAAAGAACCCAAGTGAACAGTTCTTAAAATAATAATTTTCTCTTAGTGTAAAGTATATTTAATCTGATGAAGCTTTTCCCACTATAATAGTCTATATAGAACACACTTTTTATTGTATTTAAATGTTTTAGAGAACATACGATTTTTAACAGTCGCAAAGTAATTCTTCAAAAGAAGTACACACTGGGAGTGTGCGATTAGGACAGTCTCTGTATCAAAAGTTTACATTCGAGGACATATTTTTCTTTTGCATTTGCTACAGCATTCATGCATTAAAGACCAAAATTACTTTTTATAGGCCAATATTATAACATACTGTTTTGCTTAAAAAGTGTTTAATCTAGCATCTACCCTCTTTCCTTTAGGTCTGAGGATGTTTTTCTTGACTTCACAGAGACTCTGCCTTCAATCAGATGAGATAGTGGAGGCCTGGGATCTGATGTTTGAGTTCTTTGAATAAGATTTCATCTCACACCCCACACCAAGATGACTGTGTGACAGGACTTTCATCATCGCTGTCTTCTGCTTTTCAAAACGATAAGAGCCGGAGTCGAGCGCAGTGCAATGCGTTTGTTTATCTGTTTGTTAGAGGATGACCGTACAGATCAGACCCCACGCGACTTCAGAGACTGCCATCACGCTTTAATGCTACTGATAAAACATTACACAAATATGACAATCAGTTCTGAGCAATGCAAAGTCTGCTTTAATGTATACCGTGGAGATTCTGATGTTGCCCTGCAAAGATTTTTGCTTGCATTCATTTTTTTTTGCCGTATTTTTTTCATTTGTGCTGTCTTTCCAGCTAGAACAAAAGCAAAAAATAACAACACATGTGGAGTGTCTCTTGATATTGTATATATAATAGATATTTCCCATCTTTGTTCCATAATATGATGACTGAAATAGTATAATGTTATACATTTGTTTACTTGCATATGATGCTCCATTTCTACGCATCTTGTGTGTTTTGGTGTTGCAACAAATGATTATATTAGAAATACATTTGGTCCTGTTGTGAAAATTGTCTGTCACATTTAACTTAATAGGATTTGATTAGGAAATCTGCATTGTAATAAATACATTTGTCTTAAACGTTCCTGCTGTCTTTTCAATCAAATTTTGATCATGTCAAATCACATTAGGCCTCAATTAATTAAAAGATTACTCATAGAAAGTCTCAAACTCAATATGAATAATACATGATTAATTAGGGATGTTTCGAACTGGATGATTTAATGTTATTCCTGCAGCTTTGTTTTTTGCAAACGTACTGCAAGTTACAATGCTGTTAAACCATACACATCTGAAGATAGCTTTTAATGTTCAGGTTTGTTTTAGGAGACAATGGAAACTTTTTAATGCCTGTTTAATGGGCTAATGGTTTAGGAACCCTCATTCATTCTGTAATTGGTTATAACTGTATTACATAGACTAATTATAATGCAAAGCAGATGTTGCCAACAAAAAAAAGATCACTTCTTGTAGAATTAAACCGCTTCAAACGCTGGCGTTGTCGAAAATACTAGCACTCTCTCCAAAGATGGATATTAAAGCATCCTTTATCGAAGAATATTGTTGTTTCCAAAATGTAACATGCTTCTTCGTTTAGCTAAAGAAACCTGGTGAAGGTTGTGGTTGTATTAACTGTCTGTCGAAAACCCTCCTGAGATCTTTGCTGTAGAAGCCCATTTCCATTCGGTTACTGAAGCAGATGAGCCTTCTCAGCCCTGGATCTGTTCGGGACATTCATCATGTTTCCTCCCCACCGGTAATGTGTATGTTTCCGTGCTGAGGCGAAATTACACTGAAATAGAGTTTTATAGAGGCATGATTTATATATTTTTAATTTATATCATTTAGCTTTAATGAACATTAGGAAGCAAGTTCATTATTTCTTTAACAAGTAGGGAGTTTATCTCGGGAAATGTGCTGTACAAAACAACCGCCTCTTTTTATTCTCCGCAGCAGCGCCACCTAGTGGTGAAACGATTTACAAACAAAACGGTTTTTAAAATAAAATATGATCAGTAAAAACAGAGCCAAGTCATGCACTTAAGTGATAAATATGGATCCATTATTAGATTACTTTTAATATTACAATGTAAAAAAAGAGCAAATTAGGGAAGCAAAGTATTATTCTCCACCCATTGATGTCAAACTGGAAGATTAATTTCTCTGCCAGCTTTGCTTAATGACTTCCTTTTAAATCCTTGACAGTTGATTGGTTGCATAGTTGAAGCTTAATAAAACAACACAAAGGTAACCTGGATTTCTTCAAACTTTATTAAATAATATTTAAAAAAATTATACATATGAAACAGCTGTGTTAAACAACCAAGGCAGACAAAGTTTTTTTTTTTTTTAACAGTAAAAAAGGGGTTCGAGATATGCATGAGGTCACATGAAACCAAAACAATCACAAATATGAAAACTGTATTACAAAAGTGTTTGGAGTTGGGAGTGAATTGACTGCTCACTAACTGTCAAAATTAACAATACAATTAAAAACCACATAGTATATAAACCAACTGAACCCTTTCCACAACTCTTTCAATACCTGAGTCCCCTCGTACAACGATATATATGGCTGGAAAACCTAGAGTAAATATATTCAAACAATTCTTCAAAACCCAAAAGATGGCTCCCACACTGCTAACGCAAAACATTAATGAATTTTGTTACTTTGGGGAAAAAACTAAGTCTTTAAAAAATATGCATTTTATAAATCTTCAATTTTCAAAGATGCTAGACGTAGGTTATTCAGAAATGAATGTTTCAGAATTATGCTATTTTCATCACTCAACACAAAGATAAGGACTCTCATACTCACGATTTGTAGTAAAACATCACACAATTCCTTTAAAACAAATCTCATCTTAACCTAAAAACAAGGTTGAGATATTGCTTTTCTCCAGATGAAAATATTGCAACATTTCAGAATGTTAACAAAATGTACAATGTAACTGCACACTAGAAAAGATACAGTAAAACTGAACTGTAAACTCTGTCTTGACTTTGTCAACAAATAAAAGTGGAAGAATCACAAGCTCAAATCAAGTTTCTCACAGATAAGCTGTCTATAATGGCATGTGCTTCATGCTAAACCCCTGAGACAATAAAGTACATCTGCACATGCACCATGTGCAACCAAAGAATCCTGACAGGCTACAACTGCAGTCTTGTACCTGTCCTGCAGGTCTTGTGCAGCGACTCACAATCAGGAAGATTGTAAAAAGTCATAATTTGTCAATCAGCACATGCCATCAACAAAAATCACACACATTCGCGCGTGTTTCCGTTTACCTTTAAAAAGACACAGAGGATGACCACTGGAAGTGTCATGTGTAACAGTATCAAGTACTATATTTCACAAGTTCACACTTACATATAATCAGATAGAGTAAAGGTTATGCATATTTGGCATGCTGATTGAGGGAGGGCTTTGAGCTCAGAATTGGCCCGAATCCAATGTACTCCCCCAGGCTGGGATAGGAATAGTTAGGAGTGAGGAAATGGCAGGGATGCTGGAAAACTGTAGTGGGACAGAGGTATGTCTGCTGTATATATATATACACACACACCTCCTGCCATGTTAATTGAGTTGATTAACTGAATATGCTCCTCTGGAACTTTGTTATTAAAACATCAAATTGTGTAGAGCTAAAAACTCGATACCTTAAAAGCTCCTCGGAGAAATAAAATGTTATGTATTAGTTCTGACAGACTGATTAAAATGAAAAATGTCTAAGACTTAAAAGTCTTTGAGAGAGAAATCAGGAGATTCAAGTCTACATTAGTGGTTCTCAACTGGTGGTTTGCAGATCCAGGGATACATGCATATAATCAAATGGAACTAACACTATAGTCATGCATAGGTATGACAGTAAAATAAATAGACTTATGAAGGGATAACTCCTCCCATACCTTATGCTTTATATCTAATCAAACTGTATTTTAGGGCAACTTCAAGTCTAATTAAAAGCTAAAATAGACCCTTTGCTTGATATTCATCCTCAAGCAGGAAAACTATGTAAGGTAAATTAAAACATGAACATTATACAGCTCACCATTTCACGTACAATGTAATCTGGGTCCGAAATAAAAACAGTTGAGAATTACTAATCTACATGATGGATGAATGCATCCTGTATTTTTGATTTACAAAAATGCAGACAATGTTCTTCCATTTGGTCGTCACCATTTCACAACTCAGTGTTTGTGGTTTGAAGCTACATATCTCAATAAAAGCAATGAATTTGTAAAAAAAAAGAAAAAAAAAAAAGACTGAGTATATTGTATAAAAACATAAGACAGCATAAACATCATCAATACAACAGGTAGATATTGTTTCATCACTTTCAAAAGTGGTTTATTAAGTTGAGGCTCGTTTAATTGATTATGTTGCTCTTCACCAAAACACATAAGGCATGTTGTATTATAAAATGAAATCTTCTGCTGCATTTTGACTAGTTTATATCACCGGTTTAAGCACTGAACGTAGAGAGCGTCCCTCTTTTGTAAGTTCTCTTGTGAAACTCATGCATGGGAGTGGGACTGCTTCTTCCCTCCGTGTTATCGTGTTAAACTTGCACGTCTTGAGGTGGTCGGCCATGCTGGAAATGTTAGCAAACTTCCACTCATTCACAGTGTCAAACGCTGTACTGAAACGCCAGACCTAAAACAAAAAAACATCAACAATAAAAAATAAATAAAAAACCTTTTATGTTTTGTGTTTTAAGACAAGGTGAATGATTTATGTAATGCTTCACAATTCAGATTTAAGACTATACAATGAAAATGTAAACATAAAGCATTTAAGTCAGAATTTTTCTTTTTTCCGGTTACATTATCAATGGATATTGCTATTTTCTCTCCTTATTTCAATTTTATTTTGCTAAATTGTGACTTCAGAAACATTAATTTTCACAAAGGAGTTCTAACAGATTAAAGAACGATTCAGTGGAATTGGCATTCGTTACTTTACAAGACAGAGTGCCAACCGCTCATTTACGCACTTAAACGCTGTTGCAACACTGTTTTCTTCTGCTTCTTCTTCTTTCTTTTTTTTTTACTGATCTCCCACGCCTCTCCCTGCAGTTTTAGTCACACTCTTTAAAAACTACTCCCCTAATGGGACATGATGAAGAAAACCCCCCAAAAACGTGTCAATTCATTTGCGTTCTTCCGCAAGTTTTGTATTGAAACAAATTGTGTTCGTATTTGAAACGAATTGAGAAACTTTGTGTTTGTACACAGAACCTGTATATACCCTTGCAAAAAACATTTGCGTTCCACAAGAAACTTTTTGTTTTTTAGGGAAATGCAAAGGCATTGACATAATTTTTTAATTTGGTTTACATTTTTCATTTGCATTGTATGGTCTGAAAACTGAATTGTGAAGTATTACACAGACCGTGAACACACTCCGATTACCTTGTCTTGTATCTGCCAGGATGAGGTACCATCAGCTCTCTTTGTCTTATCCCAGAGCAGGACCACCATGCCACGGGATTTAAGAAGACTGGCACACACATCCCTCATAGTGCAAGACACTCGGGAGAGTTGGCACAAGCTAAAGCCGTCCAGGAAGCTTGCAACGTGCTGGAGTAACTCAAATGGTAGGTCACTAAGGTGGTCACAGTGGGACCTAAACTGGCAGGTGTCAGTTCTGGATAGAGGCTCATCAGGACAAGCTGCTAACCCAGGTTGCACTCCAAACGAGCCCAGGTGCCGGTCATGGATTATTCTGAAACCCTGTACCGAAGGGCAGAACCTTCTTTGTGAGTAGGTGCATCCATAGTAGGCCAACGGACACCTTTGTTCCATCCAACCATTAAGGCCTGCGTGGATATCCCCATGGACGTTCTTAAAATGGGAAGAAAACTCATCCCTGCGAAACAGCTGCCCACATACAAATGTGAACATTGAGCGCTGTTTGGTCTGATAGCGTGCCACACACTCCAGAACAAGATCTAACCTGAGGGTGTGGAATGGACTGGGGTTGGAGAGTTGTGGACTGGCGTGATCACAGGCAGATGCTGAGGCGATATCACCTACCATGGTGCTGGTAGCCAATATGGCAGAAGGGAGGGAGAAGGTCTGTGTGCCAAAGTCAATGCGATACCCATCTACAAAACGGCTGTCCGAGATGCCCCTTCCTCCGGGTGAGTCCCCCAAACAAAAGAGCAAGGCAGCAGTGATGAGGTCAATGCCGTGGAGGCCCATTGGGTCATCTGCCAGCTCAAGGTCCGACGTGTCCACCGCCTTGTCCTCCATCTTGGCTTTGAATAAATAGGGGTCGGAATACAGAGTCCTTCGACCGTTGATTGTAAACAAGTTCATGCCCCTGAGTACCTGGAGATTGTCCAACTTGCGCTCCAGCCATCGGTCCTCAATTCTAAAAGGCAAATGGTGCAGAACATTGTTGTGCATCAGGTTAGGTAGAGGGATGGGCAAAGGAAGAGGTAGTTGGGGCAAGTGGGCCATATCTGGATCCTGTGGTAAAACAGGTATGGAATGATCAGGTAAAACCTGCCTAACATTTGAAGAACCACTGACCCTTTCAAGTCTGACCTGGTTGTTAACATCCACTTCATTATGAAGTCCACTGAGTTCTATCCCACCACTCACTTCCCCTTCTTCTTCGGAAGATTCACTGTTCTCTAACCAATCTTCTCCTTCGTCTTCAGGGTCTACTGGAAAAGGACAGTCAGCTCCTCCTACCGCTCCCAGATCAGAATCTGAATCAGTGTCACTTTCTTTCGTTGCGTTGTTCCTAATGTCTCCATCGCCATTCCTGACAACGCTGCAAGCTCCATTCTGTTCCTCACCATTGGGATTATTCACAACGTTCTTTGCACTACGGAGAATGTCCAATGTGGCAGCAAAACTTCTACTGTCTTCCACTGAAGATGTGTAAGGTCCACCATACGGTTCCTCATTCATTTCAATCAACCCATTTTCCGGGTCTAATTCTTGGGGACTAGAATTGTCCTGATTTTGCTCTTTCAGAGCTTTTGTCACAGTGGTCACCACTTTAAGTGACTCCAGCAACATTCGCTGATCCTGGAGGGCCAAAGCAATATCGAGCTGCTCCACGTCAAAAACCTCCTTACTCAAGTTCTCGTAGGACTTGCGATCCGCGTAACTCACTGGCCATCGATTCCATTCCATGGTGCAACAAACAACACTGGCAGGGCATGTTTCAAGGTGCTGTGCCATTTTGATCCTGGCAAGGGTAAACGGACATCCAAATCCATGGTTCAGACACGGGACTCTTTCATATGGACACAGTAAGCGGTGTTCATTCAGTTTGCATGAGTGGAAAACTGCCCCACACACAAGAGGGCAACCCATAAGGTCACAGGAAATGCTGGCCTCTGGTCTTATCATACATCGGCGGTTGACACATTTCAGGCAATGGATATGAAGCTCCTCCATTGAAAATATTAGTGAGCCGCTTAGCTTAGAGAGACTATGGCAAGCACTGTGGGAGAAAAGAAAACAGACCATTAGACCTGATCTTATTTTGGATGCACATATGGGGTGTCTTTGTATTCAACATCACATGGCTTAACAACTCTGCATGCTATTCATGTGGAAAGTCCCACCGTCTCTTAAAAGGGATAAGTGCAAATCAGAATCAGTTGCCCTCACGCAGTGTGTTTACCAAATTACTAAACCATTGCATTGCCATTTCACAACTCTCCTTGTGTTGCACAGTCACGCCGGTTCTTCGAGGACTGAGATGGAACACGACCCCTGGTTTCTGAACGGTATGTTACAGGAACGAGACATGGCTTCCACTCAAAAGAAACACTCAAAAGACCTTGCAATGTCATTCAAGAAGCTTCTCTTCTCTTCTTTCCAACATGACAGGGCTTGGTTGGACATTTAGTTAGACTCAGCTGGCATGACCTAAATGCAATCCGTCTGAGTCAGTTGGGAAAGGGGGGGTGGGGGTGTCTGGTCATACTGTGGTGTAAGCTTTGAATTATCGAGCTGACTTTCAACATAGTCCTCGTAATACCAGCTGGGCATAAACATTGCAAAACATTTGTGTACTATGCCAGCGTGTCAACCTGCCACAAGTCCTGAAACAGCAAAACATATCTGAGGATGTTTTTGAACACTTAAGTGTTTGTTATCTAGTGTCCATGTACAATATAACATAGTTGCACAAGCAATCACTCATAAGTACCTACAACAGACAACATGTTTTCAAAATCTAAAAATGATCCCAAACATGACATGAGGAGTTCAGTCTTAGTGGGGCTCAAAGATGTACAGAAATAGGCTACATTTTTGTGCAAGAACTTATTGGCCCATTTAAACTTGCACAACTGACAGTTATTAGCCATTATTGTTTATTCAAAGACATGCGTTTAAAAAAGCTATCACAATTTGTCAAGAATAGCGCACCTAGAAATGCTTAATATAACACATTTTCAAATGACAGTCTATAGCAAGCTGTTTTAACTTATGATCATATTCTTGATTCAATTTCAACAATTCAATTTTCACTAGTTAAAATGCTTATTTTTTATATCGGGAATGATATTTCTACTGGTAAAAATAGTTTTCTTGATATTAACAATCATTTGCAGAAATCGAATGATTAAATTTCAACTAGTAATTATTGATATCTGTAATTGTATTTTAACTAGTTAAATTTCCCCATAGGCTACCATTCAAATTCAATTGTTGACATCAAGAATTGATTTCTTAATATTTTACATTTAATTTCACATATCAGAAATACAGTTCTTTCTAGTAAAAACCTTTATTTTGATATCAGTAACAACTTGGTTACTAGTAAAAATATAAATTCCTTATATCAAGAATTCAATTGTATTTCAACATGTTAAATTTGTTATTTCTGATATCTGGAAATGTATTTCTGATATCATTAATTAGGAGAGTAATTACAGATATCTAAAACGGCTTTCTTACCAGGAAAAATCACATTTTATTCTATCAGAAATTAAAATCGTCACTAGTAACAATTAATTTGTTGATATCAAAAACAGACATTTGCTCTAGTAAACAAGCAATTACAATAAAGGTTTTTACTAGTAAGAACTGTATTTCTGATATGCGACTAGTTGAAATTGGAATTTCAACTAGTAAGAAATAATTTCTTGATATCAACAATTGAATTTAAATGGCAGCTTATGGGGACATTTGAACTAGAACTATGGCTATAAATGAACTATGAACTATGGCTATATGACTAGACTATGAACTAGTGAAAATACAATTACAAATATCAATAATTATAGTTGAAATTTAATCATTGACATTACAGAGTTCAATTTCTACAAGTGATTATGTCATTGTTGATCTCAAGAATACGATTTTTACCGGTGGAAATACAATTCCTGATATCAAAAACAAGCATTTTAACTAGTGGAAATTGAATAGTTGATATCAAGAATATGATTTTTGACAGTGGAAACATAATTCCTGATATCAAGAATTAATATCCTGTGAATGATTATGTCAAAACAGATTGCTATAGACAGGTAATGTGACAATTCATAACAATTTTCCACCAGAAAAGACTAATGTTTAAATGAACCACCTTCATGAAACGAAAGAAAATATGACAGAAATATATAACTGTTACATAATAATATTCTTTACATAAAATGTGGATGTGATGCATTCCATACAATAAGAGAATGGCAGAAATTTTTTAAAATGTTAGAAAAAAAGGGAAATATTTTAATGTTATTGTTATGGTGTTATTCTATTATAATCATGTAATTGTCTCATACTCCGCTTCTGCTTAACCTGTGTTTAGATTATACTGTATCTGACATGGAAAAACAGACCATTAAACAGTTAAATCTCATTATTTTTATATATTTGCCAAAAGTGATAGCTGACAGTAGAGTTAATCATCTCGAAGTGAACAAACATGACATGAAGTCAAACATGGTTTAGGTTTGAAACAGATGCACTGAACTCAATCCAGCCAAACTCCTGCTGAAACCTGATGCAGCTTTTGTTGTTGTTGTTCCTAAACTGAAGCACAACGACTGACAGCACGAACCTGGCACTACCACTACTCAATAATCAACGATTTAACACAAACAAGCCACCTTTATGTGTTTAGTGACACAGGTCAATGTTTACACTGGTTAAACTGGGCAGACGCAAAGCCTTTAGCTTTAGCTGGTTAGCCGCTAACCGCAGGAAATTATGATAAACGACACACATGCGCAATTAAGAAACGTCGTAGACTGACAAACACACTTCATGTTAAAAAGAGGGGGAATCGCGTGTTTTGCTATATTAACAACGACCTATTTGGTTGGAGCCAGTGAGGAAAATAGTCAAAGTAAACAGAGGTGAAAGTGTCTTACCGTTAATCTGTGTCGGGTCTTCAGTAGTTTGATGGTGGACAGTGACAGAGAGTCTGATGAATTATTAATGTCTCCTCGATGTTTTCACTGCTGTCTGTCTGTGTTTCTGTTGAAATCTGTGTCTCGCTGCACTGACACACTGAAGAAGTGAGGCCTCGGATGGGCGGAGACTGACTAAACAAACCTGATTTCACCGAGTAAAACATGTCTCTGGATCAACATCCCTGTTCATCCTGGAACAACACTGTAATCAGCCAATCAGATTTGAAGGATATGTTTATGGACAATGGAAAGTTTAGGCTTAGAGCAATGGTCAGGGGCTCCTACATCGTCCTGAGTCACCCTGATGATGGGGATGAGTTAGGTTTAGGGGAAGGGATATAGGGTTACGACAGGAATTCCTGTTTTTAGACAGGAATGTTGTTCTAGTATCAACAAAAGATGTTTATCCAGGAACATGGATAATTTGGTGAAATCACAACAACTGTACACAGAGAGAGAGAGAGAGAGAGAGAGAGAGAGAAACCAAAAGTTCCATGATAATACCACAATGTTTTGAGTTTCAGTATTTTGGAGTGTCAAGTAATGGTTTGATCACCCCGGGACCGTATGAGACCATTAGCTGTACCATTATGTCCTTCTGTTGTTGTTGTTGTTTTGTTTGTTTTACAATTCAGTCTCTTCACACATAGACTTCCCAAGCTATGTTATCCTATACACAATGGTTTTCATACTTATTTGACACTAAACGTACTAACCCTCACAGACACCAGTAGATTTAAGACAAAATTTGGCTGATCTTTAGATCTTCAGAACGTTTGGAAATGAACTTCTACTCTATCTTTTCATTAACACTCTTTACTCAGTTGTTATTGTTGTTAAATGTTTGGGAGACATTTTAAAACATGTCCCTCATAGGGCAATAGCGGGTTTTAAATGTGTTATTGATCTAAATAATGAACTAATTTATTACCAATATTAATGAAAAGTCATGCATGTTTCAAACCTAATAATTATTGTACAAATATGAACTTAAACTTTTGGTTTCTAAGCAAGAACCACAGTCATAAAATACTTCATGTTGTACAATGACCCAAAAAAGTATTTCTCTTTAGACACTCAACACTTAAAATTGAACATTTGCATTAGATGACTAAATATAATCCTAATACCGCATACGGTATCACATACTTCCCTATTCTATATAGTAGGTGAGAAACAGATTGTGACAAAAGAAGTATGTCCCAATTCACAGTACTCATAAACGTACCTGGATGACGTACTACTTCCGGTGAGATTCTGAAGTGTGTGTATACGATGGACACTTTATGAGGCCATGGGAGAGGATTTATGGATGGCAGTGAAATGACAACTGATACTGGTCGGACACATAATGAAAGCATGGCCAATGTATTATGTCTGGAGTATTTTCATATTCATACATACATACTATATAGAACATAGTTTTTTTTAGCGGTCGTGAAGTAATTGCTTAAAATTAAGTACCTACATGTGATTTCAGACGCTGCCTAAGATCTTGAGATTTTATCTTCACTGACTTTTCCTCATTTTTGCTCAGTAAATCAGCTGGTGGGGATGTTTAGTTGGTTGCACTGCCGTTTTAAAACCACAAAGTGGCTCAATACATCAATTGGAACAGTAGATATTTGTAGTAAGCTGCTAGAAATTAAAAAAGGCATTTTATTTATTAGTTTGCTCATTTTACAATAAAAGACAAAAAGAACAACTACCATAAAACTTACTACAGGTTAGCAGACAGCACTTTGAAATTGAACATATTTCATGCAACACTGTGTGTATACGAGATCCCAAGTTAGCTGGCCACCTCTGAAATATGGTGGATGTTGGAGAGGGTGAGCTGGGCCTCTTGGGTCGGATACGAGTTTCTGCTCTGCAGCCAGAGTTTCCCAAAAAACCCTGTCATAACAATCAGGACAAACAACAGACCAGCCAACACAAAGGTTTCAACAGAGGGCAAATCTGCACCTAGAAGAAAAGATGTTCAAATAGACATTATAATAGGTCTGAGCACAATGTTAAGTATTGTAAGAGTTTATGAGACTTACTCAGGATAGTATTCTTCATGTCAGCTTTGAGCCTTCTGATTGGTCCATATGAGATCGTGTGAGACAGCGCAACATCCCTGCGTGTCCGTACTGATACATCTTCAGCAGAGCAGTTCTGTGATCCAAGGGTTTAAAGTTACTAAGATGCAAATGTTTCTCAACTTCCACATTTTTACCAAAATAAGAAAACTGTGATTTCACCCATGTTCATATTTATTTATTTTTCCCTCCGTGGAAAATAGAAGATGTTTAGATTGGTCATTCAAACTGGCAAGGCCTACAAAGGATACAAACTGCAGGACATTTCAGACTTTAGAAGACTTGGGATATGTACTGTGGGGACGATTTGGAAATCCATTGCCGCTTGTATATATATTCTTTTCTTTTTCTTATTTGAATGATTTGTAAAGAGTGATTTATAATAAAGTTAGGGATTTTTATTAGTTAAAGCCTTTCTTTGCTTTTCTGCAGTTTTCCATATAGTAATGATGAATATTGTCAGCACTTCTCAACAGATAGAACATGTTATCAAAATGTTTTGAGTCTCTCTCTTGATAGTTGGAGCCTGAGCCGAGTTCAGCCTTGGAGAAGCTGTGTTGTGTGTGTGTGTGTGTGTGTGTGTGAGTTAATATGGTCTGTATTGGTGAGGTGATTAACTGGCACCATAAGGAGACGGAATGACTTGTTGTTGTCGACAAGCCACGTGGAAGGTCACTAACCTGTCAACCATGTGATCAACAAAGATATGCTTCTAACTGTCTGCTCTTGTGTGGAAAATTACTAGTTTTGTTTATCTTTCTTTCTTAGTCAATCAGAATCATGTAACCGTCATCATTGATGTAGTTAGCACCCTCTGTTAGAGTATAATTGCTGTAACAATGTTATTGTATGTGAGGCGGCCTACGAACTCCTTGTGAGACCTGAAGCTTCTGCTGATGAAACTGCAAACTAAACTTCACTAAAATTTCTTCTATTGACTGCACTTCTGACTCCTGGTCTTCATTCAACATATCTGGTTCTCGGGTCTTAACTGTAATTCCCCTACAGTACACAAGTCATATGGACATTTTTTAATACTATTATAGTATAGTATTTAATGGTGGTTTTGTGCATTTTATGTACCTTGACAGAATCATAATCACAATGCCACTGAATATCTTTGATGGGTGTTGGATTAAGCATTAGTTCTTGACTGTTCAAAAGTTTGAGGTCAGTAAGATTATTGTAAGGATGCATTAAATCAAATGAGACAGTAAAGATCTTTGCATTGTTACAATTTTCTTTTTTTTAGATTAACCAAAGTATCCTGACAAAATGTCTCAGTTTCCAACTGTTTACAACTGTTTACAAAATTGAAGATAATAATAAAAAATATTTCTTGAGCTACCAATCATCATATTACAATGATTTCTGAAGGATTATGTTATGATGCTCCAGCTTTACCATCACAGGAATAAATTATATTTTAAAATTATTTGCAATTGAAAACTGTGATTTTAAATTGTAATAATATTTGAAAATATTACAGTTTTTACTGTAGTTTTAATCAAATGAATGCTGCCAGAAGGGACATCTTTCAAAACCATGTGAATAATAAACAGGTGTCATTGAGGACTTACAGGCTGGCACACTCCTCCTCTGTTATGACAGATCTGGACATTGCAGTGCAGGAAAACATCTGTGTAGGAACTGCCAACAAACTTGAACATTTGTATCCTGAACAGAGCTTCTGGCCCTTGACCGTTCTTCATCACGGCTAATGTCTGGTCATTCCATAACACTGGACAGCTGATGTGAAGACAAATGTTTGCAGTATGATATCTGTACTCAAGCAATGATATTTAAATTGGACCCTTTTTCTCGATTGTCAACAGAAACTTCATGCTTCATAGGCTTTCCCTGGTTGAGAATCTCTCTGGGCAGTCAAGGATAAGCACAGCTGTTAAACTGAAATGCATACAGCCGTCATGTGACTAATGTGACTTTGTTTAGTCATCCACTCCTTTAGCAACAGTTTCAATTGCGTGTCTCAACAACATCCTTTCACACCACTGGTGATAATTATGACTGAATGAAGCACTACAAACACAAGCACAGGATTAATGAAGCTGTGAAGGAGGGCAGAACAGAGGACACAGAAGGGAGTTAATAAACAAAATTAGTTTTTAAATCGCTAAAATTAAATGTCTGATACACAAAAGCTCACGTCAATTAAATTAAAACTTAATGGCTGCATTAGATAATTTCATGTCACAGACCTGTCCCTGATAAAGGTGTACTGAATGTTGCTGTAAGGATCTTTGGTTGGTGTGGCCCAACATCTCTCCACTCTCAGAAATAGATTCGCTGGAACCTGCAAAATAAAAATGCAGAAAGCTTCATTAGCAAATTTTAAGATGTGACTCCATTGTAATCTTGTAAGCAGATACAGAATATGTGCCTGAATCTGAACGATATATAAATGGTACAGTGTCCATATCTCAGAGGATCATACTGTTTTTAATGAGGGATTCATTTTGTTTGCATGATTTTCCACATAAAATCTTTCCTTTATACATTTGATGATAGGTAGAATGATAGATAGAAGTTAAAATAGAATGATAGATAGAGGAATAGATAGATAGTTCAGACAATTGTTCTCTCCTTATTTTAACTGAATGATCTGTCTTTAGTTTTGTGTTTTGTTAGGGTCCTTGTCACTGTATCATGAGGCAGAACCTGTAACCCAATCAGGCACAGGTGGTCCTTGAACCCAGCCCTCCGTGTGTTTATGATTTTGGTTTCCATTGACTATTGTCACATACAGTCAGGTCCATAAATACAGTATTGGGACATCAACACAATTCTAATATTTTTGGCTCTATACACCACCACAATGGATTTGAAATTAAACGAACAAGATGTGCTTTAACTGCAGACTTTTAGCTTTAATTTGAGGGTACTTACATCCAAATCAGGCGAACGGTGTAGGAATTACAACAGTTTGTATATGTACCTCCCACTTTTTAAGGGACCAAAAGTAATGGGACAATTGGCTACTCAGCTGTTTCATAGCCAGGTGTGTGTTATTCGCTCATTATCCCATTTACAAGGAGCAGATAAAAGGTTTCAATAGCACACTTGAGGTTAATTTCAAGTGTGCTATTTCCATTTGGAAACTGTTGCGGTCAACTGTCAATATGAGATCCAAAGAGCTGTCACTATCAGTGAAGCAAGTCATCATTAGGCTGAAAAAACAAAACAATCCCATCAGAGAGATAGCAAAAACTTTAGGTGTGGACAAATCAACTGTTTGGAACATCCTTAAAAAGAAAGAACGCACCGGTGAGCTCAGCAACACCAAAAGTCAAGGAAGACTACGGAAAACAACTGTGGTGGATGACCGAAGAATTCTTTCCCTGGTGAAGAAAACACCCTTCACACCAGTTGGCCAGATCAAGAACACTCTCCAGGAGGTGTGTGTTTGTCAAAGTCAACAATCAAGGGAAGACTTCACCAGAGTGAATACAGAGGGTTCACCACAAGATGTAAACCATTGGTGAGCCTAAAAAACAGGAAGGCCAGATTAGAGTTTGCCAAACAACATCTAAAATAGCCTTCACAGTCTGGAACAACATCCTATGGACCGATGAGACCAAGATCAACTTGTACCAGAGGGATGGGAACAGAAGAATATAGAGAAGGAAAGGAACTGCTCACGATCCAAAGCATACCACCTCATCAGTGAAGCATGGTGGTGGTAGTGTCATGGCGTGGGCATGTATGGCTGCCAATGGAACTGGTTCTCTTGTATTTATTGATGATGATTTCTGAAGTGTTTCGGGCAATATTATCAAATATTGCATTACCAAATGCTTCAGAACTCGACGGCGCTTCACAGTGCAGATGGACAATGACCTGAAGCATACTGCGAAAGCAACCAAAGAGTTTTTAAAGGAGTGGAATGTTATGCAATGGCCAAGTCAATCACCTGACCTGAATCCGATACATGAGCATGCATGCATTTCACTTGCTGAAGACAAGACTGAAGGGAAAATGCCCCAAGAACAAGCAGGAACTGAAGACAGTTGCAGTAGAGGCCAGGCAGAGCATCACCAGGGATGAAACCCAGCGTCTGTTGACGTCTATGAGTTCCAGTCTTCAGGCTGTAATTGACTGTAAAGGATTTGTAACCAAGTATTAAAAAGTGAAAGTTTGATTTATGATTGTTAATCTGTCCCGTTACTTTTGGTCCCTTAAAAAGTGGGAGGCACATATACAAACTGTTGTAATTCCTACACCGTTTGCCTGATTCGGATGTAAATGCCCTCAAATTAAAGCTAAAAGTCTGCAGTTAAAGCACATCTTGTTCATTTAATTTCAAATCCATCATGGTGGCGTATAGACCCAAAAAGATTAGAATTGTGTCGATGTGCCAATATTTATGGGCTTGACTGTAATTTTGTTCTTAACAAATGACAGAATGTATATAAATACTAAATTTCAAATTGAATATTTGATTAATTGAGATCTAATATGTGATTTAAGTGTCACCTTACTTTTTTGAGCAGTGTAGATTATCAACAGATAGATAGATATTTTAACCCAAACAACATGACTAATGAAAGCTAAGCTCTGTTCATCTGAAAACAAAGAATTGCATAGTTCTCAACAGCAGCATAAAGAAAATACACGGCAGCTTTCATGAAAGGCCTTAGTATCTTGTAGTTTGTAATGTCACCGATTCTGCTCAAGACACACCATGTAAACTTTGACATAGATGTTGTCCTCAAGTGTGAGAGAGGGAACAGTGGTCCATTTATCCTGAAACTCTTCATCTTTATAGAGCAGCATAGAGACGGAGAAATTTCCATCCTCAGTGTTTAGATTGATTGTCCTGTGGGGCAGAGAACGTTAAAATGCTCATTGAACAGGCTGAAAGGTTCCCTTAATGAATATTGAAGGAAACTCTTGAGTTGGACCCCAGGGCAGTCTTTTGTTACCTTTAGCTTTCTTTATTATGTTTACACACAAACAAACAATTAGTGAGGAGCTCGGCCTTTTTAAAGCTTTGATAGAGAGTGATAATTAAAGCCATTACTACATATAGAGTCCCAGACAGAATGAGCGCTGCGTTGAAACAAAAGTTGCCGACTTAATTAACGGGTGATGTCATGGCTAGAAGCAGCTCACCTGACATCCACTCTGATCAAATTTTCCCCGTTTTGCTGCTGGACCATGTAGTTTATGGGATATCGGCACCCAAATGTGATGTTAATGTAGTTTCTGGTGATGATATCCGTGTTGTTGTTACGGATTGTGTTCGTGAACATGATGTGAGTATCATCAGATGCCTGGGAAAATAAAACCGAATTAAAAACAAACTATTTTAATGATTCAGTAACTATGAATCTATCTATCTGAATATCTATCTGAACATCTATCTATCATCCAGCCATATGTACATCCATTCATCTATCCATATGTACCGGTACATCTATCTATCTATCTATCTATCTATCTATCTATCTATCTATCTATCTATCTATCTATCTATCTATCTATCTATCTATCTATCTATCTATCTATCTATCTATCTATCTATCTATTTGAATATCTATCTGAACATCTATCTATCATCCAGCCACATGTACATCCATCCATCCATCCATATGTACATCTATCCATCTATCTATCTATCTATCTGAACATCTATCTATCTATCATCCAGCCATATGTAGATCCATCCATCCATCCATCCATCTGAACATCTATCTATCTATCTATCTATCTATCTATCTATCTATCTATCTATCTATCTATCCGAACATCTATCTATCTATCTATCTGAACATCTATCTATCTATTTGAACATCTATCCATCTATCTATCATCCATCCGAACATCCATCCATCCATCCATCCATCTATCAATCTGAATATCTATCTATCTGAACATCTATCATCCATCCATCCATAACAAGGCCTATGTTAACCTTATAGACTTTAAATGAGCTTTGAAATATAAAATTATTTAAACGGCCCAAGTATTCAAACTACATATGGGCTAAATAACCATAAGATGTCAAAATAATCTTCATATGGCTATAACATTATAGACTAGGCTTACTAATATTCAACATTTAGCTGGACGAATGTTTGTTTTGTGGTTTACATACCAGTAGATTTTTTTTTATATACATTATGTCTTGTGACATTCACAGTCTAATAAAATGTGAAGTTAAAGGGCAACATAAAGAAACAATGTGTTATTGAAGGGGCCAAACGCCCTTCTACCACATCCGGTAAAACAAACTTTACTGCCCTTTTCTGTCCCTGACCATTAAATACACACCTCTTGACTCAGTAAACGATCACCTTCTCAAAACTACGGTAACATCAAATCTTTTTGTTATTTTCTTTATTTTTTAGTTAAATCAATCACTGGGAGCAGGAAACTGCCTCTCTAGATCCAATTCTCAAAAGCAGCCGATTTCAACAACCAAGGATTTTATTTTTTCCAATCCAAAAACGGCCTACTTTAATCAGCAAGTTTGAAAAAAGCTTGTAAAAGCACTAAAGGGGGAGAAGGGGGGAATTTGTCCCCTCTCAAAGCCACGTTAACCTTTTACTGGCTTTACAAGAAATAGTCTGGTGAATCCTAAGAGAGCTTCTCAATGATACTCGTGGTCTCAAGTACAGATTTACACCGTGCCAGAGTGAAGCTTGTCCTCTGTGTTGTTGTAGCGCTGTTTGAGGCTGGCTGTAGGGCAGAATAAAAGGACGACTATAAAGTAAGACAATGAATTATGGCCGGCTTATTCACCACGGCTGAAAACACAGTAATCATTTCCATATAAATCAGGATAATTTAGAGCCGCATGGCTGTTTGCCCTCCCCACCGAGCTCTGAAAGGACTAGCCAGCCAATTTGGAGGGAAACGAACACACTGGGCATTTGCATGTTGAAAAAATAATTAAATAATACAATTCAAATCAAATCAAAAGGAATATTACAATGCACATAATTATGAACACGCTCGAGACGTATAACATTTTATTATTAGAATTTATTTGAAGGTTAATTCTATGAATAAATCACATGGTCACCTTTCAGCCAATGAAGGGATTGTAAAATAGGCAAATTTACTGTTTGTATTTTTAGGTTTAACAGCCAAACAGAGGCCTAATTTGTAGTTTGTCTTGATGCAACGTGTTCACAATCTTTTTAATAGGCTTTATTGTTCAGACATCAATTTGTAATTGGCTGAGGATGTTGCCCTGTCTGAAGCGGAAAGGTTTTATGATTATACACGATGCCTAGACAACACTAATCGGGATTACCATAACAGTGCCACAGTCCGTCAGGTTTGTCTTGATGCTGAAGACATAGTCGCTCCCGACCTCAACACCTCGACAATCAGCATCATTCAGGTGCAAATCCCAAACCTGAGTAGAGACCAAAGCTTAATTCAAGTTCAAGCATGATTTACTGCAATTGATTGAATTATTTGTGATATAGTAGGCATGAACATACGTAAACAGGCGGCTCCTTGTTGAGAAAAAACACACTAGGAATGATAACTTGCATCTGATCATTGGTGCAAATGACGGTCTCATTGAGTTCTAGAATAATATAGTAAGGAAAAATGTTTAAATATTAATGTATTTAAATATATACATATATATACTAATGCAATGGTCCAAGAAAAAAACTTCCAAATATTATTTTATGATAAGATAATATATACATATACATATATATGCATGTATAAATATTTTTGAAACATTTAAAAATATAATTATAAATAAAAGAGTGCATTTTGATCTACTTTTTTGTCTCTTTTAATAAAATTTGCCAACATGTATCCAAATCCAAACTGGTTTATATGGACGTATTAATACAAGAAAATGCATTTGAATATTTCTCTCTGCAGGTGTTTGATTAGACTAACCTTCTTTTTCAATTTGCACAGCAGAAGTTACTGTCCATATTGAGAGCAAAGACCAAGTCAGCACCAGAGCAACGGGTGTCATCCTTTAAGCAGATTCTTTCTGGTCTCTTCTTCCCTGAAATTTAGTTCTGTCTTCGGCCCTTTCCACCAAATCTTCACGGTGATCAACTCAAACAGCTGTCAGAGCCAGACGTAGTGTTTGCACTCTCTCCAGCCGTCCGAAACACAGCTCTAATGAAGTGGGAACCTCCAGTTGCTTTGGAACACCAGCTTGAATGATGTCCACACCAACAATGAGATTCCACACGTGAATAGGACAAGCTGGGGGGAGTCCAAGGTAACAACGACCAACTAGATTTCAGGCAAAAGCAGAAAAAAACAACAACAACTAACAGCGCATTTAGCAGACACCGCTCTACGTCGTTGGTCGAAAAGGAGATTGTTTGTTATGCAATGGCAAATGGAGGTACAGGGGAGGTGTCTTGTTTTTATCTCACTCTTTTGTCTGTATAGGTTTTTAAAGGGCATGGCAAGCGCTTTACAGTTTCGGGAACCCTAACGTCTCGCTTGAAAAGAAATCCTATCAGACTGAGTCAAGGGCAGTTCAGTGCCACCTGTGCAATGGAGTTGATGTCTTTAAGACTGTTTGGACAGAGAAAGAGGTCAGTCCTTCAAACTTGTGAGGGAGATTTTCAAATTTTAGATGGTAAAATGATGGCATTGCAATCAACAGGGTTACCGCAGGTTTTATGAATATTTGACTGTCTCAGAAAAATCAACTTAATTCAAAGGGAAATTCGTTGACAGATATTTTTTCTTTTTAAAGCATAAAATGTATTCAATTTTTCAAGACTTTTTGAATTTTACAAGTAAACCTATCATAGGCGTTTTGATATTTTTATTAGAATTTAAAACTTTCTGCTCTGATTTAAAACGTTTTTAAGGCCTTAATTTTTGTAAGGGCAAATTAAGACTTTAAGACCTGCAGAAACGCTAAAATAATGCAGTGAATATTCAATAAAATGATCAGTCTGCTAAGCATATTTCTCTGAGATTGAAAATTACATTCCAATTTCCTTTGCAAACTGCACAACAAAAATGCTTCACTTACTGTCATCAATTTATTGGTTCATTTTGTTCCATTTGAGAATGTGCAAGATTTAGTTTTTTTTCACAATAATAATGAAAAGCTATTAGAATGTTTTTTGTACATGGTAATTCCATGACAAAGAAAGTCTTTATTCCTGGTTTTACTTTTTACAAGAGCTCTTTATTGGATGAGTTTTACAGACATTGAATCACGTGTCTTTTGTCTTGCAAATAGCACCAGATAAATGTTCAAAATGGTCTGCTACAACTTTCCACTGAATGGAGCGTCTGAATGGAAGACACTCCCGTAAAGATCAGGGCTGTAAAGAAAAATGATTTCCTTCCTAAACATAAGACCATCAATGCATTTAGATCCAAAAAATAAAACGGGACAAGAGCATAATTCCAGTATACGGTCACATATTGTGTTATGAACTTTACAGCACAGATTGATGGACTGTGAAGCTCCTTATAAAACGTTTGTTCGATTAATCACAAATACATGAGTGCTAATGATAAAACTAGTCCAATGCACAGCATGTTTAACATTAGAAATATATTCTAATTTAAATACGGATCATTAAAACATTATCAAAAAACATTTGTTTACGCACAACAAGGCATTACTAAAATTTGCACCCACTTCCACCAATCTAGAAAACAAACAGAGTTACAAGACTAATACATTAAACTATTTTCTTTTTCACATTGAATACATTTCACCATGGGACAGACCGTATAGAAAGGGGAATGTGCAAAGTAAACACATTGGAGTGCTGGCGAGCAGCGGTTCGCTCGTCTCCCGGCTGGTGTTCGTGTAGTGTTCACATTACTGGCCTTTGGAAAGACATTTACTCAAGAGCCTCGCTATCCTCTGTGAACAGCTCAGCCAGATCTGCCACTGTAAATACGGAGGCCTCCGAATGCTTCATGGATGTGGAACTATGACTGCAGAAGATGTTGATTTGAGAAAGATTAGTCTCAAAGGTCCTTTTCAGTAAACAACAGCAATGAAAATATGCAGAAGACTTAAAGGGACAGCTCGTGGAAATTCTTATCCAAATTGTTTATTAATAAAGAACAAGTGAGATTCTCGAAAGGTTTAAACAAAAAGTCTTAAGCTTTATTTCTTGCAAGAAATGGCGCTCTCACACAGACAACATCTGAGCATGAGAAGGCAAAGAGGCACTTTCCTTCGTCAGTTTATATACAGTACTCTTTTTAACCCCCACCTCGGCCTGTTCTCAGGTCAGGTCGTTATGCTTGGTGGGTAGAAACAATGAATCCTGTTCTCACATTGTTTTTAGGGCAGATAGACCTGTGCTTTTCTCTTTGCACGCTAGGCAGCACATACACAAATCAGAACATCTGGCTTTCTGATAAGCTTGTCCTCTTCTACAGATAAGGATTAATAAGTAATAAAATTTCCATTACATCACCCTAAAATGAAAGATAAGTTACCATTTACTCACCCTGGTGTTATTCAAATACCCTATATGCCCTTCTTTCTTTTATAGACCACAAAAGGAGAATTAAAAAAAGAAATGCCCTACTTGCTATTTTAACAAAAAACAATTGGTAAATGATCCATTGTTATGCTGATGATATTTAGTTATACATTTCATCCCGACCAGATGAAATCTGTAAATTATCGAAGTTGACAGTGTTTTACGGATCAGTGTGACCTGTAATTTTCTTCTATTGAATTCAGATAGGACTGTACAGAGAATTGCTTGGAACACAACTCGCATCTCGAAGGACTTACTGTTACTTTATCCTCTACAGGAAAAGACCTGGGTGTTACAATACTTTCAAAAATCATATTTCATGTTACAAAAGCAGCCTTCTTGCACCTCAAACATTGCTAAGCTACATTGCTATCTGTTTCAGATGCAGAAAAGCTAGTTTGTGCATTCATGACCTCTAGACTGGATAACGGTAATGAATTGCAAGGTGGTTGTCCTGCATCCTCAGTTAGTCCAAAATGCAGCTACGTGAGCTCCTACCAGGTCAAGAAAATATGATATTATTTCAACAATTGTAGCATCTCTACACTGGTTATCTATTCATATCAATTATAAAGTATTTCTACTGACCTATAGGGCCATAAATGGTTATCTTCTGTGTATTTAACCCATTTTCTATTGCCCTACAATCACACTCTTTAAGGTCACAAAATTCTGGACCTTTGGTTTTACCCAGGATATCCTTAAGGAGGGAGAACATTTTTCACACCTGGCTCCTAAACTCTAATGTTTGTGACTCAGACTCACTCTCCCAGTTTAAATCTAGAATCGCATCTCTTTAGACAAGCTTTCCCTTAATGTTATGAACAGCAGCTATGCTAATTATTTCGCATTTGCTTTTCTGTTTTATCTTGAGAAGCCCATCCCAAAGAAAGTAACTAGAGAAAGTACGTCAGCTCCAGTTTGGATCCAGCCTCTTATGAAGGCCTCAGATGACCCAACAACAGTGAAGAGACTAATCAAATTCCTGCAAAGACTTTACGATGACGCAAACTCTGAATCAACATGCATGTCAAATTTTCCATATATTGTAATCATTATGTCAACAACTGGTAATAATTACTTCAATGAGCTCATTATTTCTGTCTTAAATTATTCATTGTTAGCTTACTTTGTGATTTGTATATGCACATTTCTGAAATGCAAGATAAACATGAAACACAATGCCTAGAAATTCCCCAAAAAGTATCTGTGTACTTTCTATACCGATTTAAATCTCTGTTGACCAGAACTCTTTGTCTGATGACAGTCAGAATGAGAGCTGAACACGATAACTTATTGTGGCAAACATAAAGAATATATTTAGCCTCAGAGAAGAAGGTATACATTTTTTTTCTTGTCGAGTTTTTGTTAACCCTGATCTTTCACCACTTTTTCTGGAAGAGACTTAAGAGTGAACTTATAGAGTATCACATACATGCATGTTGTGCAGAGAAGACCACGGCCAAAGTCAAGAATTTCTTTGCATGACCATTAAATAATGCATTAAATTTCATATCATATCCCCCCAGAACACTTGGAATAAACACCATGGAATCATTCTATGATACTCTTGGATCTTTAAAAAAAACTTGATGCTATTCACTGGCATTACATGGACAAGCGCAAATGGAACATTTTTAAAAGAAAAATTCTCCTTTTGTGGTCCATAAAAGAAATAGGAACATAAAGAATTAGAACAACACCAGGGAGGTAAATAATGACTTCATCTTCATTTCTTAATTCTTAATTTCTTAATCTTCAAGGGTGAGCTATCCCTTTAAGAGTACAATTACTCATAGATTTATTACTCATAGATTTATCCCATTAAGTGCCATTACAAATGTAGTTTTCTTTCCTGTTTTGACATTTCCTTTTTAACCAGGGAATTGGGGTTGGACATATTTAAAAAAGGGAAACTTCTAGCAGTGCACTTGTTTGTGGATGGTTATTGAGGGTTAAACATACATGGACTAAAAGCCACTATGATTTTGATTTTAAGGACTATTTATTTAAATGTGTCAAGCACTCACCTCTTTTCTACTGTTTTCAGCATGGCTTGCATTCGCTCCTCAATGGTGGACTTGATCAGAAACCGATGAACAAATGTGGGTCTGTAAAAT
This sequence comes from Rhodeus uyekii, assembly GCA_037043235.1. Classification (NCBI taxonomy): domain Eukaryota; kingdom Metazoa; phylum Chordata; class Actinopteri; order Cypriniformes; family Acheilognathidae; genus Rhodeus; species Rhodeus uyekii. The sequence continues at coordinate 2,806,138 of JAWRVZ010000057.1, forward strand.
TGATTAAAATATGTATTAATGTGATAAAAAAATAATTTTTATGTTTTAAATATGCTAAAACCCATTTGGGATTTGTGCCTTTTTATAGATAAAGAGATATGCTGTGATCCAGATTCCAAGTCATTTGAGCAACTTGTGTTAGAGCATGGTGAACACTTTGTGACTGGGTTGATGCATACTTGGTCTGGCCAATCCGGTGCACTCTTCCGATGGCCTGCAGCTCGTGGGCGGGGTTTAGGATGGGCTCCACCAGCAGCACATGTGTCGCCTCGATGATGTTCAGACCGTTTGAGCCCGTGTGCAATGGCAACAGCAAGATGTTGATCTTATCCTCGTATTTAAAAGCACTCAGGTTCTCCTAAAAAACAAATTCACATTTTATATGTATTATGGGGAGGTAGCTTTGTGGTTAAAGAGAGGTAGGTAAATAGAGAGGTAAGGATATTAACCAGCCTGATTATTTGGATACAATTTAAGATTCTTATCAACCATTAAAAATCAACAATAGAACAAAAGAAAGTGTTAGTAAAATAAATAAATGAATAAATAAAAAGTACAAAAACTAAATAGATAATTATTAGATATAGATAATTAACTAGAAATTATTTTTTCAAAAAACTGTTTTGAAGTAGATTCATTTAATCTCCAGAGTTTTGTCTCTCATTTAAAAATGATAAACTAATTAATTGAATTAGCATTAAATATAAATATATATATATATATATAAAAAACATTAAAAACTGGATGGATTAAAATTGATTCATTTAATTTAATTTATAAGCAAACCAACAAACACACAAATCAATAAAAAAACACTGCGTGTAATTAAAGGCAAAAATATAAAAGTTAAAGAAATAATTTATGAAACTGGATTTACTAGTTTTTTTGAGATTTTATAATTTTTATGAGAAAAAGCAAAGGAAATTACATTCATCATATTCAAAAACAAACCTGAAACTTGTGAATTCCATTGATTTGTGCAAACTCCATGTTGTTGTCGAAAAGGGCTTTAGCAATGATGTCCAGGACGCCCTGCCACTGAGAGATGAGAAGTAAATGGAAGGTCAAAGGTGAAGAACTGTAGCCTGCTGTGTGATGTAGTAACTCATTTAATGAGAGTGTTACCGTGGAGAACACAAGAGACTTGGCTCCCGGGTCGGTCATCTGGATTTTCTTTAGGACGCGAACCACAGCCTCAACCTTCGTGGAGTGGCTACCCTACAGGGTAAAGAGATTACAGAGATGCCAGGAGTCCTATCTGACTGAAAATGTCACATCAGTGTTTCATTGCAGTAAGTACAGACACATATGTATGCATAAGTATTTGCATTGAAAAAAAGTTACTAAAAGACTAAATAAAGCAGGAATTGCTTCTGACCTTCACAGGGATGTCCTGCCCCTGGTGGGCGCTCTGAGTGGTGAACACATAAGAGATCTCTGCATGTGAAGTGGTTTGACGGCATATGGCGCACTTTATGGCTCTCCGTCGATTGCCGACGCTGTACTGCTCCACGATGATGGCGATGCACTCATTACAGAAACAGTGTCCACAGGTCAGGACGGCCCACTATCAAACAAAAACGCATGTTCGGAGTATTTACATCCGTGCATAAACACTTGACAAAATATTATTCTTTTTTTATTTTACCTCCTGACCCAGCGGTCGCGCGCAGATTGGGCATGGTTCTGGATTCAGACCACCAGTGGACTTATCCTGAGACTGAATTAATCAATACACACATTACTACATCAAATGTGACAGTTTATGACAGACACTCTGTGTTAAACAGATTTTCTTACTCTTTTAAAAGTTTGAATCTACTATGTAGGCTCACTTTCACAACAGAAAGTAGAAATTTAGAAGAATCTAAACATGTAGAGACATTGCTACTCATTTAAAGGGGGCCTATTATACCTCTTTTTACAAGATCTAATATAAGTCTCGGTTTTCGTGCATGTACCTTTAATTGTACTCCCCATTCAGCTTTCCAGAAGGGGGCAGAGTCTTTACAGCTTGTGCCTCGGATACCCCGGAAAAAAACGAAAACATGTCTAAGAGACGGTGCGTCCCGTGAGTATTTAAATTAAGTTCTCTTTCACATCTTATTGCGCTTAAACTGTCAAATACACATAAGATTATGACAAAGAGATGCAAAGTTCACATAAACATATTCAGTTATGTCTGTGAACGTAAACAGCAGGCAAAGAAATCGCATATTAGAATATTATATTAGATTTGATAGTATAATAAGAAGTATATTAGATCTGCGTATTAAAGTTAAAGCAGTGTAATATACAGTATATGCTGTTAATATGCAACAAAGCAAAAAATAATTCGCTGCTCTTGATTGAATAACTTCAGTAGCTTTAATGAGCATATAATTCGTACTTGAATGCTGCTGTTAAATGCTCTGGTGAGGAGATAAACATGGCGGACTGTTCAGCTCACTCAGGGCGGGGTCTGTGATAATAGGCCAGTCTGACAGCAGTTGTGGGCGGGGCCTAAGCATTGTGATGTCACATTGTATAGAAACTGAAAACAGCTTGTTATGGGAAACTGCTTGGAATTAAAAAAAAAAAAGGAGTAGGTGGATTTTTACCATCATAGAGTGGTTGTGTACATGTACTGCCGACACATATTTATGTCCAAACACTGTGTAAAAGTGAATTGTGCATAATAGGTCCCCTTTAACAAGAAAACTATTCAGCCAGTCATGACAGAGGTCACAAACTGTATCTTTAAGACACTCCAGGCGAACAGGGGAAACATTTTAACTGATAGATAGACTTTCACCAGTTGATTACACACAGCACACTGAGACTTGTTTTGTGTTACACATTTTCTGAAATGTTAATTACGTAATTATATCCATTATCTAATTAAATCATTTTCTCAGGGAAAGCAAGAACTGATTAGAATATGAATGTTTCTTATTTTATAAATGTTTCTACGTATTAAAGCGTCTGCCAAATGCATACATTTAAAAATGTAAAATGTAAGTATGCATTAATTTCTAATTTGCATACATTTCCAGAACAGAAATCTGAACATTAGATAAAGCCAGGTTAAAATGTTATTTTTTCCTTTTGTTGACATGTTATCCGTTTTTAAAGAGGGCATTTTGGACATCTCTGTTTATCACTCCATAAATCAAAAATACTGCTAATAGCCAGAATAAAAATTCACCATATTTTTAGAAATAAAACATGTAAAATCAGGTAAATGTTATATGAACAAAACTCTGAGAAAATCTTCAGAATACAAACAGTTTGGTAAATGTAAGTGCACCTAACATGGAGATTTATAAAAAACACTAATTAAACTAAATACAATTTAAATAAAAGTAAAATATTTTAAATCTACAGATGGAAATAGTGTAATAAAATAATGTGTTTTTTTAAATGTGTATTTTTGATGTTTTCATTTTACTAGTCTGAAAGAAGCCATATTATAAAAGCAAAAAAGCCCTAAAAGGCCACAAAAACTTAAAGTGCGTGAAAAAAAACATGGTTTTGGCTGTTGCATATTGAGATTCCCTTAACTCTTAAAGATACAGTAGCAAAAAATACTTCGCTCCGAGGCTCAGAGAGCGTGAAAATTGGCGGACTGCATGTAAAAGACCAACTAAATGTTGAATAAGTTTCCTTTAAGCGAGAAAGACATCATGTTTTACCTTCTCCAGGTTTGTGAGATATAGAAACTGCCCAAGCTTTTTTTGCAGTTGTGATTTGGCCACTGCCCTGTCATTGAGCAGCTTTATCCTGTTCTGCTCCACCTGTAAAAAGAGACAAACTAAAGACTCTTACTTCTCTTAAGTCACATTCAGCATGACTGATGGGAATCTTTTCGTGTTCATCACCTCATGAGGTTCTATGATATGCAGCACTTTGGGTTTGGGCTCATCGGGTAACCGCACACGCAGCCTTTCGGTGGCCATGCCCAGCTCATCTATGGCTGACACGTGATCCCGCAGTGACATCCAGTACTCATGCAGCAGCTGAAAGAGCACGAGATGAGATGGGCATTTTGATTAATACATTCAAGCACGTCATCACTCATGATGGAACGAGAAATCAATTGCAAACCTTATATTCTTTCTTCCAGGACTCAAAGAGCTCCATGAAGGAGTTTCCCTCCTCTATAAGGCCAGACTCCAAGCGCCGGACCTTGGCGAAGGACAAGATGGCTTTAAGGGCTCGTTCTGTCTCACTGACCGCCCACAATCCCCGACTGGTCGTGGGGAGTCTGTCGTCAACCAGACCATCCTCATCTTCAATCATCTCCTCAAAGATGGCCGTCTGCCCCTTTACTCTGCCCATGACATATATTACAAAAATAACACTTTGTTAACATTACTTAATGCATTATTTTACATTAAGTACGTAACTATGACAGCATTGAACTATGCAAATGACAGCACTATCTCTACAGCATTTGTTAACCTTTGTTAAAGTTAGTTAAAAAATATAATTGTTTGTTCATATTAGTTCACAGTGAATGTAGAAATTAACATCAACTAAGATTAATAAATGTGTTTCTTAGTTCATGTAACTAATGTTAAGAAATTAAACCTTACTATAAATTGTTAATAAAAAATAAAGTTTACTGACTATACTTTCTGTATATAGTGTTTTAAAAGAATAGTTTACCAAAATGTCTTTAGAAGCCCATGTGACTTTCTTTTATTCGTTTAGATGCTTTGGAATATAGTAAATTCAGTCATATTGACAACTTTTTTGATCATACTTATTTTGAAGGTTGACATTTTATGGATGAAAGCAGATTAGACATTTTTTCTAAACAACATCTTTGCGTTCTACAGACAAAAGAAAAGTAATGCAGTTTTGGAACGACATGAGGATGAGTAAACGAAAGCCAGAACTTTATTTTCTAGGTGAAATATAATAAATTGCACAAGATCTTAATGTGATTTTATAACTTACGTGTGAGAGAAAAGTTTCGATTCATAGTCCGTGAAAAGTTCATCAGCTTTGCAAAACACACAGCTAAAGAACAAATATTAAAAAAACACATTTTTAATTCAAGGCGAACAATTACAACAATTTTCAAGAATGACGTTTAAAGTGAAATCTGTCATTTCTTAAACACTAGAAACTTCAAACCAAAACAATGACAGTTACAATACATATAAAAACAGAGGCAATGCATTGTTGTTATATAATGTGCAATTCATCCAATTTAACTAGTTTAGAAATGGTCATTATTTTTCCAATTCAGTTTGGTCCTTCGACTGTAATATAAAGCATGTACTTCACCTATAAAACACTGAAAATATTTTACTTGTTCAGTGGTAGTCGAACAGGTCGCAGGTGGCAAAGTGTCGCTTCCTCGATGACTTGCTGAGATGGCGGCCCTTCCAGCTTCTTTACAGCATCCTGGACCGTTTTCTGTGATTTCATCACATCATCCATTTGAGTGCTGAGCAGAAACTGAAGACCACGAGCATCTCGAAACCTGTCAAACAGAGGTTTTTGTTAAACGGAAATATATTTGTCTGTAAAAAAAGGACTAAAATGTCAAGTGAACGGATGCTAGATTACTTGTCTGCCAATGAGAGCTTGTTGGCTTGCTGCTTGTAGCTGCAAGTGAGCTCATTTTGGATGCGGCCCACGAGGTCGTCATCCATGGAGTACTGAATGGCCTGCTGTATGACATCCAGCCACCACGGAGAGCGAAGGTTCACCTAGAGCAAAGCACACCATTATCATTTATTAAACTGCATAAAAAACACAGAATAAACATTGCGCTGAACGAAACTTTAAAAACCGAGCTTTTACCTTGCGTTTTAGCTCTTTAATGTGCTGAAGAACAGGTTGCAGGTTCTGATGTGCTTCCGAAACCTCCGAATTCACCTTAGCCATGTAATGCTGCTTCAGCTGCTCAGCCTGGGATGAAAACACATGGAACTAGAAATGATAGAAAACTGAACTCATTTTATTATTAAAACATATATAATATTTAAGCCAACCTCTTCTTTGAGACTGTCATCTCTCAGGGTTGGAGGAATTCCAGGATGCTTTGCATTTAGAAGCTCCATCAGATTATGGGTTGCATGAAGCCGCTATAAAATAAACCGTTAAGCAGCAACAATAAATTGCACACCAAAATAAAAAACTCTGGAATAATTTCCAACATCTTTTTAACAGGATGTGATGAAACTTTGTACAAAACAAAAATAAAGATGATTTGGGAATGATGAAAGTGAAGGGAGTAAAAAAAGTGGGATTTAACTCTATTGAATTTGAATGATTTACCTGAAGGGAATCAGTTTTCAGTCTTGCTTTATGTTCCTCAGAAGATCGTAATACTTCCCTGTACATCTCTGCTGCATCTGCAAACTCTCCTGGACAGGAAAGCGTTCATCAATGTCCACAGCAGTCGAGGCAGGAACAGGTACATAAACACTGAAGGCGTTCAGAGACGAAGCTCACAATACCTCTAATGATGTGGATTCCAGCCAGACCATTCAGAGCACACACCAGCTGCCTGTGGGCTTCTTCACACTCCACACGACATTTCTTCTGCAACGACTTCAACAATTCCTCCATTGTCATTGTGCTTAAACAGGAAACAAACAAATCAATTTGGACCAAATGAACAAGAACTCTTTATCTCCCAATAAAACTCATCAACTACATCTAAAGTCTTTTCTAAGAACCTCTTCTGGAAGGGCAAAAATTCTCCTCGGACAGCTTGCGGGTGGCAGCAGGCCTGACGTAGACGCAGAAGAGGGTATAATATGGTATTGACAGTACGTCGGTCCAAACTACCCAGCTTTAGTGACCAGTCAGAGATCTTCCTTAGCTTGACAAGAGCATCCTGGGAGCAAACCTCATGCTGCCGGTGGTAAAAGTGTCCTTCTACTGGGGAGAAGTTGAGCCAGTGGACCTCTTCTGTTTGAGGGGGGATTTGGATCTGGAAATGAAGTGCATGACAACGAATTGAAGTACAGAGAAGATGTTGGTTAAGATCAGAAAATTTAAGTCAAATAGTTAACCTGCTAACCTGATCAATGACATCTTTTTTGGCAGATCGCCACAGTAATTGACCAATGACATCGTAGAGTGGTCCTGTATTGCCGTGGCGATACGGGCGATAGAGTAACTGGTCCCACCAGTACTTCACCCAGTAGGGATCAACTCCCAAGAACAGGACAAGACCATACAAGTCTAAAAGGTGACATATGAACCAAAAACAATTATCATCACATAATATAACTGTTTTCTGATTCATTGCTGATGTTAGTGTTAAGATAATGAACTGTGAAGTTTTTTTGAAAGTCCGCCAGCAGACATATCACCCTGTAGCCCAAGACTGGTTGCCCACTGAAGATAAGCAGGGTTGAGTCTGGTCAGTATCTGGATGGGAGACCTCCTGGGAAAACCAGGTTGGTGCTGGTAGAGGCGTTAGTGAGGCCAGCAGGGGGCGCTCATCCTGTGGTCTGTGTGGGTCCTAACGCCCCAGTGTAGTGACAGGCACTTCAGATGAGACGTTAAACCGAGGTCCTGACTCTCTGTGGTCATTAAAAATCTCATGACACTTCTTGTAAAGAGATCTGGGTGCCCTGGCCAAATTCCCTTCATTGGCCCTTTTCAATCATGGCCTCCTAATCATAATCCCCATGCTTTCAATTGGCTCTATCACTCCCTCTCCTCACCAGCTGGTGTGTGGTGAGCATCAATGTATCGTGGTGGTTGAGGAGAGACCCCTGATTTGACTGTAAAGAGCTTTGAGTGTACCGTAGTAAGTAGTAAAACGCTTTATAAATGCCTCATTCAATCATTTCAGGTAAGTGCTCTGGAAGCTTCAAGGAAGTCCCCGTTTGGTATGATGGTGTATACTGCTATTTAGTTACACTGGTGCCTATACATGTTGTTTTAAAATATGATTCTTCCATGAGTTTATTAAATGTGGAAAACGGCTTGATTATTTTTAACAACTATAATTTACTGCAAAGATTATTTAGCAATAAATGTTTATTTTATTTTGTTATAAATATGTATATGGCTGGTATCTGAAACACCCAAAGTTGCAAATGTGAGTTTTCCTGTTGCTCAAACAGTAGAGCGTGGCGCTTGATACGCTTAGGTCATGAGATCGATTCCCAAGGAAAGCAAGAACTGATTAGAATGCTTGGATGCAGAAATATCCGTGTTTTCCTAAATGGTAGTATGTATGTATATTCACACTAAGGAATTTGATATGTAATATTAACTCTGCTCACCTTCTAAACCTCTCTGCACAGGTGTTCCACTGACACACCAACGATTAACAGATGTGAGACGCAAAGCCATCTCTGCTGCCTGAAAAGATAAAAAACATTTTCATAAAAATGAACATCCTTGCCTTTTTTCCAAATAAAGCTGTTCTCCGACTCTGCTGTCTCTGAGATGAACAGGACAAATAAGAGTAATATGATGACCTTAGCTGTGGTGCACTCCACCATCTGAGCTTCATCCAAACAGACACGCCACCACTCCACGGCCACTAGAGGGCTCGGTATGGCCATGTAGCGCTTCTGGTTGCGGAATCGACGGCCGTCTTTGCTGTTGCTGTGGGGGATGTCGACGTAATTGAGTTCAGTGCGCAGCACGTCATAAGTGGTGATGACCACATCCTGCTCAGCCAGAATGTGGGGCTGGATGAAACCGTGTCTCTTCACACCTTGATACACCTAAAAATAAGTTTCAAGTCACCATTAAAATCAAAATGGACAATTCTTGCTTTTTTCCAATCAAAATGCGTCTTGATGTGACCATGATGTTTCCTCCTACTTGGTTATTTAAGAAATGAAAAGCTACAAATTCCAATTAGGTTTATAAGAACCGTTGACAAACATTTAACATGCTAGAAACATATTCACAGCATTTATATTTTTACATTTATGCATTTTACAGACGCTTTTATCCAAATGGACTTACACTGTATTCAAGGAACACATTGACGTTCTAATAAGTTCTTGCATTCCCTGGGATTCGAACCCATGACCTTGGTGTTGCAAACACTACACTCTACTGTTTGAGCTGCAGGTCTGAAAAATGTCTTAACTTAAAGGGAGAGTTTACCCAAAAACAGATATTAAAGAAGAAGATATTTTGAAGAATATGGGTAACCAAGTCAGTCAACTCTTTGGCAACCAACATTCTTTCAAATATCTTCTTTTCAGCAGAAGAAAGAAATTCATACAGGTTTGGAAAAACTTAAGGATGAATAAATGGTGACAGAACTTTCATTTTTGGGTGAATTATCCCTTTAAGTCTTTTAAGTAAATAATGCAATGCAACGCAAAAAAAAAACTAAGGTCCCCACTATTGGTTATACTCTATATTAGCAGTAGCTCTCAAGTTGGTCTTACCAGCACTCTAAGGGAGGAAGTATGAATGTGCCGGTTAATTTCATCCACCCACTGGTGACAGATGGAGCTGGGTGAGATGATAAGAGTGGCTCCGGTAGACACCGGTGTCATGGCCACCAGGCAATGAGGGCAATAAAACGGGGTTGTTTCTAGGTTCTCCTCTTTGTAGTTGACACACTCCGCGTGCTGCCAAAGCAGACAATTGAGGCACTGAACCCGAGGCTTGTAGTCCACCAACCCAAGATCTCCACAGATGCACTCAAAGCGGTAATCTGAAGTATTAAACGGGACTACAGACACTCTAGTTGGGGTTTCGGGATCAGGCTTTGAGTTTTGTTTAAGACCTGATTCAGTACTCTCAATATGGATGTTTTTTTTCATGTCATGTTGGGGTTTGTCTGCTGTTTCTTTATCATCTTCTTCTGTGATGTCTACTGAGATCTTCTGCTGTGGATTCTCTGTGTCTAGAAGGGACTCTGGCTCAGACTTCAGTTCCTCTGCGAGGAGAGGAGGCTCCACACTGTCTTCAGAATCTGATGCTGTGGTATAAGAGGTCAGCGATGCCTCTTTATCCAGAGTAGAAACTCGACGAGATGTTCTTCTAGGAGTTGCCTTGTCAAAGGATTTCTGCAAAAATAGTACAAAACATGACAAAAGTGCATGTTCCAGTCTACACAATTAGTGTCTTATTTACTTTATAAAATGGTTACTACACAATAAAATAACACAAAAAATATTTTAAGCTAACTAATTAAAGTGAAAGTTCAATCACCATCATCTGGTTCCAAACATTTTTCTTCTGCTGAGAACAAAATAAGATATTTTATTTAAAAGCTGATGGATCCGATTGACTTCCACTGTATGGAAACAAATAATATTTGATAGGATCCATCAACCATTTATTCACAGACATTCTTCAAAATATCTTGTTTTGTGTTCAGAGGAAGAAATAAAGGTTTGAAACAAATTGAGGATGAGTAAATGATGACAGAATTTTTGGTGAACTATCCCATTAAGTAACATCCTTATGCAAGAAAATATTGTTCTTTAAATGCAGATTAGTAGCTGCAACAATCAAAATACATATTAAATATATATTAAATCTTATTATAATTAATAATTTAAGCTATGTGAAACTATATAATCTGGTGTCTTTTAAACATTTTAAAGCAATTCTTCCATAATTGGAGAATGACTCAAAGAATGTAATGGTTTTTAATATTGTATATTCTATGTATATCTTATTAGTTTTCTTATTTTTGGCAGCATTTTAAAATAAGGTTTCATTATTAGTTAACATTAGTCAACTACATAAGTTAACACGTTAACTAATAATGAACTGCACTTCTGCAGCATTTAATAATCTTAGTTAATGTTAACATTAGTTAATAATAGCATGAACAATTTTATTTTTATTAACTAACATTAAAAAATAAATGAATAAACACTGTAATAAATGTATTGCTCATTGTTAGTTCATTTTAGTTAACACATTATGGTTACCTTATTGTAAAGGTTTACCATTTTTTTTTGTAAAACTCTATATAGAAGAAGTGAAAATGACTCACAGTGCGATGAGCAGCAGGCTTCTTCTTCTTTTCTTTGTAGTTCTTCCCCAGTTTGAAGGATCCTGCCAGCCCTCGTCCTTTGATCTGTTCCACAAGGTTCTCACTTATGAGTTTGGTCAAGACTTTCTTAATGTGGTTCCGGTTCTTTAGGGTGTCGTACTTGTACATGGTCCGTAAATATGCAAAAACAGCATTGATTGATGCTCCTTTCCCAACCTTCATTTCCTTGATCGCAGTCAACAGCATCTCACGAACAGCTGAAAAGAGAGAGGAAGTGAATGCAATAACTTATTTATTATACATTTTATTTATGCAAATAGGAGATGTTCTTGGATCAACAACCATAGCTGGTACTTTAAACAACACTATCTAACCAAAGATGTATTATTAAAAAAAAAAATCCTTCCCCCAAAAATAGCATAGAAATGCAGCTCCAGGACCAATCAGGATGTTGATCCAGAAATATGTCCTGTCTGGTCCATGTCCTGTCCTTCACATTTGGTAAAATAAACAAACAAAAAGCATTTTACCTGGATAAATGATCTTCTCCTTGGGTCTTACTTCATGTTTAATGGTTCGTTGTTTCTCTAATGGCGGAGGAGGGACAAAATAATTCACAGATTGTCCCTGGAAAGGACAGAGACACAACAGTAAAACAAAACAAAATTAATTTCTGCAAAAAGCATAAGAAATATGTCATATCGTCCCTTGACCTTTATTAGAACATTCAGGTAACATTTTTCTATCTATCTATCTATCTATCTATCTATCTATCTATCTATCTATCTATCTATCTATCTACATTTGGCAAATGCTTTTATCCAAAGTGACTTTTACATTGCCTTCAAGAAACAGACTGACATTCTAATCAGTTCTTGCTTTCTCTGGGAATCAAACCCTTGACCTTGCTGTTGCAAACACCAATGCTCTACTGTTTGAGCTGCAGGAAAGCTGTTTGAACCTGTAAAGCTTTTTTATAACAAGGTTACATTTGTTAACATAAGTCCATGGTTCTCAATGTCTTTGGTCAGGCCTCCCCCACCACTAAACCTTTAACAATATCTTTTTAACAATATCAATATCTATTTCTATAGCGAAGAAATCTATGCCAGGTTTGTTCAGATGGTTACAAGCCAGCATTCTGAAGAAGAATGATTCAGTGCTATTTGACCGTTGCCAGTTGCTATTTAAGCACTTGAACACCACTGCAATGGTGGTTTCCGTTTTCTTTCTTTGATCGCAAACAAAGATTTACATTTACGCATTTGGCAGACGTTTTTATCCAAAGTGACTTACATTACATTCAAGGAACACATTGAATCAGATCTTGCTTTCCTTGGGATCGAACCCATAACCTTGGCGTTGCAAACAACAATGCTCTACTAGTTGAGCTACAGGAAAGCTGTTTGAACCTGTAGAGTGCAGTGTTTACAACGGCAAGGTGCAACCACTAACGGAACCTTATTGTAAAGTGTTCCTTAATTTTACATTTCTGCATTTGGCAGATGCTTTTATCCAAAGCGACTTACATTGCATTCAAAATACATTGACATTCTAATCAGTTCTTGCTCTCCCTGGGAATCGAACCCTTGACCTTTCTCTTGTAAGCACCAATGCTCTACTAGTTGAGCTACAAGAAAATAATTTGCACAAATTTAAGGGCACATGTAATTGTACACTTACCACAGGTAAAGTGAGAACCCCGTGCTCCAGGTTTTGCCGTGTGTTACACAGAATAAGTGCCAGTACTTCCACGGTTTTCCCAAGCCCCATCTCATCAGCAAGGATCCCACCAGGCCAGTCCACTCCAGCCAGAGGAAACTCTCGGATCAAGCTGGGATTGAAGTCAATGACATTAGAACAACGACTCGCATGACTGATCAACAAAACTAAATAATACTGATATTCTTGGATAGTTCATGCGCATCTATTTTAACTACAGTTTCAGTATAAAGTAGAAAAAGAATCATACCATCCAATGTAAGGATTGTAAAAGAGTTTTTTGCCACAAATCGTGACAATTTCCCTCCAAAGAAAATGCAACCTTTGCTCTGTGCAAGAAATACAAAGACTGTAAATTAGCATTAAACTCATCACATGCACTAACATACAGCAAAGATGAAGATAAACCTTTGTAAAACACATCTGGACCTTGAGAGCTGCTGCTTTTGTACTTCTCTCTCCTCAGCATCCAGCTGACTGCCTGACTCTGGTAGGGTCTCAGCACAGGTATGAGGCCCGGGTGCTGCACGTCGAAGCTCTGCTCCTCTGCGTCTGTCTGGTGGAGGTGTCTGACATGATCATACAGCTCCTCAACGTTCTGACGCTCCAGATCAGTGTCACACTCCTCTTCTTCATTCTCCATCACTTCTAAAAAAAATAATAAAGAACACTGGAATAAAGTAATATATATATATATATATAAATAACTTTTAGCACCATGAAAACCGCAGGTAGGTTTCAAAGACATTTATATAGTTTCCTGCATAAAGACATTTAAATATGCTTAAAATATTACTTGGGAAAGTATTTAGATTCTATTATGTTTAATTTTTTAACTCACTATTTATGGAAGCCAGTTTCCGCCACAGTTGAGAAAAACCCCCCAGAAATAACGAGAAACTTTCTAAAAACAACGAGAAACTTTCTAAAAACAACGAGAAACTTTCTAAAAATAACGAGAAACTTTCTAAAAATAATGACTTAGTATCTCGAAATAACGAGAAACTTTCTCGAAATAATGAGTTAACTTCTCGTGCTTCTCCACATGGTCAAAGCGTGTAAATGCGAGATCACAGCAAACATGACATGTTCTGTAAAACAGCTGTTAAAGTCAGTGTGATAATCAATAATATAATTAAAGAACATGAATGATAAATCATCAGTATATAAGAGGGGATTCCATAGTATTTAGTATTTTATTCATTTGTATTTTTGTGCATTCAAGCAGCATCACAGTGATCCATGGATTTCAAACAGAGGAATAATAGACTGTTGTATTATAGTATTGTATGGTATTATAGTGACTCTTTATGCTGAACCTGCACATCAAAGAGCATCCGCAAAAATATTCGCGTTAATATTAACACATGTACCCATGCATTTTATGAAGATGTTACACTTACACTTAACGAATAAATACAGCGTTAATCCGATAGTTTTGTAAATGCAAAACTTGCATGATTTTTCATGCAAGAGTTTTCACTGGCTCTTCGATATCATGGTAACCGCCCTGCTTCTGTTCCACTTCCATTCCTTCCTATGCGCATGGAAAAGTGTGCAAAATATACTGATGATTTATAATTGATGTTACTATAGATTGCATTTCATATATTACACTGACTTTAACTAAGACAGCTGTTTTTACAGAACGTGTCATGTTTGCTGTGATCTTGCATTTGACCATGCGGAGAAACAGGAGAAGTTAAGTCATTATTTCAAGAAAGTTTCTCGTTATTTCGAGATACTAAGTCATTATTTTCTTTTTTTTCCTCAACTGTGGTGGAAACGGGATTCCATACACTATTACTGTACTGTTACAGTACTATATTTATTTATTTGAATCTCAGTTTTATTTATTTGTTCAAATCTACTTTTGGTTCTTTAATATAAATTATTTATATTGATCTTGTTTTTCTTATGATTTGTTTAGTTTTTTTTTTACAGGGTTTACATGTTTCCCTTTCTGCCCAAATTTGTGGATCCATTAAAGTTGGATACTTCTTAAGCTGGTTGTGATTTTTGCACCTATGCAAATGGTATCAAATGTCTCGGTTACAAATGTAATCCTGAGAAGGGGAACAAGACACATCTGAACAAGATGCAACGAGTCCTCCTTCCCCAATCGAAAGGGAACTGTTGCTCAGTGGGTCCTGTAGTGCAGCTCCACCTCCAGGCTCAAGTGTATTACTGTAATTGTGTTTAAGATTACCGGGGATGATGAAGTCATAGAACAACTCCATTAACTTCTGCAGAAGCTGATTGGCTTTTTTAATGCGTCCATTTCCTTCACTTAGGAATTCTGGTCTGCCCAACCCTGATTCGAGAAGGAAAATCTTCAGCTGTTCAAAAGGCAAATGGAGAGAAAACAGTGATTTGTTAATGTTATGTTTTAATGAAGAGAGTATTGAATCCACAGTCACAACACCTCTTAATCCTGATGATGTTGAAATGCACACCTTTACTGATTCATCTCCTGACGCATGGCACAATTTTATGACCTTTCTCTTCTGTAGCCAATCCAGATCCTCCAACAATTTCCCCCCAAAGGAACATTCAATAGGCACGGGGCAGACAGGATCACTTCTGCTTGTCTCAACCTCAGATTCATGACTATTCAGACTCAGACTTAGTGTGTCAGCTGTTTGCTGCAGGCAGAAGGATTTGTCTCCAAGTACAAGAGGAATCTTTGGATACAGGTCAAACTCTCCCATCAGCGCGTTCCACCCCTGTTCGAGAGCAGAAAGGGGCGTCACATTCAGTTCTATGGTATCTGGAAGAGAATCCTGTATGGAGCAGCTGGGACGTTCTTCTGTTGGTCCTTCTGTGCCTGCAGAAGATATTAAACACCGGCTTTCCTCTTCCTGGCGTCTCTCAAGCACTGGTCCAGGCTGACAGCTGTCCGAAGGTGCTGGGATTGACTCCAGAATGTCTTCACAGTCTCCTTCATTTCTCCGATCTTCCAGCATATTCCACTCCAGTTTCCTCTTGGCCTCCTCGTCCATGCGCACCGGCGGCGCACGTTTCCTCTTGCTGCTCATATTGTAAACCTGAAGAGATGCAATGGCACACGGTTTCATTATCCTACTTATTTACCATTTTGAATTAGAATGCTTTCGATTAAATGAGACTAAATGTAACAGCAGACAAAATGTTCAACATGAGTGCGTGTGTATATATATATTACAACAAATTTTAAGATATATAGTGCATATAAATACACAAATGTGCATGTTTAAACAAAATTTCTTACAGTTACAAAACTACACAGCCTCTCCTTGACATAATCACGTATTCTGCACAACTGTACACTGTAATATGTCAGACTGCAGTTTTAATCCCATTTAATTCTACACATAAACAATTGTGGTAACAGACTGACGTCACTCCACTAATCTACCTACTTGGTAAATAAACAAATACATGATTTTAATTTTTTTTGCAAAGTCCATTGAAAATAATTGCGCAGAATGTATGTGTAAATAAACAATATCAGAATTGAAATGATGTATTCCATTCATTCAGTCAAACGCTGCAGATTACAGACTATCAGTGCAGCGGTCGAAACGCACCTTTGTTTCGCTTTGGGATGTGTTCTTGTCAGCACCAAATAAACGTCCTAAAATAACTTTTATAAGATCCAAAACCAGCGGGACATTTTCATGTGTTTCTCCGCCATATTTAAAAAGCAGGAAGTGACGTCAGTCAGAATCAAAACAACGCCTGTAATCTCATCAGACGCTAGATGGCGCGAAACCGCCTGGGACTCCTCTGCTCATGTTACATTTAGATCGATATTAAAAATATTTGGTTTGAAAAATTAGGTCAGTGGAAGTAGAAATATTATAATCTGTAGGATGATTATGATAGATCTGGTGCTTCTGCAGATTTCAAGTCAAAGTCAGCTTTATTGTCAATTCTGCAATATATACAGCACATACATACAGAGAATTGAAATTCTGTAACTCTCAGACCCAAGGTGCAACCAGGTTACATTAACAGTAACAACAGCAACAAAATATATATATATATATATATATATATATATATATATATATATATATATATATATATATATATATATATATATATATATATATATATATATCAACAACACCAAATGGGGAATGAAGCTGTTCTTCAGTCGGCTGGTCCTTGCCTGGAGACTGCGTAGTCTCCTCCCTGATGGCAGCAGACTGAAGAGGCTCTGGGATGGGTGGGAGGGGTCTCTCGCAATGATGAGGGCTTTGCGGGAGAGGCGGGAGTTATAAATATCCTGGAGGGGTGGGAGAGAGACACCAACGATCTTCTCAGCTGCTCTCACTATGCGCTGAAGTGCTTTTCGGCAGGATGCGTTGCAGGCGCCGTACCACACAGTGATGCAGCTGGTCAGAATGCTCTCGATGGTGCCTCTGTAGAAGGTGTGCATGATGGGGGCTGGGACTCCGGCTCTTCTCAGCCTGCGGAGAAAGTAGAGTCGCTGCTGTGCTTTCTTGGTCAGTGCTGTGGTGTTGGTGGTCCAGGAGAGGTCTTCTGTGATATGCACACCCAGAAATTTGGTGCTCCTCACTCTTTCCACGGTCGCACCGTTGATGGTCAGAGGAGGGTGCTGGGTGTGCATTCTCCTGAAGTCAACAACAATCTCCTTCGTCTTCTCCACGTTCAGAGAGAGATTGTTGTCGCCGCACCACCTGACCAGGTGGCTCACCTCACTCCTGAAGTTTGTCTCATCGCCGTTGGTGATGAGACCAACTACAGTCGTGTCATCCGCAAACTTGATGAAGAGATTGCTGTTGTGTATGGGTGTGCAGTCATCGGTCAGCAGAGTGAAGAGGAGGGGGCTCAACACACAACCCTGAGGGGCTCCAGTGTTCATAATGATGGAGCTGGATGTGTTACTGCCGACCCGTACTGCCTGAGGTCTTCCCGTCAGGAAGTCCAGCAACCAGTTGCACAGCGATGTGCTGAGTCCCAGCTGAGACAGTTTTTGGGTGAGCTGTTGAGGGATAATTGTATTGAAAGCTGAACTAAAATCAATGAACAGCATTCTGACATACGTGTCTTTTTTGTCCAGATGTGTGAGTGCTGAATGGACAGCAGTGGCAATGGCGTCATCGGTCGAGCGTTTTGACCGGTGTGCAAATTGGTGGGGGTCCAGGGAGGGGGGGAGGACAGATTTAATGTGGTGCATGACTAGCCGCTCAAAGCACTTCATAAGGATGGGGGTAAGTGCGACTGGGCGGTAGTCATTGAAGCAGGATGGAGATGATTTTTTAGGGACAGGAATGATGGTGGTTGCTTTGAAGCATGTGGGGACAACAGCTTGACTCAGTGAGATGTTGAAGATGTCTGTGAAGACATCGGTGAGTTCCTCTGCACAGTCTCTCAATACACGACCAGGAATGTTGTCAGGACCCGGAGCTTTGCGTGCGTTGACCCTGCCGAGGGATCTTCTCACGCTGTCCCTGGGCAGTGTCAACATCTGGTCATCGGGAGGAGGTGGTGACTTCTGTGCAGTGGTGCTGTTGTGTGCCTCAAAGCGAGCGAAGAAAGTGTTCAGCTCATTTAGAAGGGGTGTGGAGCTGTCACAGTCTACGGTGTTATGGTAGGTTGCAGCCTGTTTGAACATGTCCCAGTCCGACATGAACATGCTTGTTAAATATTCTTATAATATTAAGTACTTGTTTAGAACTATTTTATAAAGAAATAGTAATGGTTCAGACTGAGACTGTGCATGAATGTGGGAGTATGCATGTATAATAATTTTAATAATAATTATTTTATTATTACTATCATCATCTAGGCTACTACTATCATTTTCTGAAGTCAATAATGACACCACAAAACTTTTTGCAGGCTCAACTGTTTAATGTGACAAAAGTTATTTTTCCAGTTAAAAAAAAATTAAAAAAGTTATTATTAGATCCTAGGGCCAGTGTTTCGCAGTGGACGATCCGAGGAGAAGTGAGATCTGTCATTGGAGGGAAAGATTTTGATATTTGACATTATACTGTAACAATCAGCCCAATTGGTTGAGTTACATGGATTGAACTGTGAGAGATTAGTCCTTAAAAAAAATGATATGAACAACAGAATTAGAGTAAATAAATGAAATGTGTTTACAATGTTCACATTAAACGTAAAACAACATAATAAAACTAGAAAACTTTTGCTGTTAAAAGTATGGCGTCCATTTTCACAATACCATAAAACCTAATGTGTTGAAAGTCCCAATGTGAATATGTCCACCATTGTATACAGTCCAAATGTAGTGATAATTCAATAAAGAGTGATGTGGGTTGCTGGAAAGTTCGGGGACAGGCAGGTCCAAGGTCATTTAAGGCATACAAGCATAAAACAGATAAGAGGAGTAAAATGGCTAACACAACATTAATATATTTTAAAATATATATAAATGTACTCAATCAAATATAAACCACTATAATATATTGAGCAGGTAAAACGTGTCCTTTGAAACAGTGTCACAATAGCAATATGGAGAGGTGAAATGCTGGAAAACCATTGGAAAACCTCTCGTACTAATTAGGTTAATTTTCCTGAATGTGCTCCTCCTGAAATGTATTGCATAAAACAGTGGATGGAACTGTTAAATAAAGTAAATGGTATGTGAAAACAGTATTATAGCATGTGCAGTGTGGTTGACGCAACATATTGCTAGCTTTCATGTCAAGTCACCTTAATTTATGATTTATTTACAGTCATTGCAGACACTGCATATGGTCGTGTTCAGGTGCAGGTCCTTCATCTGATCTGGATACGGCCCGGATCCGGCTGACAATGGTAACCTCGGAATAAACAGAGACCAATATCAGTGTAGATGCCATCGAGTACATCAGATGTTCTGGGAATGTTCCCGGTTGCAGCTGATCTAATTTATGCAGCCTAACAATCATTTTACATGATTTGGATTAAAAATTTACAATGTGTTATGTGTATCCCAGGTTGACGAGATGTGTTTTCAGTCTAGATTTAAACTGGCAGAGTGTGTCTGCTTCCCGAATTGTATTAGGAAGACTGTTCCAGAGTTTTAAGTGCTAAATAGGAAAAAGATCGACCGCCAGCAGTTGACTTTTATTTTCTGGGTATTATCAACTGGCCAGAATTTTGGGGTCACAATAGACGTGAAGGAGCTAAATCATTTAATGCTTTGTAAGTAATTAGCACACACACACACACACAACCAAAATCTTTTACTTCCTTGCTTTCACTTTCCTTTAGTCAGTTTCCTTTACACTTGTTCACAGCAGTTTGAAGCGTCTTGGAGACATTGCTTGTATTTTGTGGTTACATAAAACATTGTTTACACACTGAAAGTTGTCATGAGAGTATTATTGTAATATTATTTAAATCATTAGCCTATCTGCAACCAACACCCACAAAATGACAGAAGACTTAGAAGAATTTGAAGCAGTGACTGACCTTTGTGTGGCTACAGGATGCCGTGTGCGTGTGATCCTGAACTATCCTGTCCTGTTTTGGGTCAGGTTTAGCCTGTTTATGATAAAACTGAAACTATTTCAGCAGACTGATTGCATTTCTTGCATTCATTTTAAATAATGTTACTCAGTTGTCAGGATTCTGTCACTTCGGTTTAGTTTACTTTTGGTTTTGTGACAGAGCCCTGACAATACTGTTTTGTCGTGTCTTCATGTCTTCCTGTGAGTGTGTGAGTAATTATACAAACAAGGCTCATTTTCAATCCCGCATTTACCAATTTACCACAAGCTTAGGTTAAAAAAGTCTAAAACATACTAGTTTCAAACTTTGCATTACATTAAAATTCTTACTATTGTAATGAAAATTTTATTACTTACTTAATTGTTAATCCTTATCTTTAGAAGTAGCCACGCTTATCAGAAAACTAGACATTCTGTCCCAAACACAATGTACTTCTGTAATTAACTCATGTAACTGTTTGATAAGGATATCAAAATTATCAAATTTGTTGGTTTGATGGTAGATAGATGATGGTTGGTCCCCTATTGTCATGTTTTAAAAATAATAATAAAATGCATATTTTATTTATTATTTAAAGTTATATTATGAAAAAGAACCATGAAAGAAAACTATTTCATTTTTGTTTCTTCATTTGTGTGTATGTGTGTGTGTGTGTGTGTGTGTGTGTGTGTGTGTGTGTGTGTGTGTGTGTGTGTGTGTGTGTGTGTGTGTGTGTGTGTGTGTGTGTTAATTAGTTGTCCATGTTTCAGGAATACTAAAACAATTTCTTATGAAAATGCTATTAGTTCAGCCATTTATGATAAAAAATACACTCTGTGAACAGCTGTTTTAAATTACCGGTAGTTGCTGTCAATCATGTACTGCGCAAATAGTATATACGTACATACATCTTCACAAAATCAGTCTTTTAAAGATGGTTATACAATTTCCTAATTTACATTACATATATTCTTTGTTGGAAATTGGAAGAAAACTAGTTAACCTGCGCATGCTTGATAAATAACCGACCAACAAAATAAATAAAAACTCTAATACCCTCTGAGTAAAACAGATACTGGTTTTGCCAGTTAATGACACAAGTGACGCTATTTAAGCAGACAGACTGTATTTTGTGAAAGGAAGAACTCAGACAGCCTCAGGAGAGAACAACTGTGAAATGCTGCTATAGAGACAGAATGGATTCATGAAGTTTGTTTGATGTTCTTTATTGTTGTGGCAGAGGTAAGTTTGAGCCAACACATTTCTGGATTCATTCTCATCCTTTAATGTTAAATAGCATGTCTAAATATTGGTCATATTTATTGTAATATCAGTTTCTCTTATTTATTCACTGTTCTCAGTTTCTCTTTCTCTTAATAGCCTTCCATAGCAAAACCTGCTCAAATAAACTGGCCTTTGCAGCACAACAGTAAGTGAACTATCCTGTAAAATGTGTTGTTTAGAATTCATTACTATATTACATAACTATATAATAAAAGGAATTTGAAAACGCTGTCAGAAATGAAATGAGTACATCAGGGTGGCAGAAGAATCAATATCCTTTGTTTTTTAGTTTTTTAAATAAATTCCTATTTAGCAGGTAGGAATAGTTCATGACTTTCTTTCTTTTGTGGAACACAAGATTATATATATATATATATATATATATATATATATATATATGTGTGTGTGTGTGTGTGTGTGTGTGTGTGTGTGTCCGTGCGCGCGTGCGTGCGTGCGTGCGTGTGTGTGTATGTATTTTTTTTTCTCATGAGAAAAGGTCAAAGTAATACAGAAATCCAAATTTGCCCTGCAGAGTGTGACAAAGAAAAGGAGGGCTGCCCTCACATTTATACCATATAAATACCTGTTCTTGCCATATGAGAAACACATCCCCTTTCCATACTGCTCTTGGTTCAGGCTTTGAGTTAATCTGAGCTGCTCTATTTGCAGATAAGAGAAGCATGCGTTTGTTCTAAGCAATTCAGAAAACACCAAATTCCATAAGAAATAAAGAATGTTTATAGAACAATAAAATCAATAAAAAAATTATAAAATCATTTAGTTTAAAAAAAAGATGGTGATGAAGAAAAATATCACTTTGCATATACTGTATTTGCAAATATTTCACCCAAAAGGCAAGCCCGTGTCCAATTTGCAAACTTTGCATAAGAATAATGATAAGGAATCTCAAACCACAGTTAATCATTCCCTGAAAGTAAAAGCAAAAACGCTTTTGACATATGACACTGCACAGCATCATAATGGTGTTGTCAATTATTTTAATTTATTGACTTAATATTTATATTGTCTACCGTACATCATTGATAGTGGAAAAATTCGAAGAATCAATATTTGTTGTTAAAAAGTATATATTTTTTTAATCTGTGTTCAAAGCTGCTTTGGATTTTTATTGACTGGTTATTGCACAGTGTTTGGACCTAAAGACTGTTTGTCACAGTTATGCTCTGTTTTAATTTAGTTTCATTTCTTCAGTTTCATGTTTCATGCCTTTGTTAATTTGATGCAGTTTCAGTGTATCCGATTGTTGTATTGCTGTCATCTGTCATTAATTATCTAATTAGTTTCCCTGTTTGTTGTGGATTTAAGCCCTGTGTTTCTTTCAGTTCACAGTCTGTTCTAGTCTGTACTATGCTGGTTGTAGTAAGATTCCTAAGAATCATCAGTGGTTTGTTAGGATTTGAGTTTGTTTAATCAAAGTAGCTGATGCAGCTATATCCTTCCAAATTTCCTTTGTGATTCTGTGTAGTTTTTTAGACTGTATAAAAAAATTCTTTGAGGAGTCCTCAATCTTCATATGTGTGTGTTGGTGTTGCAAGTGTGGTTATGTGATGTTATGAAATTAGGGGAGGCAAATGAATTGTCAGTCCTAATATTAGCTTGATAATATTACTAAACTGAGGATGATAATAACAATAATAATAATACTTTAATACAATTATGGGAAAGCGAGCCAGTTATCTTTTGCGATATATCTGACTATCGTCGATCGGTACAACCCTAGTCATCTTTTACTGTCTTCTTCTTGTTCTCATATGTAGACCCTATGTAACTCTGAAGGTCTTCAGAAAAGTTTCGATATTGCCTCAGTAAAGTAGAGTTTTAGAGCACAATGCTTCATTCACAGTGGGTATATTTCTGCTGTTCCATGAACGTCACCTACTGTCAGAGAGTGAATTTGCATTTTCATTCCTACTGTATGCTATTTTTGCTGCGAATGCAAAAATCTTACTAAAGGTTATTTAATTTGTGTTCTAAAATATGAGATAGATAGATAGAGAGAGAGAGAGAGAGAGAGAGAGAGAGAGATAGATGAAAGAGGAAGGACAAAAGTGTCAGGGTTGGAGAGCGAGGACTCAGAAATGCAGGTTAAAGGGCTTTTAATACAAAATAAAAAAAAATACAAACACAAACCACCCCGAGGGGGAAAAACAAGACCAGTCTAGACAGAACTAAAACTGGACTACGACTTGACTTGACTACAGAGTTGACTTGACTTGAAAAACCTCACAGGAACAGACAAAGTAAAGACAACGACGCAACCCAGAACAGCAGACAAAGACATAGGGAGGACATGGGGAAATTAACGAGGAAAAACAGCTGGGAAAAATCAAACTAATGACAAAGAAACAAGAAGGGTGGGGTAACAGACAAGACACGAACACGCAGACAATTAACCAAAGACGACGCGCAGCGGGTGACAACCAAACTGCGCGTGACAAAACACAACAAGAAACGCACGCGGTCGATGGGACGCGAACTGCGTGCCAAACATAAACACACGGACGGGAGGAGACGCGGCTCGTGCAAGGCTTGAAACCGCGCCCACTCACATGACAGAGCTCGCAAGAACGAGTAAAATCACCTGTTCTTACGAGCTCACGATAAGGACGTACACACGAGTTATGAATGCCCGAATCCCGATTCAAAATCGAAACTGAACCAGACATCATAACTCGCACGAAAGACGTCACAGACAAGCGCGCGCGCGGTTCGAATCCTCGACGCCGTGCGCACACACACCAAACACGAGACATAACAGTAGTGTCAGAGCTCTGCCACACAACCAAGAAATGACTACTAGACCGAATGTGGCAGAACCCTGACAAAAAGACCAATGTGACATGAACAGTGAACATAGGCCTAGACATCATCATAAACTCATTTATTTGATCAAGTAGGCACTATTTCTGTGTAAATGTGAAGTAATGTTAGAGCTCAGAGTTTGCTGTGCTGGAACATTTGAATGACTTTCTGTTTTAATGCCTTTTCACAGCTTTTATTTTCATGTCATTGTTTCTGACCTGCACTGACTCCTGCCATCAAAAGAAACAGAAGCAGCCATGCAGAAAGTCAAAGATCAACACAAAACCTGCATGAAAAACAAGTATGAAAACTTATTTGAAGGAAACAAACTAGAAGATAACCAAACCCTGCTGAACAGGATCTACACACAGCTCTACATCATTGAGGGAGAGAGTGAAGGGGTGAATAAAGAACGTGAGGTTTTACAGATGGAGAAAACAACCAGAACAGAAGACACTCCAATCTACTGCAATGACATCTTTAAACCCTTACGTGAACCAGGATGTGAGGAGCAAAATCAAATCAAAACTGTTCTTACTGAAGGCATCGCTGGAATTGGAAAAACTGTCTCTGTGCAGAAGTTCATTCTCGATTGGACGGAGGGAAAAGCCAATCAGGATGTAGATTTCATGTTTGTGCTTCCATTTCGAGAGCTGAACTTGATTAAAGATCACCAGTACAGTCTTCACACACTTCTGCTGGACTTTCATCCTGAACTTGAAGATCTGGACTCAAAGATTTATGAGGAGTGTAAAGTTGTGTTCATCTTTGATGGTCTGGATGAAAGCAGAATCACACTCATGTTTTCAGATGGACAGAAAGTTTGTGATGTGAATGAGTCTTCATCAGTGGGTGAGTTGATGTCAAGCCTCATCAGAGGAGAGCTGCTTCCCTCTGCTCTCATCTAAATCACTTCCAGACCAGCAGCAGCCAATCAGATCCCCTCAAAATACATTATCCGTGTGACAGAAATTCAGGGATTCAATGAGACTCAGAAGGAGGAATATTTCAGGAAGAGAATCAGTGACGAACGTGAAGCCAGCAGAATCATCGCACACATTAGAAGATCAAGAAGCCTCCATATCATGTGCCATATACCCGTCTTCTGCTGGATCTCAGCTACTGTGCTTCAAAATCTCCTCAAACAAGTTGATATTAATGAAATCCCTCAAACTCTGACTGCTATATACAGCCACTTCCTCCTGACTCAGATCAACATGAGGATTCAGAAGTATGATGAGAAAGATCCAGATAAACTTGTGAAGTCCAGCAGAGACGTGATTGTGAAACTTGCTGAACTGGCTTTCAATCAGCTGATGAAGGGCAATGTGATGTTCTATGAGGAGGACCTGATTGAGAGCGGCATAGACATCACTGATGCATCAGTGTATTCTGGGATTTGCACTCAGGTCTATAGGGAAGACTCTGTTCAACAAAGAAAAGTCTACTGCTTCATACATCAGAGTTTTCAGGAGTTTCTAGCTGCTTTCTATGTGTTTTATTCCTGTGTTGTCAGGAATATGGAATCACTGAAGTCATTTCTGAATGAAGAATATCAGTGGTACAGTCGAGAAAACTTTCTGTTTGAGCTACTAAAATCAGCAGTTGACAAATCTGTACTCAGTGAAAATGGACAACTGGATCTTTTCCTGCGTTTCCTGCTGGGCATCTCACTGGAGTCCAATCAGAGACTTTTATTGTGTCTTCTGAGATACACAGAGTACAGCTGGTACAGCATCAAGAAAACAATACGGTACATTTACAACAAAATCAAGAATGATGAGCATCTCTCAGCTGACAGATGCATCAACCTGTTCCTCTGTCTGTTGGAAATGAAGGATCAGACTCTGTACAGAGAGATTCAGGAGTCTGTGAAATCAGAGAATCACTCATTGAAGAAACTCTCTCTGTCTCGCTGCTCAACAATAGCCTACATGCTTCAGATCTCAGAGGAGGTGATGGAAGTGTTTGATCTGAAGAAATACAACACGACAGATGAGGGTAGAAGGAAACTGATACCAGCTGTGGTGAACTGCAGAAAAGCTCTGTGAGTATTCATTTATTTGACTGAAATTTAAACTTTTCTTGACAGACAGTAACATTGTAATTCCTACATTAAATCATGACTCTTTTATTTGATAATGATAATAATTTGAAAGTAATCAGAAGCTGTTTGAAGAGAACAAAACTGTTTGCATAGTGTTGTGTAAACTAAGCATTTTAGTAGAATTTATTGCTAGATTTAATGACTTTTCAGACCCCTTAGTGTATTTTATCGAAAAAAGTGCCTAGCAACAAATATAGCTGCTTTTTGAACAAACCTTATCTAAATTCTGACAGTCGCTATTACTGCCCCACGAACGTGAGGTCTTGCTTTCTAACGTTCTCTCTGAGTGACCATGTAAATATAGGCAACATCAGAGCATAATCAAGTGACTTGTAAGTGACTGCTCATTAACATGTAGTTAGGTTAAATAGGTTGTATTTCAGCAGCTATATTTGCTACTTCATATTTGTTCACTGTTCTGACAAAAGTTTTATTGGAAATTTGGATGTGAGCACAGTCAGTAGGAGAGAAGCACACAATATAAAGGGCTGACACTAAGAAGAATGCAAATATGACACAATGACATCATGAAAATGCTAATTAATGTTACATAGTGTCATTTAGTGACTTTTCGAGCAGGCATACGCTACTTTCCTTTAAAAACAGCGTGTTTATGTTTATCCCCAATCCCCTGTCATGTTTTATTCACAACTTCAATGAAGACTCCATAGACTAGATATAGTATAGCAATGTAGCTTAATACAGTTGTGCTCATAAAAACAAAGTTCTGTGTGAACGCAAGCCGAATCTTGTGGTAATCATCAATGGTTTCCTTTATTCCCAAAGATGGAGAAATGAGTTATGTTCAACCGAAGACTCACTGAAGCTGCAAGGTTCACAATTTAAGCATGCACTTTGCACTCAGTTACAAAGCATTTAAAGTCATTGTTGGTTATTTAAAATATCCTATGGAGGAATTCACACCTCGACTTTATTTAATAATGCTCTGTCCATTGTGATAACATTTCCTGGTGTTATGAACATAGCCATCTTTGATACTGTAATTTATTTTATGATAAATTATTTAAAACAGAAGGTAAGGTTTTTTTGTTTCGTTTTTCGTGACGATGTTTCTCCCTCTCTCTGACCCTACAATAACAGACTTTTTTTTCCTACAGTGCTGAACAGACTGTTGAGGTTTTCGTAAAAGATCAAGGAAAATTAGATTTTTCATTAAATTATCTTTTAAATCTGTTACAGACTTGCTGACTGTAATCTCACTGATCAGTCCTGTGAAAGTTTGTCTTCATCTCTACAATCACCAAACTCACTGAGAGAGCTGGACTTGAGTCACAATAACCTGTGGGATTCAGGAGTGAAGCTGCTCTCTGGTGGACTGAAGAGTTCACACTGTCAACTCAACATACTGAGGTTTGTGATTTTCAGCAAAATGTAATTCTGTCCAGACACAATAATTTGACTCATTAGTATCTGCTACTGGAATGATTTTCAAAACAAGTGGAAACGGTTTGTGACTAATTAGAGGTAAGAAATTGCATGTCTTGAAAAAATACTTTAATATATTTGTACTTTGTTCTGTTTAAAGATTGACAAACTGTAATCTCACTGATCGGTGCTGTGAAAGTTTGTCCTCATCTCTACAATCATCAAAATTACTGAGAGAGCTGGACCTGAGTCACAATGACCTGCAGGATTCAGGAGTGAAGCTGCTCTTTGATGGACTGAAGAGTTCACACAGTCAACTCAACATACTGAGGTTTGAGATTATGAGCAAAAAGGGTCCAGTGGTGGTCCAATAATTGCAAAGCTGGTTACTAAACCATTTTTTTACCATTGTATTTTTTTGTAAACACGGTAGCCTTTTCATCAGATTTTTACTAGCCTTAGCTCTATAACCAGTGGAATGTCAAACTCCAAATTTGTATTTACATCTGTGAAAATTTCAGGTTCCTATCTGGTACCTCTCCAGAAATAATCTACCCGAAAGTGGGGAAAAATGTTAAAAATTGCACACTCACACCTGTAATAAATTCTTAGAATTCAGTAGTGATTTTGCCACTATTTACTATGTACTTGAAAAGAGGTGGACTGTAAAAATACATTTTTTTTTTTCATCTGAAATCTGTATTTGTACTTTGTCTTGTCTGAAGATTGTCAGTTTGCAGTCTGACTGATCAGTGCTGTGAAAGTTTGTCTTCATCTCTACAATCATCAAACTCCTCACTGAGAGAGCTGGACTTGAGTCACAATGACCTGCGGGATTCTGGAGTGAAGCTGCTCTCTGATGGACTGAAGAGTTCACACTGTCAACTCAACATACTGAGGTAAGAAAAAAGTTCAAGTTAGTTCTAGTCTTTGAATTTTATTGAAGATTGGGGGATAACCTGCAGGCAATTGCAAAATTATAAAATAACAATATAATTACAATTGTAGTAGGAGTACCTTAATGTTGTGATGTTTGTAGATTATCTGGCTGTATGGTGACAGAAGAAGGCTGTCGTTATCTGGCTTCAGCTCTGAGTTCAAACCCCTCACACTTGAGAGAGCTGGATCTGAGCTACAATCATCCAGGACAATCATTGGTCAAGCTGCTTTCTGATCCAAACTACAGACTGGACAAACTCAAGTAGGTTCAACGCTTACAGTCATCATGTGTTTGGACATGTGTGCCCTATAAAGTAATTGAAAACTCACATGTAAATATATCTTGGCACACAGCCCATAATACACATACATACTGCACAGAAAAAAGGCTGTATCTCATCACTCATTACTGAAGACGAATAGCTGCTTGTGACCCATAACAACAGCATATAAGAAACATTCTCAAGTCTTTGATCCTAAAACATATTCAAAGGTTGTTGCAACTCTAGAAAGTAAATTATCATAGCTGAAAGGCACATAAATCAAAAATAGATCCAAGATACAGGCTCAGAGGTCAGTCACAACAGCAAGAGATTTCTGCAGTTAGCAAATGCATATCAGATATTAGTTTGCACAAACACTTTCACTAATGGAATGAAAAAGACAGAAATGAATGTTAAGTGAACATTTATCCTGTGATAGAGGCTGTGAACCAGGAACTGCATTAAATGCTGGAGGACAGGGGATTTTAAAGGATCTCCATCAGAATCTTCAGTAGTTCTTTTAAAGAACGTGTTGGCTTTTGTTTTTTGTTTTTTACTTTCTTCAGTAGTACATAAATTGAGTGCAACATTTTTTGTTTATACAGTGTGGATCATGGAGGAGAGATCAGGATCACACCAGGACCACAGAAATGTAAGGCACAGACATTTACTTAGCCATAAATGAGGACATTCCATAGACATTTGTTGTTTTTACAGCTAATTATAAATACTAACTAAAACCTAACTCACAGCTGATGGTTTAGCTTAAAAATGTGGTTAAATATATTTTAGTTTAATATATGTTAACCTATAGGTACACATACATACTAATGACCAGATTTACTAACAGTTTGTATAATGGACGCAGGCCAGTAAGAGCTGTGCAGGTAAACCTCACTCCCCTGGCCTCAAGAGACACGCTAATAACTGCTAGTGGCTGTGGTCTTTTGCGTCCTTGTTAGCATGCCAACCTCCCATGGCAGATGCACTGGTTCAAGTCCTTCTTGGAGCAGGTCATTTGGTAGGAACTGTTACATTTGGTGCCGTTGACTTGGGTGGGAGTGAGGTTTAGTGGGGTGAGTGTAACAAACGTAGGCTAATAAGAACTGTGTATGTTAACCTCACTCTGGCCTCAAGAGGTGCACTAGCGGGTATGGTCTTTAGCATCCTTGTTAGTTAAACCACCTTCTACAGCAGAGAGTCTTTTCGATTTCTGCTCCAAGTGCGTTGAGTAGGACGGGTTATACTTGCACCAGCGCCAACCCTCTTTTGGCTTTGAATAAGACTGCCCAGATTTACTAAAGGCATGCAGTGAAAAATCTGTGATGAAAAGTTGTGGACACATTTATTTCTATGCATTTGAAGGAGCTTCCCTTTCAGACACAAAAATATATGGGAAGAGAGTATTTAATTTAATCATGCAACATTCATTTGCATGTATTTTCACTATTATTTAACCCCTTAAAAGCCTGTCTTAACCAATTTTGTGCTTGACATGGCTACGGTAGTCACTGCTAAGAGGAGGCACCTCAGAGAAAAGAGAGCACACGCAGTAGAAGGGAAAGAACTTTCTCCAGTTGTGTTAGTGTATTTTGAATGCCAAAGGAAAACATTCTAAAATGTCATATAATTATATTTTTGCTTTGCTAAATTCTGCTGGATGAGTATGTTCTTTAATTTATGCATTGTCAGTAGATCACCCGCAGAACTTTTGTGGGATTGTGGTATAATGTTATTTGGCCTTGTTAGTAAATATGTCCATAAGTCTTCTATTGTGCTTAATTCACACAAAACAGTTTTGAAAGCAGTTTGATTTATGGGGATAATTGAAATGTCAGATGCACATCTTTATTGCTGTTGCTTTGTTATAAATCTTATAAGCTCTCTTCTTGTGTTCAGATAGATGTAATCTCACACTGGACCCAAATACAGTACACCCTCATTTCATTCTATCTGAGGGGAACAGAAAGATGACATCTGTGACAAAGAAGCAGCCGTATCCCTATCATCCACAGAGATTTGAAGGGTATCATCCTCAGGTTCTGTGTAGAGAGAGCCTGGCTGGATGCTGTTACTGGGAGGCTGAATGGAGTGGGAAGGAAGGGGTTAATATAGCAGTTGCATATAAAGGAATCGGCAGGAAAGAAAAGAGCTCTAACTGTTGGTTTGGATACAATGAAAAGTCCTGGAATCTGAACTGTTCTAACAATAAATTCTCTGTCAGACACAATAGTAAGAAGACAGTTACACCTGTCAGTTCATGTCACTCTAAGAGAATAGGAGTGTGTCTGAACTGGTCGGCTGGCATTCTGTCCTTCTACAGTGTCTCTGACACACACACGCGCATACACTTACACACATTCAGTGCCACTTTCACTGAACCCCTCTATGCTGGATTTGGGGTTCCATCTGATAAATCAGAGTCTCTGTGGGAGATTAAACAATTTCTATGAAAAACAACTGAGACACACAGTTATATATATACATATACATACACTCAGATTATCTCTGTCTTTAACTCAAACAACTGTAAACTCTTTCCCTCTTCTAATCTTAATTTGAGTGTGTACATCGAGACACACCACAGACTTCTATTGTACTGTATGTCTATGAACACCTTTGAATGCTGTTCTTTCTAAGTCGCGGCGGGCAACCTGCAGGAAGATTTAGTTTCTCACTCACAGGAAACAATTCTCAGCAGCTTGCTCTGTTACTATGGGAACTAAGAATCAGTCAGAAACTGTTCAGACTGAAATTCTTAACACATTTCATCACAAATGTCAAGGACCATGTAACCCATAACTCCATGTGAGGATCAACCATTCATTCTGTCAAATTAGTCTTTGTGGAACTTAGTCATTAGTCTTTGTGGAACTCGGGGTAGAATCTATCGTAGTTGTAGAGCTTGAAATTATTCAGTGATCAGCTTGTGTCTTGAGCTCAACATTATGGGCTGGTATTTTTTCCTCAAATAATATTCTCCCCACCCCTCTCCCCTAGTTGGTTCTAAAATTTTACAATCATTAAATATAAAGTTATAATGAACATTGTCAGTTTTAAATCAATAACCAATAAAATTGTATTGTCTCAAAATGTTGTATTGTTTTTCTTTAATTCAAAGGTGTAGTTTAAAAATCTAACGGTGACAGTGATGTTGTGACACATTTTATATATGCCACCGTCACTGTGTTGTGCATCCTGTCCAATGCATACTTATCCTGAATCAAAGGCTGAAATATCCTCATGGCCAATAGCCCAGCCATTAACTCTAGGCAGTTGATGTGCCAATGCAAGGAGTTCTGTCCAGGAGCCCTAAAGTTCATGACCATTGCGCACGGCACCTAAACCTGTCTTGGAGGCGCCTGTTGTGACAACAGCACGCCTGGACACTTGACCTAGGGGAACTCCTACCCATAGAAACACAACATCCGACCAAGGGCAGAATAGATAGTGACAGTTTGGCTTAATGGCCATGCTTTTTCAAACTTTCTTGTCAGGGTTTCTCAAGCCAACTTCAAAATTTGTCTTGAAAAATGTGTTGTATATTGTTCTTCCATTGTTATTATCCACATCAATCTGAAATAAAAAACAAAATCATCTTTATTGTCTAAATTAATCAAACAAATTGTATAGAAAACAAACAAGCACCAAAAACGGCAACATTCTTAAAATGGAAATGTAAGAACACAAGTAAAAATGTTTTAGAGAGTCTAAACATATCAGGATTGACTAGATGACAGTTGCAGCATGCATTGAAATGTTGCATAAGAAAGCTAATTTCTACAGTCTGATGACTGAACCAAATAAAATCATCAAACTTCAAAATCTTCAAAATGCAATCAATACCTTAAACCAGTTGTGGAGACTTTCTCCAGTTCAGTCTTCTTTTTTGGGGTCACTCTGCAGACAACAGAAAAAATAAAATCATGACATTCTATGGAGAAAGATGGGAGAATGTCTGATAATTACCTTAAACGTCACAAATATACACAAGATTAATTTTCAAATGTTCCTTTTCCTGAATTGTTCCTTTGTTCTACCCAGTAAGACTCAGGATTAAAATGGTCCTTTGCTGAAATAATGATCTCACCTTGTGACTTTGGTCCAGATGTTATAATTGGTATTACGCAGGTCTTGACTTGAAGCCTTAGAAAGGTACGTAGCTAACCAAATATGTTCTTAAATTGTTTTGCTAAAATTCCCATTAAGTTATGAAAAAAAAATCTGAAATGTTTTTTAAACATTCAAAACGTCAGAGTTTTTTCTTGTATGAAGAACGATTTTTCTTAGTTTATGTGAACATTAGAGGAACATTTTGTTCTATAACTTTGAAAATGTTATTTCATAATGTTTTCTGAATGTTCAAATCATCCAATTCTTTTTAAATGTTTTTTTCTTTCTTTTTTTTGGTTAAAATGTGAAAAAGTCTTCCAAACATCCCCCCGGGAACACTACTTATCCATACTTATCCTCCACACTTCTCTAGGGTTGCAAGGGGAAACAGCATAGTTGGATAGCCAGTCCATCACTGAGCTCACACACAGACAACCTACCTTTGCTGCATGTCTTTGAATTTTGGGTGAAACTTGAGAACATGGAAACAGAACTGTGTGTCAATGTAACTGTATCCGCACAAGACTGTTTCTGCTTCTGTGTGAACATGGCTAAAGGAGCACTTGATGAAGTAAGCACTAAAACCAAATCTACAAATGCACCTGATGGCAATTGTCTTGGTCAGATTTTACACCTGCATGCTTGTGACCAGCTCTGCACTGCAAGGATAGTCCTTTCAAAACACTAACCGTACTTTCAAGAAAGTAAATAAAAACTCTTACCATGGTGTGACATTACAAATACCATGGTAATACTATGGAATTCTTTAAAGTATCTTGAAGTAAATGATCTACTTTAGTGCCATTGGTGGATATGGGTCTATCCGAGTGCCATGCTACTTTGGCACCGGCTTATTTTAAAAATAATTTTGAAAAACACATTGTATATGTAAATGTGTGCTTGTGTCTTCTGCAATTAGACAGGACATTGTTGACATCCTTTAATTATTGTCAACAAATCATTATGTCACAAGCTTGGATTAGGTGGACATATGCAGGAAAAGGAAAAAAAAAATATTTCCTGTTTGTTTAGGTTTTCTAATGAAAAATAGAAACTGGTTCAGCCGGTTTATTAAATAAGTGAAACTATTTAACCAGTTTGACTCTATTTTGTGAAAAGAAGAACAAAGAACAACCTCAGAAGAGAAAAGCTGTTTAAGGAGACACGATTGATTGACAGTCTTCATCATTGAGACAGAGGTAGGTTTGAATGGACACATATGGGATCATTCTCATGCATCATTGATTATTTAATAGCATGTGTATATATTTGTCATAATCCACTCTATTGTTTTGAGATGCTTTATTCACAGTAGTTAGTTTTTATTCCTGCAGTGTTTGTATTCGCTTTCTGTGTGGAGTTTTGTATGTTCTCCCCATCTCAGAATGGGTTTCCTCCAGGTGCTCCAGTTCCCCAAAAATCCAATTACATGCAACATGGGTTAATTGGAGAGACAAAATTGCCTGTAGCTGTGAGTGAGTGTGTGTTTGTGTGTGTGTGTGTGTGTGTGTGTGTGTGCGTGCGTTCGTGTGTGCGTGTGTGTGTGTCTGCATGTATGAGCTCGGTGATGGACTGGCCATTTATTCAGGGAGATTTCCTGCCTGCAGTTCGAGGTGATGGAAAAGGTGACCCTAGAGAGCATAAGCAATGTAAAGAATGGATGGCTTGATGGATGAATGTAAACGTGTTATATTGGTTATATTTTATTCTGGGAATATGATCACTGATTTCTAAGAATTGAAATGAGCACATCAGAATATCAACTGGAAATTAAGGAATCAGAGGCTAGATTCACTAAACATTCATAAGAATAAAACTATTCTTATAACTGATATTTTCTTCTTTTTTTCTAACTTAAGAAAAGTTAAGAAAAAAATTAAGACTATTTTGTAACATCCCCAAAACTTTTCTTAAGAATGTTCTTATTTTTCTTATTTTTGTTCTTGAGAATTAGACTTTCAATTCCTGAAAAGTAAAGATACGGTTCTTAAATTTAATTAATCAATTAATACATTTTTTAAATTACAATAGCCTCCAACTTGTCTTAAATCCCCCAAAATAAGATGTTGAATTAATTATTTGGGTTGTTTCAAATTTTAAGCATTACAACACAACACTAGCTACTTCAGGAGTTCACACTTACCAATGATTCAGGAGTATTAAAGGTATGCGTATTTGGCGTGCTGTCTGAGGAGAGGGCTCCGAGCTCTGTATTTAGCCCGAACCTGGAGCACTCCCCCCGTATTCCTGACTTTGATAGGAACAAATAAGTGTGAGGAGCCGGGGTGGTGGAGGGATGCCGTAAACTGACGAGGGATGTCGGTGAGTCAAACATGGCTATATATACACGCTTCCTCTCATGCTGATAGGATGAGGTGTAATTGCTGATGATGAGTTGATTGCTTTCATCCTTGAACGTGTTCCTCCCGAACTTTGTTAATAAAACATCATATGCAATATATTTTAACACTACTTAGTGAGAGTGTGTGAATGTGTGTGTGATTAAGTGCTACCTGTTTAAAAAGTGTTTTCAGTATTTAGAAGGTCCAAAAATTTTTTATAAACTCCCATTCATGTCCATCAATGTCATCATATCATAACACTCAAGTTCTTTATGATTTTAGTTATTCATCTGTTTTAAGCTAGCTGCTTGTGTTTAACGTATGAATTCTTGCTCATGGAGAGGAAGTGGAGCAAGTGAAAACCACAGCACTACCTTTAAAACAATCTGCTCCTCTCTCCACTTAAAATCCCTCCACTCACATACTCTGATAGATGCGAAAGCTCTAGTCTAGCCCCAAATGCACTGCTTTGCATTTCTTCAGTTGAGTCTGATCATACCAACACTACAAAGAGAGAGATTAAACTCGAGCGCTCTGAGTTTGCCTGCCAGGGCGATTGCGACTATTCAGAATGTGAGAATGCGGCTTCAACGGGGAAATAGAATATGTTTGAGTGACA
Organism: Rhodeus uyekii; assembly: GCA_037043235.1. Lineage (NCBI taxonomy): Eukaryota > Metazoa > Chordata > Actinopteri > Cypriniformes > Acheilognathidae > Rhodeus > Rhodeus uyekii. Next base: position 2,842,136 of record JAWRVZ010000057.1, read on the forward strand.
GATGCATAGTCCATTTTCACTGATTTGTTGCGGATGTGTTATGTTTTCTCTAGGAACATTTGGATAAGGACAGAGCCGTTTAACTGCTAAGGTTTATCTTGCCACAATTTATAATACTGTAGGCCAACATCCACTTGTATGCAGTTTTATGAGGGATGTGCAGCTTTTGAATAAAGCCACTGATTCTGCCATGGGATCTGTCTGTCATCTTTAATGCACTCTCATCCCTCTTTTGAGCCTATAGATAGTATTGATTTAAAATTTATATTGCTAAAGTCCGATTTATTATTGGCTCTTTCGACCATGAAGTAGGTTAGTGAACTTCATGCGTTGTTGGTTCATGCTTTGTTGGTTCATAAATGAGGTTTTATTAACAAAGTTCGAGAGGAGCATGTTCAGATAATTAACCTAATTAACACAGGAGATAAGAGGTATATATTCAGCAGTCTTACCTTTGTGCCATGACAGTTTTCCAGCATTTGGCCCTGCCCTAAGTTCTCAACATGTCTGAAATCGATCTCTCTTCCCGGCCGTTGACGATTTTTTTTGTCCTTGAGGAATCTTTGTTGCAATCCTCAGGTCTAAGATGAGGAACCAATCAGGATGATGTTTCTAGACAGAGTCAAAGACAGAGATACTCACAGAAAAACAGACAAAATAATAATCATCAAACATAGGGTCGTAACAGGAGTGCTAAGAAGTACACATTTGCTACAGCAGATTTTCCTGTTGTGTTCTTAGTAAAATTGCTTTCAATTATCTTTTGAGGCTGGTTATTTGTCACATATAGTACTGATTTAGTATCAATACAAGTGTATCGATACTAAATGGTAACATACTGCAGCCAAAATTGTGGCCTTCAGTCAACGGTAACTATGGGATTTGTATTGTATGTATATGATGAAACATTACTTAAATCAATTAAAAAAATATTATACAATCACTTTTACTATCCCTCTTTTGCTTATAAAATACAGATTTTGTTGTAGTCTTCAGCAACGCTCGAAGGCAATCAGATAACACCTGTCATTGTTTTACTTCAGGGAAAAAAAGAAAATATTTTAAGAATTGCACTTAGGAACATTCTCATGTTCCTCTTACAAAGTATCTTAGATACTTTATCTTCTTTCTTAAGAAGATTTTCCTGAATTTGGCCCATATCTTTCTCAGGAAATCAGAAATCAATTGAGCCAGTTTATGACACACGTAAAGCCATTTCAGCAGACCATCTGCATTTTCTGGAATTTAGAACTTGTAAACAACACAATCTTGAGATCTAAAGTTCTTTCAAAGATCTCTTTTTAGTGTGCAATGGTGCTCCTCAATCTTACTTTTCTAACTACCACTAAACTACGGAAATTCTTCAAATAGGAAATTGTGACTTCATACTTGACTGTTTTTTAAGTTTTCATACTTCAATGACTTTATATCCAAAGATGTAACCAAAAATACGAGAAGATAAAAACACACCAAAAGAAGGTGCTCATGAGATTTTTTTGCAAGTACATAAAACAACAATGGTGAGACAAGGTGCATTTATAAGAAATAAAGTGAGATTGTGTTACAGTCTGAATGTTTAAGTGATCTTGAACTATGATTTCTGTCTCTTGTGTTTTACATATGGAGAAACAAAAAAAAGTTGTTTACATGTGCATTGTTGATAAATGACCAACATTGTTTTTCTGCCCCCTTTTTTCTTGAGAAAATAGAAACCGGTTCTGTCAAGTTTAGAACACAAATGAAACAGTTTCATTTTGTGAAAGAAAGCACATGAATATCAAGAAAGAAAACTGATAATAATCTTCCTTTTGGAGTCATGCAGAACAAATGACAGAAAGAAGCTTAACTATCCTGTAAAATGTGTTGTATCAGTTTGATATTCCAGTACTAAAAATAATCATCTAAAGTGCGATCAGTGATTTTCTTTAAGAAAATTCAATGATCAGAGTCACATCAGAATAATGTCTTAGTCTTTTGGTCAATTCAGTATATTTTCTTTGTCCATTTCTACAGCACTGCCTCTAAAAATGAGAGATGGGGACGATGTTCATACACAAAAATCAGCATTTCTAGAATCCAACTGTATGTCTATGAAGAGTGACAGACCATTGGCTGTGTCCCCTGCTCTCAGGAATGGAGCAGTGACCACTGACCCTGAGTGAGTATAAACGATTTAAAGGGATAGTTCATACAGGTTTGGAACAATGTGAGGATGAAAATTTTTCTTTTTTGGGAAAAATATCCCTTTGTTTAGTTATACAGCCTTGTATTGAGACATTTAAGACAGCAGTTCTTCTATGAGCGGGGGAAAGCAGTGCACGGTTTTCTGGAATTTTTAAATGTAGAACATAATTTTCTGAGATTTGTGACTTTCATCAAATGTCAGTAATATCTAGTAAGGACTTATTTCTAGATGTATATTTCATAGTTCATCCAGATTGTTACTGACAGAAATTCAGAATTCAAATTTTACATAATTAAAAGATTAAATCTGTATTCAAGCCTTGCACCTTGGTCTCTGGCATGAGAATCATACTCTCAGTCCTTGAGCCAATGGGGAATGGTGAACCCAACAGTAAGATGCACTTATAAGTTGAGATACAGAATTTGTTTAAATGAAATTTCAAGCAACAAAATTCTACAGTTCGAGCAAAAACGGCAAAATGTAATTTTCAAAAAACAAAACAAGTCCATAAGAGCATTCCATAAAAGTTCCTAAAGATCTTAAAGCAAAAAAACTCAGAGGAGAAAATAAAACTGAGATGGATACAGTCCAAAGGCAAGTAAAAACTAAATTTCAGCATAAGCAGACACTCAAGTAACAGGCCTCAGTAAACTAAACATAACGCCAAAAAAAGAAACCTAATAACTCTAATTACAAGTTCAGTGAGCTGGGCATGAAAGCGTCTTGAGGACCTCTGGAGGCCAGAATAAAACACAACACAAGCAAAATACTGACATTGTGAATAATCTGAAGGAGTTTTAGAACAGAAAAAGGACAGAGATAAAGACTAGAGCCTACTTTACAGAAATCATAGAAAACACGTTTAATATATTGTTTGTATACTAGTGTAAATACATAGTCACAAATCAGAAAGGGAGGGCTCAAGGATGCGGGACAAAGGAACATTTGTTAGATTACAAATAAAACAAACAAACAAAAACCACCCTCGAGGGGGGAAAACAACTAGAATGATAAACTGAACACAAAACATAACACAGGGAACTAGTAGACTGAGTACAGACCAAATGTGGTCACAGCAGGAACAACCATGGGAGGACAACAACACGACAACGGACAGCAAACACTGAGGGATTAATTAGGCACATGAGGAAGGGTGGTGATCAGAAACAGCTGGGAATAATTACGAGAATAAGGAGGGCGGGGCTGACGCTAACAACACACGAACACGCAGCAAATGCAGACGCGCATCGCCACGTGTTCACAAGAACTGATGAGACAGCGTGCAGTTAGTAAACAACCAACTGCGCGTGACACAAATGACATGAAGGCACGCGGACACAAGAGTGCACACAATATGTCAAGCACTCTCACAAAGACATGACGAGGGAGCAGTGTCAGAGGTCTGTCAACCAAAACACTAGGAACCGAAACTGACACATACACTACCTATCAAGACAATCCCTGAATAACTAACCAGATCTATTTATTGTTAATTAAGAATACAGACAAATCTCAAATTATCTTCTCCAACATTGCAAACAGAATTTTGCTCACAGTGTAAACAGTCACAACATATTTGGGATGTCATCACGCGGTACTAGATTGCATACTTTCTTGCGTTCTGCCTGTCTAATGTGCTTTCTCAACAAATTCTCAAACTTTTAATAACTGGGTTCTTCAATCCGCAGCGGCGCTGAGCAGAGCTCACGTCACAACAGAAGCAGGTGTGTGTGGTCATCTAAGCCTCATACTCATTGGTCGGTAACTGCTCGTTACTGACCAATGTCAAAATATTTGAGAAAACCAATCAAATCAGAGAAGGGGGGCTTTATGTGCACACAGAAGAGGATGAGGCTTTGGGATGGGGGTGGGACCCACGGAAGCCCTCGCTGCTCGTTGAGAAGCGTAAGAACGATATGTGCTTTCACTTCAGAGAGTGCTGCTTATGTGAGAGAAGTGTCACTGACAGAGCGAACATATGGACCGCGATCCACGTGCAACGTGAACTTGCATGCGCAGTGAACTAGGTACAATCATTAGTCACGAGATAACCATGTGAAGTGGCGAATTTGTCCCTCTTTTGTGCTCGAGATATTAGGGTTCAACGACATAAAAGAATCGACATAACCGAAAAGAAAATGCAAAGACAAATAGGGAGTTTGGCGGTTCCACTTCAAAAACGTTGACATAATAGGGTAGGCGAGTTAACCATGAGTCAAGATATGTGAACTCCACTGTGTATTGTGGCAGGTTGAATGAGGACAAACAAACAGGTTTGCAGTGCACACGTCCCCAAGGGTGTTTATTAAACAAAAGGTGACAACTCAACGTGCAAATATTGAGTTCCCAGGATCGTGAACTGAAGAGGTTCAAAGGTCTTTGGTGTTTTGTGCCTGGAAGGATAGTGGTGTTCTCTCAATCTTCACTCGAGTCTGAGGGAGTAGAGACAAAGCGTACACACAGTTAGCATATCCTGCACTTCTGAACTACCTCACCCTCTCTTCCTCTCTTCCTCTCTTCCTCTCTTCCTCTCTTCCTCTCTTCCTCTCTTCCTCTCTTCCTCTCTTCCTCTCTTCCTCGCTTCCTCGCTTCCTCGCTTCCTCGCTTCCTCGCTTCCTCGCTTCCTCGCTTCCTCGCTTCCTCGCTTCCTCGCTTCCTCGCTTCCTCGCTTCCTCGCTTCCTCGCTTCCTCTCTTCCTCTCTTCCTCTCTTCCTCGCTTCCTCGCTTCCTCGCTTCCTCGCTTCCTCGCTTCCTCGCTTCCTCGCTTCCTCGCTTCCTCTCTTCCTCTCTTCCTCTCTTCCTCTCTTCCTCTCTTCCTCTCTTCCTCTCTTCCTCTCTTCCTCCTTCTCTGCTTAAATCCTTTCTTCTTAATGAAGTCCAGGTGTGGCCCATCAGTGCCTGCTCCTGGCTGTTGATGGAATGACAAGAAGTAATTATGGGGCGACGCTGAAGGGCACTCTGGATACTTGTCACAATATATATATTATTCATATTTTCCCTCTATTCTTTCTTGATTTTGGAGTCTTTGTGAAAAGAGAGAAGAGGAGGATGTTCACACACAGAAAGTAGCATCTCAAGAATCCAGCAGTGTGTCTATGAAGAGTGACAGATCCATGACGAACCCCACTGATCTCGGTGATGGAGCAGTGACCACTGACCCTGAGTGAGTATAAACATCCTTCAACATGATAAATGAGCATGCTGACCATATGACATCAAAGCAAACAATTTCTTAGTGTTACAATTCTTTGCTAGTATACGATGATACCATGTTACTCAGTACATGAGTACTGGTGCAAAAATATATATTGGGCAAACATTATAAATAAAACTTTCTTAGTAAAAAAAAGTTTGATGTGATACATTTTTAAAATAAAAAAATAAATGTTGTTTGTCTAACTGTTTCTGTAGAGTGAAGAAAGATGGCGTGATCAGTTTAGTGATGTTACACCTAACTCACTTTGTTTCCTACTGTCGGACCCTCATGGGATGGCACAACACAAAAGCAGCCTTTCGGGCGCTCACGCTGCTGGATGAAACTACAGACCTGCAGCACGATTCTCACCAACCAGTGGATAATGTACTGCAGAGAGTCAAAGAGCAACAAAAAAACAGCATGAAGATCAAGTATGAGAGCTTATTGGAAGGAGTAAAACTCGAAGATAGTCAAAACCTCCTGAACAGGATCGACATACAGCTCTTCTGCATAGAGGGAGAGAGTGAAGGGGTGGAGATGGAGAAAACAGAAGACATTCAAATCGACAGCAATGACATCTTTAAACCCTTACATGAACCAGGATGTGTGAAAGACAAAATCAAAACGGTTTTTACTAAAGGCATCGCTGGAATTGGAAAAACCGTCAGCGTGCAGATGTTCATTCTGGACTGGACGGAGGGAAAAGTCAATCAGGATGTAGATTTCATGTTTGTGCTTCCATTTCGAGAGCTGAACTTGATTAAAGATCACCAGTACAGTCTTCACACACTTCTGCTGGACTTTCATCCTGAACTTCAAGATCTGGACTCAAAGATTTATGAGGAGTGTAAAGTTGTGTTCATCTTTGATGGTCTGGATGAAAGCAGAATTACACTCATGTTTTCAGATGGACAGAAAGTTTGTGATGTGAATGAGTCTTCATCAGTGGGTGAGTTGATGTCAAGCCTCATCAGAGGAGAGCTGCTTCCCTCTGCTCTCATCTGGATCACTTCCAGACCAGCATCAGCCAATCAGATCCCCTCAAAATACATTGACCGTGTGACAGAAATTCAGGGATTTAATGAGCTTCAGCAGGAGGAATATTTCAGGACGAGAATCAATGATGAGCATCAAGCCAGAAGAATCATCTCACACATTAGAAGATCAAGAAGCCTCCACACCATGTGTCATATACCCGTCTTCTGCCGGATCTCAGCTACTGTGCTTCAAAATCTCCTCAAACAAGATGACAGTCCAGAAATCCCTCAAACTCTGACTGAAATGTACATCCACTTCCTCTTGACTCAGATCAACATGAGGATTCAGAAGTATGATGAGAGCAATTCAAAGAAACGCTTGCAGTCCAATAGTGTCCTGATTTTGAAACTTGCTGAACTGGCTTTCAATCAGTTGATGAAGGGCAATGTGATGTTCTATGAGGCGGACCTGATTGAGAGCAGCATAGACATCACTGATGCCTCAGTGTATTCTGGGATGTTTCAGATGAAATCTGTGATTCATCAGATGAAGGTCTACTGCTTCATACATCTGAGCTTTCAAGAGTTTCTAGCTGCTTTCTTTGTATTTTACTCGAATGTAGTCGAAAAAACCAAATCACTGAATTTCTTCCTGGATAGTGGTAACAGGAACATCTGGGAAAGCTTTCTTCTGCATGAACTACTAAAAGCAGCAGTTAATAAATCCTTACAGACTGAAAATGGACACTTGCATCTATTCCTGCGATTCCTGCTGGGTGTCTCACTGGAGTCCAATCAGGGACTCTTACAGGATATACTGACACACACAGTGAAGAGCTCAGAGACCATCAAGAGAGTCACACAGTACTTTAAAGACAAAATCAAGGGGGATGAACATCTCTCAGCTGAAAGATGCATCAGTCTCTTTAACTTTCTGCTGGAAACAAATGATCAGACTCTGTGCAGAGAGATTCAGGAATTTGTGAAATCAGAGAATCACTCATTGAAGAAACTCTCTCCATCTCTCTGCTCAATAATAGCCTACATGCTTCAGATATCAGAGGTGATGGATGAGTTTGATCTGAAGAAATACAGCACATCATATGAGGGTAGAAGGAGACTGATACCAGCTGTGGTGAACTGCAGAAAAGCTCTGTGAGTATTCATTTATATGATTGTGCTTGGTAATGTCTAAATACATTCATCCTTATGAACTACATCCTTTAATAAACAGTTTTCAGATCAAGTTAATTTTGCAGCCTTTGTGGACTGATTAACATTGGGCTCTGTAAGTCAGTTTGTTTTGTCTAAAAGACACTCAGCATTCTGGGCTGATTTGACTATTCTGATTTACTTCTGTGGGAATGAGACCTTTGTACCAGTTGCACTAAAACATTTAAAATGATTTCAAACGTGTATAGTGTTGTATGATAATTGTTCACATTAAACCATTTAGATTGTTGGGTGAGTTTCAGATTGTCTCACCATTTGTAGAGGAAAGATGAAGGAAGTGTCACAGTCATGTTGTGTCTATTCACTTCCTGTAACCTTCCTTGTTCTTCCCGTGTCATTCCTGCACCTGTCTTGTCAATCACTCCCCTCGTTAGTCGTTCAGCTGTTCCCTATCATCCTGTGTATTTATACCCTCAAGTTTTCTCATGTATTTGTCGGTCATCGATGTTGATCCACAAGTTGAGTGTGTGGGTGGTCCGCCGTGGTCCGCCGTGGTCCGCCGTGGTCCGCCGTGGTCCGCCGTGGTCCGCCGTGGTCCGCCGTGGTCCGCCGTGGTCCGCCGTGGTCCGCCGTGGTCCGCCGTGGTCCGCCGTGGTCCGCCGTGGTCCGCCGTGGTCCTTGCACTAAGAGTGCTCCTTTTGTTTAAGCTTATATTTAAAGTATTTTGGTTTGTCATAAAGATTTCTGTTTAGCTGGATCTCCTAGTTATTCCTCCCGCATCGCACACCGCTCTCCTTGTTTAACAGGAAGAGGGTGTGAAGTTTGGTTGAATTTCAGGTCATTGCACCATTTGGAGGGGGAAGAGGATGTGAACGGAAGGGGCTGTAGATTAAGAAAATGCTAAGGTGTTACTCATCTTATTATAGTTTTGTCTCGGATGGGGATGCTCATTATGAGTGTTTAAACAAATGAGTGTTGCTATGTTGTAATGTCAAGATAATTAAGTGATCATGATAGAAATGTAACCTGAATCTCCTCTTTACGGAGCCATTTTTCATCCTGTGTTACAGACTCGCTGACTGTGATCTCATTGATCAGTGCTGCAAAAGTTTGTCTTTATCTCTACAATCATCAAACTCCTCACTGAGAGAGCTGGACCTGAGTCACAATGACCTGCAGGATTCTGGAGTGAAGCTGCTCTCTGGTGGACTGAAGAATTCACACTGTCAACTCAACATACTGAGGTTTTTTTTTTCCAAGTTGAACGGCTTTTGAAGTGGAATAGTTAAAGTGGACTACCCCATTTAGACTTCGATAATGCTATGATCGAGTTTCTACCACCTTTCTTAAGCGTTGTGTAGAAGTACATTTCAGGTGAAATATATAACAAAGCAATGCAAATATTACAAAATGTGACATCAAAAAGTCTGTAAAGCACTAGATTTTTTAAAGCAACACTGTCCAACAGTGACACCAGCAGGTAAAGTTACAGTGGAAGTCTCTCGCTCGCTCTTGTCTGTGAACAGTGTTTACCAAGCATGTTGACTGATGAAAATATTTTGACTATTAAAAAGAACAACTGAACCATAATTCACAAATAAAATGTATTGTTTAAATTGTTAATAGCTTTTAATTTGGAATACATATAAAAATGTTTGAAAACACAAACTTAATGAGATTCATGCATAGCTTTAATAAATAGCAAATCAAGAAACAAACTTCATATGGTTAATGTAAAAATATGAAAATATAAATACATTTAGTTTCTGTTTTTTATGTAAGAAAAATTGAAAATATTATGTGTGAGGTGTAAAACTGTGAGGACTTTACCATCTTATTTTAGAGCACAATTGCACGACTCTGTTGAATTGCACATTCATTGTTGTAATAGAGTAACAAAACTTGTGTATACAAAGTATAAATACAAATAATTTTGTTGTTTTCTTGCATGGTATTTGTACTCTGATCTGTTTAGGTTGACCAGCTGCAATCTCACTGATCAGTGCTGTGAAATTTTGTCTTCATGCCTACAATCATCAAACTCCTCACTGAGAGAGCTGGACCTGAGTCGCAATGACCTGTGGGATTCTGGAGTGAAGCTTCTGTCTGATGGACTGAAGAGTTTGCACTGTCAACTCACCATACTGAGGTAATAAAACCAATAAAGATTCACTTGTTTTTGGAATTAAAGATACCTTTTGCTCTGGTCCTGGGAGTTTGTAATGTATCAGTAGATCCCAGTTTTGAGACTTTTGATTTGTTTTTACTGTAGTCTTTATTATAAGGAGATGAACAAAAACTGTTACTGAGATAAATTCTTCTCATTCAGCACTGTGCCATTGAGTAAAATGCTGAACCCAGAGTTATTCCATTTGTCAACGTGTGATTTAGTTCTAACTTCTCACTCTAGTGTTGTTGGTTGTGATGGCTACGTGTGTAGAGACACTGCTGTTACGCTACTTTCATAGATGTGGATTGCCTTTGTTTGTTTTTCATTAAAGTACACTTGAACTCTTCATCATCGTTTTCATCTGTGATAGAACAACCAAAATTAGAAAAACTTCCACATGTTTGAGGATCAGAATATCTTTCTGAGTTGTTGGCTTTTGAATAGAAAATTAAAAACAAAACAAAACCGATACATCTATCATACAGCGTTGTGTGGCTGTGGTGTCATGTGACAGGCATGACATGTCGCCAATGAAGGTAAGTGGAAATAAGTGAAAAAGTTTTAAAATAATGGAGAGAGCCAAAAATAATAAATGAGAGCCCCCTCAGGTCATCGAGGATGTTTTAAATTTACGTTCAAAAGAGTTAAAGATTACCTATGGGCAAACAAATTTGTGACGAAATTTATGTAATCAAAATGCAACAAAAAGTGTATCAACTAAGACTTTGAAACTACAAACAATTTTATAAAAATGTTTGCCAGAATGGGTTTACAAATATTTTACACAAATCTTCTGCTCGTGTTTCATGAATTAGGCCTAATGTGTGTAAAAAGTTTAAGATGAGCAACAAAGACCATCCAATATCTGTTACAAACAAGTTCACTATACAATATCCTCAATTGACATGAGAAAAAATAACATCTGGAGTTGATACATTTCTATACACTGAAATGTACATTTCTGTTTTTATCCCCATATCCATGATACAAACAAAGCATTTCCAAGTTTGCCAAAATCATTTCCAGGTCACTAAAACAGATGTAAATGTGTTTGCATGATGAGGGCTTGTACTTGATCATTTGCAATGTCACAGATCATATATGTGTGTGTGTGTGTGTGTAGATTATCTTGCTGTATGGTGACAGAAGAAGGTTGTTATTATCTGGCTTTAGCTCTGAGTTCAAACCCCTCACACCTGAGAGAGCTGGATCTGAGCTACAATCATCCTGGACAATCATTAGACGAGCTGCTCTCCAATCCATACTACAGACTGGAAAAACTCAAGTATGTTCAACAATATGTACAATTGGTTTTACACTGCTTGTCACGTCGATTAATTTAGAATATAGACAAATCATATAATAGTGTAATTGCCTAGATTTGCAATAATCTGCCCTATATTAAATCATTAATTTTAGTTTGTTTTATGTTTAAATAAAAACAGAACATGAATCTATCAGTTTGCCACTTCTACCATTCAAAGTGACATCAAAAACCACAAATCCCTTTACTCTGTCATTCACTTTGATAAGCAATTTAAATCAGTCCATTGACTCAGTGCTATCTGTCACTGCACTGTAAATGATTTACTATCACAACTTTTCACAAATTAGCTTAAGTTTGCCAATGTTGCTCAAATAACATAATATTTTGAGATTCTGTAAAATCAATATGTAAAAGAATCCAGGTTAGGATACCTTAAGCTTAACCAACTAATAATTTTTACAGAGAGATGTTGTTGCTCTAGAATGTAAATTGTGTGTTAATTCTGGATGTGTTCACTGTGAACAGATTCTGTTAAGAACACTGTTCTCACCTGACACTCTTCAAGGAGAGCGCCCAGGCTCGTGGTCCTCTCGGCTTGAGTCTCACTGTGGCTGAGGCTTATTGAGGATCTAGGTCTTGGGGATTGCAAATGGATCTATCGGAGGGGCTTGAGACGGGCGTTGCCTTATCTCTGCCCTCATCAGGTGGATCCTGTGCCTTTTCTCAGGGTTTAGAAGCACGCTCTGCAGTTTCTTCAGCCCAGAGAAAGGCACCACAACTATCCAGTTCTGAGGAGCTGGATGTTGTCATCGATCGACGCTGGAGATAAGGATTCACTACCTCATTATCAAGCCTCTGAGGAGTCAGAAGAGGTTGTCACTCATGCTGTTGCTAAGTTAAACATCGACTGGCCAGCAGAATTAGACAAATGTTTCCTGACCTCACAAGCGAAACCTGTCTGTTAGGTCTGCAATTCTTTCCCAATCTCCACACCGAGGTGTTGAGATTGTGGAAAAACCTGAACTCCTTTCGAGTACAAAGAACAAGCGCATCTTTAAGGGGCGATGTCTCATGTTGAGGAGACAATCCGTCTCCCCAGACGGCATTGTCCCTAAATCTTTTGTAAACATTGTTGGCATTAGTGTGTAGAGCTTATGTTTCATCTGGTCAGGCTACAGTTTGCTTGCAAACAATGGCACTTCTGCAAGCCTACCAGACACCAGATCATATTAGGAGAACTTGATGATGCCAGGGGAATCTCCGAGCTGCATCAAGCATTCGATCTCACTCTCCGCCACCAAGGATATGACAGAGCTGTGACCGTAAGACATATTTGTGGCTCACTTTAAGTGGCATCAAAGATAAAGATAAAATCTTTCTGGTAGACGATCCTCTTGCACCCTGGGCCACTTAGGTGACACAGTCTCTTCTGTCATCAAGTAGGAGCCTATATTCCAGGAGGCTACCAAGAAAGCAGCCAGCTGAAGCTCCACCCGCATCACTCTCGGGTCTCCATGATTGTTTGGCGGTAGCAGTCTCAAAACCCCAGCTCCTCATAACATGCCACACAAAATCAGAGCATCACCACTCGGACTCCCCTCCAGAAAGCAAGAGGACCGGGATGACACACTCACTTGCAGCTCTCTAAGGGTAGGGTGGATCTGAAGAATGTCCTGACTGCTAAGAAGGCTGTGTGAAAAATAAGACCTAATACCAGTGGTTTCTGGTCTCTGAGGGCAGTCCCAACCGAAGAGAAGCGGTTTACATCTCATTGCATAGGGCCCGTTTCCCCATGTCATCAGGGAGCCTTTCTGCCAACCCTGCCACCTTGTGTGCTTCAGGGTTCAGAGGTTCCCAGGGAGCGATCGTCCCAGTTTCCGGAATGCTCACACACTCTGAGGATGGCTCAAGAGCTCACAGTTCGGTTGTGACCTGCTACTGCACCACTAAAGGGCACCGAGCTGATTGCTCGGAAAACACCAGAAGCCAGTCTGCTTCCTTTAGTATTGGACAGATCGTCTCTCAGATCAGGATCAGGTCCGAGGACTGGTTTGTGACGATAGATCTCAAGGACACCTACTTCCACATATCTATCACAAGAATACAGAGTTCCTGAGGTTTACCTTTGGGGACAAGGGATAACAAAAATAAGGGTACTTCTCTTCTGTAGCTCTATCTTCCCGCACGGAATGCATGAACGAAGCATTGGCGCTGCTTTGCCTCCAAGGCATTTGAGTACTGAACTACACTGACGATTGCTTGATTCTAGCTCAATTGCAACAGTTAGGGGTTTGACATAAAAAAATGGAATAGAATAGAATAGAATAAAGTTAGGCCAGTCACTGTGAAACTATGAGACTATTGGGTCTGATGGCAGCAACATCCAATGTTATTAATTTGGGGCTAATGTGCGTGAGTATGGTGGTGGCTCAGGACCAGAGTGTTTTCTTTGAGGGGCAACCCATTTTGCATTATAATGGTCATGAGTATCAGGAATCAGTTCTTCCCAGGGAAAGCAAGAACCAATGTCAATGTGTTTCTTGAATGCAATGTAAGTCGCTTTGGATAAAACCGTCTCCCAAATGCAGAAATGTAAAAAAGTCAATTTGAGTCGATACTTTCGTGCCTTGACTATGTGAAGAACCCCTGGTTCTTATCCCAAGGTCACATGTTGGGAGCTCTTCGTCAACACAGAGTTCAAATGACAGATGCATCCCTCATGGTTTGGAGAGTGGTCCTAGCTCATGGTTTGGAGAGTGGCTCAGTTCAAGGCCTGTGGAGGGGACACCATCTCTCCTGGCACATCAATTGCCTGGAAATGGTGGCTTTCTTTCTGGCCTTAACACATTTGTGGTTACCTACATAAAATTATCAGGGGGTTTTCGCTTCCATTCACTTTACAAAATTGTTGCACCAAATCCCAAGGGGTCCCAAGGGAGGCTGCTCTCACTCAGGTCAGCTTACACCCCAGGAGACCAAAATAAGGGTGCAGACATCCTGTCAAGGCAGTGAATGAGGCCCGGGGAATGGAGACTCCACCCTGTCTTGTTGTCCACTCTGGTTTTCTCTCACACATCCAGCTCCACATTGATGCTATGGAACAGACTTGGGTGAGGTTTCGTCTGTACACTTTTTCCCCTGATTGCTCTGCTGGAGAGAGTTTGCCTGAACAGGGAGTTTATGCGATGTGCCCCCTCAGAGGGCAAGCCCACAATCTTCACAGTTTCGGGCAGGGGTGGAATATTGCTCTCCCTGCCTGGGATAACATGTGTCACGGATCATTCAGGGAGGACTCAAATGCGGGGTAAGAATTGTATTTATTTAAATAACGAAAGACAAAATGCGAAGAAAAACCCACAATGGGGAAAACATAACATAACCTGAGAAACTGAACACAAAGAATCAACCGGGTAGAACAGGCGATCTGACATCAGGAAACACACAGGCAGTAACACGATTCAAGTACATGTAATGACAATGACGCCACACCAGACAGCAAACATTGAGGGAACTATATAGGACACATGAGGGGAGGAGTGATCAGAGACAGCTGGGAATGATTACGGGAAACGAGAAGGCGGGGCAGACGCTAACGAGACACAGACAAGGGAGGAGGAGCAGTGCCACGGCTCTGTCACAAGAACACTGGAAACGAGACTGAGACTGACAGAACCGTGACAACATGTTCCTCCTGATCGGAATCTCTCAAGTAGAGCCGTCGAGCAGGGACACCATGTCACGGTTCTGTCAGGTTCAGTTCCGGTTCCAGTGTTTCCAGTGACAGAACCACACTGCTCTCTCTCCTGTGTGTTTGTCTCGTTAGCGTCTGCCCCGCCTCCTTGTTTCCCATAATCATTCCCAGCTGTCTCTCATCATTACCTCCCTCATGTGTTCCCTATTTAATCCCAGTGTGTTTGCTGTCCTGTGTCGTGTCGTTGTCATTATGTTCTGCTTCTTGGTGTTTGGGTTAAGTGTACCGTTCCATCCGGTTTGTTCCAGTTTAGTTCTATGTCTTAGTTCAGTTATGTTTTCCCCCTCGCGGGTGTTTCTGTTGTGAGTTCTGATTTATGTTTCTTTTGTTATAATAAATCCCTGTTTTTCCCCTGCACTTGAGTCCTCCCGTATCAATTCCGTGACAGAACGACACGACCCATGAGGACTCAGCGGGGAGAGGGATTCCGTTCTCCTCCAGCCACCATGGACCCCAGCCTATCTTTCCACCAGTCACTGCAATCAAAGATACTGGGCTCCCTTCGTCAGCGTGGGTCAGATTTGAAGACTTTTGCCCAGAAGTTTGGCCTGAATGCAGCGGGGCTGGTGTTCAATGAGGCTGATCTCAAGAACCTCTTCAATGCCGCCCTAGATGAGCCTTTAAGCTGGAGGAGGATGAGGGGGCTGGAACATCTGGACTTTTGGGAGTTCGTGGAATTCCTCACCACGCCCCCCACCGATGTTCCGACCCCAGAGGAGGCCGCAGACTCTACACCTCACCGCCGGAGAAGGAGAAGGAAAGGGGCTCCTTCCCTTTCCAATGGCCCAGGGGCCGTCGTCCCAGAGCCTGCAGCCAGCCAGGGGGCCGTCGTCCCAGAGCCTGCAGCCAGCCAGGGGGCTGTCGTCCCAGAGCCTGCAGCCAGCCAGGGGGCCGTCGTCCCAGAGCCTGCAGCCAGCCAGGGGGCAGTCGTCCCAGAGCCTGCAGCCAGTCAGGAGGCCGAAGCACCTCTTATCAACCCTGCCAGGGCCAAGAGGGCTGTTGACCTTTTTTTTGTTTTGGCGGCCCTGCGTGCCTGGAAGATGCACGGGGCTGCCCACCCAGGGTCTGTGCAGCTTGACCCACCGGCCGACCCAGAGCCCGTGCAGCCTGACCCGCCGGCCGACCCAGAGCCCGTGCAGCCTGAGCCGCCGGCCGACCCAGAACACGTGCTGCCTGACCCGCCGGCCGACCCAGAACCCGTGCTGCCTGAGCCACCGGCCGACCCAGGACCCGTGCAGCCTGACCCGCCGGCCGACCCAGAGCCCGTGCAGCCTGACCCGCGGGCCGAACCAGAACTCTGCCTGCCTGACCCGCGGGCCGAACCAGAACTCTGTCCGCCTGACCCGCGGGCTGAACCAGAACTCTGCCCGCCTGACCCGCGGGCCGACCCTGAACTCTGCCCGCCTGACCCGCGGGCCGAACCAGAACTCTGCCTGCCTGACCCGCGGGCCGACCCTGAACTCTACTTCCCTGACCCGCGGGCCGACCCTGAACTCTGCCTGCCTGACCCGCGGGCCGACCCTGAACTCTGCCTGCCTGACCCGCGGGCCGACCCTGAACTCTGCCTGCCTGACCCGCGGGCCGACCCTGAACTCTGCCCGCCTGACCCACGGGCCGAACTAGAACTCTGCCTGCCTGACCCGCGGGCCGACCCTGAACTCTGCCCGCCTGACCCGCGGGCCGACCCTGAACTCTGCCCGCCTGACCCGCGGGCCGAACCTGACACTCCGGCCTTGCCGGACCCGCCCAATCCACCGACTCTGCCGGAGCCCACCTGGCTCAATCCGCCAGTTCCGCCCGATCTGCCGGCTTTGGCGGAGCCCACCTGGCTCAATCCGCCGACCCCGCCCGATCTGCCGGCTTTGGCGGAGCCCACCTGGCTCAATCCGCCGGTCCCGCCCGATCTGCCGGCCCTGCTTGAGCCACCCTGGCTCATTCCCCCTGTTCCTCCCTCCCTGGACATTATGTATTGTTGGGGATTTCTTTTTCTGGTTATGTGGACTGTTTTTTTCTGGGTTTTGTGGTTTGGACCTTTTGGTATTTGTTTTTTTTCCTTGGTTGCCCTGTTTTGATTTTCATTGATATTGTCTGTTTGCCCTTCCTCCCACTCGTTCCTGATTTCCCATATATATTTTTTTTATCTTAGTTCTTCCTTCTTAGCTCCCTGTCCTGTATGTTTCATGCGGTGTGGTATGGGGTTTCGTTTTATGTAGGAACGCCATGGGGCGTTCCTTTGAGGGGGGGTAGTGTCACGGTTCTGTCAGGTTCAGTTCCGGTTCCAGTGTTTCCAGTGACAGAACCGTGGCACTGCTCTCTCTCCTGTGTGTTTGTCTCGTTAGCGTCTGCCCCGCCTCCTTGTTTCCCATAATCATTCCCAGCTGTCTCTCATCATTACCTCCCTCATGTGTTCCCTATTTAATCCCAGTGTGTTTGCTGTCCTGTGTCGTGTCGTTGTCATTATGTTCTGCTTCTTGGTGTTTGGGTTAAGTGTACCGTTCCATCCGGTTTGTTCCAGTTTAGTTCTATGTCTTAGTTCAGTTATGTTTTCCCCCTCGCGGGTGTTTCTGTTGTGAGTTCTGATTTATGTTTCTTTTGTTATAATAAATCCCTGTTTTTCCCCTGCACTTGAGTCCTCCCGTATCAATTCCGTGACACACCAGGTCCGGAAACCATACTCTTCCTGGCCTCTGAGGGGACACATCTTATAAACTCTGGACTCTCAATCAAGGTCATTCTCCACTCCAGAGCTCCTGCCACAAGGAGACTGTTTGCCTTGAAGTGGAGACTCTTGATCAAAAATGATCAGTGAACAATTCAAGTCTGTAGTTCAATACTTGAGGATCTTATCCAATGATAGATGCTCTGAATCAGGAACAAATGCTGGAGAACAAACAGAAGATCTCAAAGGATCTTCATTAGAAGAAACAATGGATAGATTTAGGAGATACAGTTCTTGTGATAATTTACTCACTTTCACATCTATTGAAATAAGTATGACTTTAATATAAATGGGTGCTTTTATTATTAGTGTAGCAAAGTTAGCCCCAGGTTAACTAGTTGAAAACTAGTTTTTGGGTGATAATACATATGCCCATAACCCATATAAACAGAATGAAGTGCACTAGCGTTGAACTATGTATTAATGAAAATATGCAAACATGCAAAACTGATTTTCTGTAAAGATATTCTGACACTGACAAAGTGTAAATTTACAGAGACATTTATCATAGTCAAATACAATATATCATGTAAAGTATGAGGATAAAAAACATCCACGTATATTCTATAATATGGCAATTATTATTATGTAAAATGTGTGGCATCTTTTGTTTTTGTAGTGTGGATCATGGAGGAGAGTTCAGGATTACAACAGGACCACTAAAATGTAGGACGCATACACAAACACTCCTTAATGGTGGTTGTTTTGTTGTTATAAATGTTATTATTTATCTTCTTGTGTTCAGATGCATGTTATCTCACACTGGATCTAAACACCGCAAGCACTCTTATTGCTCTGTCTGAGAAGAACAGAAAGATGGAACATGTTTCAGAGGAACAGTCATATCCTGATCATCCGGAGAGATTTGATGAATGGTGTCAGGTTCTTTGCAGTGAGAGTCTGACTGGACGCTGTTACTGGGAGGCTGAATTCAGAGAGAGGGCTGATATATCAGTGACATATAAAGGAATCAGCAGGAAAGGTTTTAATTATGACAGTTTAATTGGATTCAATAAAAAGTCTTGGAGTCTGAACTGTTTTGAAAACAAATTCATTGTCAGACACAATATTAAGAAAAAAGTCATACCTGCCCCTTCACATCCAAACAGAGTAGGAGTGTATCTGGACTGGCGGGCTGGAACTATATCCTTCTACAGTGTTGATGACACACACACACTCACACACTTACACACATTCAAAACCACATTCACTGAACCCCTCTATGCTGGATTTGGCCTTTATTATAAAAGCCCAGTGTCTCTGCAAGAATAAATAACTTCCTTTGAAAAACAACTGCAATGCACATACAGTTGAGAGAAAGAAATACTCTCCATCATTTAAATGTATGCATTTGGCTGATGCTTTTATCCAAAGCAACTTACATTGCATTCAAGGAACACATTGAATCAGTTCTTGCTTGCGCTGAGATTGAACCCATGACCATGGCATTGCAAGCACCAATCACTACTAATTGAGCTACAGGAAAGCTGTAGCTCTCACAATGTGTTCTCTCACAATATATCTGTCTTTAACATGAGTTTTAATGAGTGATCCAGTTTGTGGAGTTCTTTTCCCTGCTTTTAACATCTATTTTACACTGATTGTAATTTCTACCATATTGTTTTTTTTTTTTATCATTACTGGATTAAACACTAAAATATAGAATGTAAAAATGAAAATCAATTATATGGTTAAGGTAAAAATGTACTGAGTAATGTAAGTAATGTACTGAGGTGGAATTTTTGTTGTCACTACAATGTAAGGAAGAAATGATTTGGTGGTTGGTTTAAAAATATTTGTGAATCACCTGTAGTGTATTCATAACTATGGATAACATAATGGATGCCTGATGGCACTATGCTCAAGATCCTGATCTGCTCAAGCTTAAAGATACTAAAAATAAATGCATATAATTATGTACACTTTTATCATGTGGTTTTCTTCTTCTTTTTTATGTTGTAATTATTAATTTCATGGTTCTGAACACAAAAGAAGCATGTATCAGCCAGCATGCCATCAGCACCAGGTCCGTCAGCTCTACCCACTCGTTCACAATCATCAGAATATATCCTGTTTCTGTCACGGCTCTGTCATTCTAGTTTGGTCTTTTCGAGTGTCTGTTGACAGAGCCCTGACACTGCCCCTTTAATTGTGTCTTGTCCTTGTGAACCCCGCCCATCTTCTTACCTCGTTCCCTTGAGTGTTGTCAGCTGTTCACAGCTCGTTACCTTTCCTCATGTGTTCCTATATATAGCCCTTTGTGTTTGCTGTCCTTTGTGGTCTTGTTGTCTTTCCAGATCCAGAGCTGTGTCCCCTGCCTTGCCTCCTGGTTAGTTATGTTATAGTCTTGTGTTTATTAGCGTGTTTGCATTATGTTATGTTTTCCCCCTCGTGGGTTGTTTCCTTTCTTATATTATGGTTTTTTTTGTTATTATAAATAAATCTTCCTTTTTCCCCTGCATTTGAGTCCTCCTCTACCGAGTCGTGACAGTTTCATGACAGCATGACAAACCAAATTAATACTATACTATCAATGAAACCAAAAGCTGACACAGAGATGTGTAGCTAAATAATTACAATATAAAGTCATTAAATAATAACAATGAAAAGTTTACTACATACACACAATTCGCAATATTGGATGTTCCATTTTTGCTCTTTTATGTTTAGCACAGAGGCTCTTGAAATGTACCACTTCTGCTGCAGATTTTTAAGTGATTTTGAAACTTTTATCCAAAGCAACTTACATTACAATTGTGGCGAGCAGGGCGGGGTCGAGGGACCGTGAGAGCATCACGAGAGCAGGTGGCGTGATTGAGAATGAGCGTCACCTGCGAAGCCACCGGTGTCTCTCGTCTCATGGAGGAGCGGAGACATTAAAGGAGGAGCGACGACAGTGAAAGCGAGAGAGGACCAGGCCTGGGACTTTATGGTGTGTTTTGTGTGGGCGGCAGTTGACCGTGAGGGACTGCCGCCATTGTGGTTATTTTGGATTTATGTTTTATTTTATTATTAAAGTGTTTAAACGTCTGGCGGTTCCCGCCTCCTTCCTCTCTGAACATAACTCCGTTACAACAATAATATGGGAACAGTCCTCATGGGACAACAACAGAGACTGTGAGTTCATTATTTATACCCTTATTTTTGAACCTGCAGTCTTTTTACTTCTCAACACTACACCAAAGTTTAGAATATAGGAGCATTTAGAATTCAGACTCTCTTTTTTATTGTATTTGAGGAAACATTTGTAGTTAAACTGTCAGACCTGATAAAAGGAGATCATTCAGTGTCAGACTACTGTTTGTACAGTCTCCTGCAGTGCAGCATACTTTGCCATGTTAGGTAATTGGGTAATCCTGATACTACACAACAACTCAGAGAACTACAGAAAATGTATTACAAATAACGTTTTTAACTTTTACATGAATAAATGTTTGTATAGGTGTAACACTTCAATTAAACAATGTACAACAGCGTTTTTTTGACTCTTGGAATTAAGTAGTTTTTTTTCTACAAGAAGCCTTACAAAATTTTGAGGTGCAACTTTCTGCTTACTGTCAATATGGTACCATTACAGTCCCCCCCCCCCCCCAAAAAATTAATTATCATTACATACTTATTGGAATGTTAGTATTTAATGTTATTACTTAATGTTGTAAAGTTGGTTACAAACTGTATTTGGGAAAAATCCCTGGGTTTTCATTAGGAACAGGCTTGGGTAGTGCTTGGGCAGGGAGCATGAGCGGAACAGCGAACAAGGAGCTCAGGTTTTGGGCCCAGTTCATGAAGCTCAGGATCTGGGAGCTTGAGTTCAGGAAGCTCGGGTTCTCTCGCTTTAGCCGGTTGGAGAGCAGCAGGGGCAGAGAAAGAAGGTGCGGTACGGGCAGGCTGGCAACGGGCGCTGTTGTGGGCGCTGACACAGGCTGACGAGCGGCGGATGCTAGTCCTGTCAGGATGTGTGGAAAGATGAGTGAGGACTCAGTAGAGGATGGGGATATTTATTAAACAAGAAGTTAAAACAAAAACACAACAAAAACTACCCTGAGGGGAAAAAAAGAGACTTAACTGACTTGACTAGGAAACAGACAAAACAGGAACATGACAGCAAACATCACCATCATACGACAACGAACCAGCACAAGAAAGCAAAACGAAGAGATTAAATAGAGAGCACATGAGGAGGATAATGAGGGGGAAAATAGCTGAGGAAAATCAATGTAACAAGGGAACAAGGCGAGCGGGGTTACACAATGACAAGACATGAACACACAGTCAATATGAGAGTGCATAGCCACGTGTCCACATGAAACAAGAGACAGCGCGCAGCTTGTGAAAACACGAACCGTGTGCTAAACATTACACACAGACGAGATAGAGCGCGGCTTGAGCAAAGTTCGAAACTGCACCCTCTCACAAGACATAGAGTGCACGAGAACGAGCGAACACTCCCAGGGACAGGGACAAACACATGGGCCATGAATGTCCAAATCCCAAAACAAAACCAAAACTGAACAAGACCAAAGTCTCCAGACATCATAACATCAGACAAGAGAGCGCGCGACTAGAAATCATGCGCCACCACAAAACATGAGCCATTATGGTAGTGTCAAAGCTCTGCCACAACACCTAGAAATCACTAGACCGAATGTGGCAGAACCCTGACAAGTCCAGGCTGTTGAACAGCAGGCACTGATGCAGACTGGTGAGGAGCGGGTGTTAGCGTAGGCTCACGTTCATATGGCATTGGAGAGGTGGCTGGCTGGTTTTGCTGCCTGGATCAGGGGTAGACGCTCTCCAGTCTGGCGGTGTCTGGGAGGTCCCTAGACTGGTGATAGTTCGCCCTGATCCAGAACAGCGAATTCAGAGTTGCATCATCAAGCGTCGTGACAGCAGTGAGCAAGCTGAATTCCGGGGTGAACGGTAGAAAGTCTGTGTGCTTATGGGCGATGTTGATGAACCAATTGTGATCTTCTCCACAGAAAAAGTCACGACTGTTAGAATCAGCCAGTCATCTATGTATTTCAATATGTTGCTGTGGCGAGCAGGGCGGGGTCGAGGGATCATGAGAGCGTCACGAGAGCCGGTGGCGTGATTGATAATGATAGTCACGTGTGAGCCATCGTCCTCTCGTCTCACGGAGGAGCGTAGGCATAAAAGGAGGAGCGACGACAGTGAAAGCGAGAGAGGACTAGGCCTGGATTTATGTTATGTTTGTGTGGGCGGCAGTTGACCGTGAGGGACTGCCGCCATTATGTTTATTTTGGATTTATGTTTTATTTTGGCATTAAACGTCTGCCGGTTCCCGCCTCCTTCCTCCCTGAACATTTAACTTTGTTATAGTCGCAAGTCACCAGCACTGCATTCAGGCATTTTATATGGTGACAAATCTAAGCCAAATGAAAGAACCCAATACTGGTAAGCTACATCCCCTAAAGCGAATTAGACTTCCTGTGCGTCCTTAAGGTTGATTGTGACAAACCAAAGTCTTTGATTTATTTTGATTGTCAGGATTTTAAACTCGTAAGTTCTGAGAGAACGGTTCAGATTGCGAAGGCCTAAAATCACACAATACTCATATAACTTCTTTTTTTTGGAGCCAGAAAAAAAAACTGCTCTAATGACTCTTTCTCTCTCTGGGAGGAGAACATGCTTTATGGCCTATTTCTCCAGTTGAATTAATAATTATTGTAATAGCAAATGTGTCAGCTTCGATTTCACAATTGTGGAGAACATGCTGTTGAAGTATGTGCAAACTGTATTCTGTAACCTTTTTCTACGGTTCTACCTTTTCCTCAAAAGAAGGGAATGAGATGCTGTGTTCCTTTGCCACACCATCCTGAATGACAGAGCCTAGTGCTCCATCACACGCTACGTCACAACACATTGCTAATCACTACTAGATAAGTGTCGTCATCCAACGCAGCGTCTTGTTCCCTTCTCAGCGAACAACAGTTACATTCGTAACTTGAGACATTTTTCATTGTCTTTTACTCAGTATGAGTCAGGACATTTAGTTACCAATATATTTATTAAAAACATTGAGAAATTGAACATTGACTGTGAAATTGACAGATTTTGTAAAATAAAATAATATTTTCATATCTGACAGTGTTGACAAAAATTAGAGAAAGCTTTGAAACCTTTGAAATAAATAGCTGTCAAGATATACAGTAATAGTGTTTCTCTCTTTACAACATACAATTGTGTTTTTCTGTTGGGGTGGTGAGTGATAATGTAATATTCACTTTGATTGTATGAGAAAAGATAAGAAAATGTTACATTTGTGTACATCTGATTAATTTCAAAGTGTAAATGTTGTTTTAAAATCTAATGACAGGTGAAACTGTGGTACATGTTCTGTCTCCAGAATTATTGACTGGATGGTTTGTCATTTCAAGGTCAAATGAGTATGTGACATCCAAAGCAGTATGTTCATCTTTCCACCAGAGGTCTCTGTCACCCTCTTGTTGAAATGGAGTGTCTGAATTTTTGTACATTGTGTTATGTGATGCGCCTCTTCCTGTCTACATCATTTGTGTCTCCTTAATATCTGTTAAGTATATCTATGAATTTCTGTAACTGTCTTTATAGAATGAGTTTTATTTTAAAGATTCTTTGTAGAGTTATTTCTTTCTGTAAGTATTGTTTTTTTTTCTTCCTTGATATAATATAACTGAACTAAACGTAATTGAAAAGCATTTGAATTTTCTCCATCATAGGTAGACACTACAGATATCACAGATATCATACTTGATGAAATATATAATAATTGTTTCATATCCCTCAGAATTTGTGTCTGTGTCTGGTGTTTGACCCGCTTTTACATGCGGTGATTATAAAGGAGGAGGTTCCTGCGCTCATGCTGGAGGATGAAAACAGGAGGCTCAGTTTGTGCTCCAGCAGCTCAGGAGAGAGATGTGACGACACACGCTGTGATTTCAGGTGAGAATCTGCTGATTAAATGAGCACTGAATGCATGACACAGATATAACACATCAGTCAGATCACTAAATTAGTGTCCTTTTAGCAATTATTGCATGCCGGCTGTTATACCAGGTATTATATTTTTGTTGAATTATAGCACAGAACATGGTGCTATGTTGTAAAAATATCTTTTCTGATCAAAACTTCCTTTTTCAAAATCTACTTGACTCAGAATTGTCTATGGCAGATTTCTAGGATGATGTGCATTAGTATTGTTTCTGTATATCAACTATCTGTATAAGAACTAATCTACCAAGCATCAGAATATGCTTTCATTATAATTGAATAGCTCTTGAGAACGTGACTTTCCGGTTCATCTGTGAGCGTGAGCTGCTGTTCATAGTGCTGAACGCAGTACACAATTCAGTTACTTTAATCTACTGTTATGAATTATAAAAGAACAATCCATGACGGTTTATTTCATCTATATGATGCTGCTAGAATGTGATATTAAGTGATTAATTCTCATCTTTATTCTACAGGGAAGTAGTTTGGATGATCATGGCTGGACTTGAATGCAACAAATATATGTGTCTCTTACCATCAAGATGGAGCTGATTGGAAGTGACACCACGAGGAGGATGATGCAGAGTATAAATTTCATCATTGTTTTGTGTCTTTCAGTCTTATTGTTTCGTACCCATCCCATCTCATCAGGTGATGCACATCAGAGGTCAGTGATACCCAGGGCAGCATCCCGCTCAGTGGCGAGGATGGATGGCGATATCATCATCGGCGCCCTGTTTTCTGTCCATCATCAACCAGCGGCAGACAGGGTCTCGGAGAGAAAGTGTGGCGAGATCAGAGAACAGTACGGGATCCAAAGAGTGGAAGCGATGTTTCACACACTGGATAGAATAAACGCTGATCCCAACCTTCTTCCCAACATCACTCTGGGTTGTGAAATCAGGGACTCCTGCTGGCACTCATCAGTGGCTTTGGAACAGAGTATTGAGTTCATAAGAGATTCTCTCATCTCCATCCGTGATGACAGAGACGGGCTGAAGTGGTGTGTTGAGGGAAACCCTTCCGCTCAGCCTCCGTCCACCAAAAAACCCATTGCTGGTGTGATTGGACCTGGATCCAGCTCAGTGGCCATTCAAGTTCAGAACCTGCTGCAGCTGTTCAATATCCCTCAGATTGCGTACTCGGCTACAAGCATTGATCTGAGTGATAAAACACTCTTTAAGTACTTCCTTAGAGTCGTGCCCTCTGACACTCTTCAGGCCAGAGCTCTCTTGGACATTGTTAAGCGCTACAACTGGACGTACGTGTCAGCAGTTCACACTGAGGGTGAGTTATAGCTCTTCTGTAGCTCAGGATAGTATATGTACTGGAATTCAAAAGTATTAAGATGTTTCTACTGAGAAATAAAATAGAAACAAATGACTATTTTTATGTAATCTTTTGGGAGAATTTAAAAAGAAATGTTTAGTATTGAAATCTTTGAGTTTTGATTGCAGAATCGGAGCGTGGAATGAGAAGAAACAGGGAATTAAGCTTTCTATTTTCTTTCCCTTTAGTCTCATTGATATCCATGAGAAACATTTAAATAGCATGAAATGTAAGTTAATAGATCTTAAATAGATCTGATCAAATATCATTGGAATCCTCAACCACTCAGGGTCAAAACTGTCAATAGACGAGCCATTTTTTAACACCATATCATTATAAAGAGATTGATATTGGTCTCATATCAAACAAAACACATTATTTCAACTACTACCTAATCTGTGATTAAAAAGTAACACTGTAATCTTCTTAATAGCATTTGAAAGCACACTCAGGGTCACAAGCTGAGCTCTCAAATCATTCAATGAAATAAATGTCAGTGTCATAATCTGTAGTCTCATTCATTCATTTGCTTATTATTTCCATAAGTCGTTATTCATTTTGTTTGTTCATTTGTTCTCTCAGTTGTTCATTCTTCATTCATTCACTGAAGTTATTCAATGCTTTTTTAATTGAATTGTGAATATAGATGTTACGTTGTCTAACTACTTTGCTATTCAGAAAATACAAATTTTTTGTCATTCCAATTCAATATCCTGAATTGAAAGGAACCAAAACTTACATTCCAGATACTAACTGATAACTCTATATAGTTCCATATAGTTTTTGTGTCATATTATTAAGCTAGGACATAATAGATCAGGCTAAATCAGTCTGCAGTTTTCATCTGCTCTAAAGACCTTTGAAGATGTTGCTAAATTGTCCATCTTATTGTATTTGCACTGCAGTCCCAGGTGATCTGAATCCCAGATGCTTGTTTTGAATATTGTTCTTCAGGGAACTATGGCGAGAGCGGGATGGAAGCCTTTAAGGAACTGGCATCTCATGAGGGCCTGTGTATCGCACACTCTGACAAGATCTACAGCAATGCTGGGGAGAAACACTTTGACCGGCTGCTGAGGAAACTGCGTGAGCGTCTGCCCAAAGCTCGTGTGGTGGTTTGTTTCTGCGAGGGAATGACTGTTCGTGGTCTCCTCATGGCCATGAGACGCCTTGGTGTGGCTGGAGAATTCCTCCTCATCGGCAGGTGACTATAAGTTTAGTTTTCAGTTTAGTGCAATGTGGCACTTTAGGGACACTAAGGACTTTTAGAGGAATTAAAGCATAATCCTTAATAGTTTCATAAAGCACCAGATCTATCAGAGGGATTCTGCTTAGAAATGCTCGTGATTCCTGTTGCTGCAGGTTTCGATTAATGAGATATTAAAATGATTGATGACTGTCCCTTTGTGGTCTGTTTTTACTCAGCAGAACCCTCTCTTGTTGGTGTAAAGTATTTTCAAGCCTCTGTCTTGATGCCAGTGCAGTCTCAATGGAGTGAAAAGAGGAACATCATTTGGCCAAGGCTGTTTTATTCTAGGTCAAGGAGACCGTTTTAAAGGAGGCTAATTCAAAGCAGTTTACTAAAAGACATACTAGTCACACCAGGAAAATTTGACTTGTTAAAAGTGTGTGCACAGCATCCATTACAATTATTCTGTTTTTTAGAATAGAAAAAAAGCAATAGTTATAAAAAAGTATCTCAAAGATTCTAAATTGTAGAAGTTATGATTGTATAAAAACTAGATCAAAAGTCAAACCTCTGTGCTCCACAGGAAAAAGTAGCAGTTATCAGAACAATCGAACTGAGCATGATATCATTTGGCTGTACAGTGAGCACTATTTGAGTCACAGACCTATTATAGTTCTCTTTGCTATGACTTTCTCAGAGTCATCTAATTTTTTTGAGGTTTTCACTATTCAAAGAGAAAAAAATACAGTAGGAGAGAGACACTATGTTCTGAACAAAAGTGTGTATATAATCTGCGTGTCACTTGAAGGTTTTAGATCCAGTCACTAGGTGGGTCCCAATTTGCATACTTATGAAATATTTTATAATGTTTTTAAGTATTAGTAGTGCAAGTAGTCTATTTATACTGAAAATTATAAAAAAAAGAAAAACTGCACTTCGAAAACCGTAAGATGCAATAAATTAATGGAACAAACGAAATGTGGAATGTTGGACACTTCATGCACTCAACTGTCACAGCTTCAGTTACGCAATAGAGCGGGAGGGGCATCCGACTCCAATGTTGAATGACAAAATAAAATTCATACACTACATGTGGACAAGTGCATAGTGTATAAGCGCATAGTGCATATTTTGGGATGCAGCTACAGTCTTCCAGCAGAGCTGTTTCTATGAGTTTTGTATGCAACTCAAATGCTCTGCTCTCACTCGGGTGTTAAAGCTGCTGTTGGTTAATTTGACAGATGAATTTCCACCTCAAATTTTGACATTTCCAATGTGATGAGACTTTACAGTTTTTTTTTTACGTCATCAACTTTGATATTACTCAGTCACTTTAGTTACAGTATATAGATCCTGTTGCACGTTCACAGAGACAGTATTCAAGAAGTTAAGCAGTGGTGGGACCATGTGAACAGAATATCACAACACTGAAATTCTCAAAACATTCTCAAAACCGGCCGTGGTGGAAAATAAAACTGTCTATCAAGAGTTATGTTACCTAAAAACTGGATTGGACTTCTTCAGACATGTTTCTAAAGTTAAGCCAGTTGATTTCTTTCATGCTTGAGCACAAATTGAAATGTCTAAATTGATTAATGATCTAGTAAGATTTCTATTTGGGTAGGGGGGAGCCTAATGCAATCCTGTTGCTTCTGGTTAGCTAAAGCCGCCCCTTTATATGCATAGCTATTTATTGTTCGAAGCATAAAGTTAACTACAACTGCTACTAGGTGGCAAATTCCGACAGTTGTGTCTGAATGTCTTGTGCATTAAATAGGTGGCTTAAGTCCTTTTCAAGGCTTGAGTCAACAACTAACTGAATGAATGAACCAATATCTAGCCATGTTAGCCATGTCTGAATCAAATTAACCAAAAAAAATCATTATGCATTCTTTGTATATAAGATTTGTTAAGAACAAAATTATGTGACAACAGTCAATGGAAACCAAAATCATAAACCCACTGAGGGCTGGATTCAAAATTATACCAAAAATCAGCGTAAAAAAATTGAAGTTACAGGTTTATCCAAATTGCATGAAGATCAAGTGTAAGACCCCTTCGTGACTGTATGCACTCATGACAACATCTGGCTCCTGATGAGATCTGGTGTCATCTGGTGTCCTGAAGGAATCTCCTCCCAGACCTGGATCAGGGTATCAGTAGCTCTTGGACACTCTGGGCTGCTATTTGAAGGCTTCGGATGCTCTGATACAGAATGTCCCAGAGGTTCTCATTTGTATTCAAATCTTGTGAACAAGAGGACCAGTCAGTGCCATTAATGCCTTCATCATCTAAATACTGCCTACATACTATAGCCATATGAGGCCCGTCATTATAATGCACCAGGAGGAACCGAGGGTCAGTTTGGTAAGAAACATGCACACGTGTCTCCTGCTAGAGGTTATTTTGTAGGGCTCTAGCAGTGTTCCTGCTGTCCCTCTTTGCACAAAGAGAAGAACCGTTGTGTGTGACAGATCGACAGATCACACCCTAAGAACCTAGTAGCAATCTTTCCATCACCATGGAAGAGATTTGCTTTGTCTACCAGGATGAGCAGGCCATAGAGGGATATGTGGAGGAGTTTGTGGAGGACTTGATAGATTTGTTCTGGATCAGCTTGGACCCAGAGCTTTGGCCATTCATCCCATTGGGAGAAATGGGCTGGATACTGGAGCAGTACCTGGACTTGGTACTGAGGAGCGTGGGCTCACCCTATACGGTCGGTGTGGTGAAGAAGGCCATTCCATCTCTTGCCCGTCTGACACCATCAACCCTCTTCAAGCAGGGTTACTCGCCGGACTCAGTGAAACAAGTCCTGCCTTGCCTTCAACCATTGTGTGTGACAGTTAGATAAGACACATGTCTGTATGAGTTAGAGTTTTTCACACATGACATGGCAAAAAAATCCAAGACAGATTTAATTTGACCTAAAAATCTTTCGGTCTTAATTAAAATCAACCCCTGGGACATAAAAGTGCCTGAAGTTGAAGAAACACTTGATTATGGCATTTCTTTAGTAATAAAAAAGTTGTAATCACAATGTGGAGACACAATGCTTGTCAGCTGCTCGTGGTAAATTTTTGTCATCTGTGAAATATGAAGTGTCAACTAATAATAGTCAGTCTTTGGTGTTCTGCCAGGAAGATGCTGAGAGGCAGATGGTGCTGATATTGCCATGACCATAGAAAGATACCTTCATCATGAGCTCAAGCAACACAAGTTCAAGCAGGAATGGACTGGGAATAAAAAACCTGGGAGCAATGCTGGCCTAATATAGACTACTGCCTGCTAAAATATACTCTGTATATCATGATATTTTGATATGCCAGCAGTTTATGCATGGCAGAGACAGCCGGTTGCTCACTATTTAAACGCAAAGTAAACATTCTGCGTGCTGAGTCTGTGCTAAAGTAGGTCAATGCACTCGTGTTATTTAGGCTTTGCAGGTGATAGAAACTGGTAATGATTAGGTTCCTAATTAGACCTTTTGTGACCTGTTTCCTTCAGTGATGGCTGGGCGGACAGAGATGAGGTCGTGGAGGGCTATGAGCAAGAAGCTGTTGGCGGCATCACTATGAAGCTACAGTCGGAGGAGGTCACGTCTTTTGATGACTACTACCTGAAGTTACGGCTCAACACAAACGATAGAAACCCCTGGTTTGCTGAATTTTGGCAGCATCGTTTCCAGTGTCGCCTCCCAGGACATCCGCAAGAAAACACGAATTATAAGAAGAACTGCTCAGGTACGAGGAGTGAGAGAGAGACTGTATATGGGTCATTCGTGGTATGCAGTACATTTTCAGTACCAAATATGCTAGATAAAATATTAATGAATTCATATGAGTTAGTTTTCTTTTATTAAAGTATCCCAGTTAAAGACTTTGTTAATTTGTTAGGATGAAGGTTATGCACTTAATTTCTTAAATGGCTGGAAAATATTTAGAATTTATTTAGAATTTATTTATTTTATTTATTTACTCCAGGTAGTTCTTCATATTTTCCTTTCTCTGATTGAACTGTGTCAAGATTTGTGGGGTTGTTTCTTTACATTATCTTTATCTTTTGCCCTTTACAATTTTCTGTGAAGTTTTTCACTATAACCGTGTGATCCTCTTTAGGGCTGGGTGCTCTGGACAAAAAAACATATTTTTGGGCTGAATGGTGATACAATACAATAAAATAAATCAAATCTAAATGCTAGCAGGTAGAAGGAACACATTCAGTTAGTGATTATATTAGCCTACATTTGATAACAATATCCTACAATAAGTACTCGACAGTTACTGCTCTAAAGAATATATACTTAAAAATATACATGCTGCACATTTAATATCCAACAACAAATATTTACCAAAATTGTGCTATTTTATTGCAAATAAGGAGACTCATCCACACATGACAGCTAAATTGAAATATTTGCATGACTTTCTATCATGTACAGATAATATGTAATATGTTCGTTATGAGCTGAGGAAAGCACAGCATTGTTAACTATATCTTACCAGTTATTTTGAAGCTCTTAATATAAAGCATGTCAAATGTTTTGGATTATTGACTTTGCCTGCTCTATTTATTATTTTTCAGATGCGCTCATAATATCAAACAACTGTGGGCTGTGTACGGTATTGCCTCGTTCTATAGCCTATTGTTAAAAAAAAATCTATCGATATATCACACAACTCAATTTCCCACCCAGACCAAATCCTCTTAAATGGCCTTACTCTTTGCTACCAGTTATTATAAAAATCTGTCCAACAATTTAGGTGATTATTTCTACTATACTTCTTCGATAATGAGGTAGAGCTTTAGCTCTCTGCTAAATGTTAACATCATCTTAGCCATGCTGTTGATTTTATATATATATATATATATAAATTGCAATTGCAACACAAGCATATAGATTTTCTTAAAATAAAAAAGTTTTAAAGGTACTGCAGAAGATGAATGACCCATTTTGCATACAGTATATCTGTAAACCTGGGAAATCAGTATTTCCCAAAAACAATAAACATAAAATAAAATACTTGCTTATTCGGTTTGAAAAAATTTAAAGGCATATTTTTGTGTTTTTTGCTCTTTGTGTATCTTTGAAACATTCTATGCTGACTGAAAAAGGTGATCTAGGTAAATTGACTCTTTTTATGGCACATTTCTGTCTGGCTGGGTTGATATTTATTTTAAATCAGGCATTTAACATCACTATTTTGAGACAACACTAAATAAGCATGCTGTCAAAATGATGGCTAACTTTATTTTCTGCTTTTGCAGTGCCACATCTAGTTTCACAATGCAATAAATATGTTTTAACGTGATTGATAATTATTTTCAACCTTTTTACAACTAGTCTTAAGTATAAGTATAAGTATAAATACAGGGAAGCATGCCACTCACTTTATTATCTGATTTCATGCTATTTTCATGTTAGTTCTCCATATATGTATTTTTTTATCATTATTGTTTACAGCATTGCTTTGCTATGTAATTATGTTTATTTATTATTTCATTTTCTTTTTAGTTGTTTTAGGCAAGAGGTGAACTTTCATAGGTTAAAAGATTTTGATGCAAAATGATATTTTTAACTCTATGCAACATGAATATAAAGGCAAAATGAAAACTGTTACAAATAATCAGAGAAATAGTCATAGTGTGCTGTTCTGTTATTATTTCTTTGTCTAGAACTCCAAGATGGTAAGTGAATATTTTTCTGAAGAGCTAAAGTGGAGAAACTTCACTTCAGAAATATAGATAGAGGTCGACTGATATTGTACAACCACATTATGCTCTGTGATTCTGTG
Source organism: Rhodeus uyekii (assembly GCA_037043235.1). Lineage (NCBI taxonomy): Eukaryota > Metazoa > Chordata > Actinopteri > Cypriniformes > Acheilognathidae > Rhodeus > Rhodeus uyekii. The sequence continues at coordinate 2,874,877 of JAWRVZ010000057.1, forward strand.
TCTGTATAAAACATAAGTAGTCTTTTTTCTACACTTTCGGATCCCTAGTAAAGGTTATTAGAAAAGACAGTCCTTTACTATTGTCAATAAAGTCACAAAGCGGCATTGTATATCGGTTGACCTCTAATATATGAAGTTATTGGGATGTTTTATCCCCAAAATATTGGCATCTGTAAGGGCACTTTGGTTTGAACTTTATATCCCAATAACATTAACTAGATTTATCTTGCCAGTTGGCCATGCTGCATGTTCCGGTGGGGAACTTTTTTAAGCTCCAAACATTTTTAGTTGCTTGTGCTAATATAAATCAGAGCTTTGTGGTGAAAGAATTGTTTAGGGTTCAGTGATTTTTTTAATTATAATTTTTTGGTTATTTTTGAAATAAATGCAGTTACATTTGGCAGACACTTTTATCCAAAGTGACTTGCATTGCATTAGAGAAACACATTAATATTCTAATCAGTTCTTGCTTTCCTTGGGAATCAAACCCATGACCTTGGCGTTGCAAGCACCACACTCTACTCTTTGAGCTACACGAAAGCTATAATAATGGGACACATTGTTATCCAGCACAATTTACACAGAATTTTAAACATGGTAAATGGGGCCACAATATATGCTGCCTACTTATTTATTTACACATCCTTAGTCCCCATCCACCCCCCATTTCTCTTTTTGCTCTTAACATTTTTTATCTGAGATATGGTGATACATTTTATGTGACGAGAGGATATTTGAGTTGAAATATCATAGCACAGTATCATATCTTTACTGAGGCCTTCTGTCCTAAATATTTCTCTTTGCATGTAAGCAAACCTTTGACAAACCATAGAAAATATGTTGTTTTTGAACATGAATGATTTAAGAGAGCCAGGGTGTAAGAAATACTGAGAAATCCAATCTGTCTCTGTCATCAATAAAACATAGATTTAATGTTTCAGTTTGTCCTCAAAGTGTCACTGCTTTATTATGGTTTGTGCCCATTAAAAATGAGGGATCAACCAAGACAGCATTTTCAGTGAAGCATGCCTAGGTTTTAGCGTTCGCCCGTTGCTTGCTGCAATGCCTTTTAATTTATACATGCGTAATGTGAGAATTAAGTTATGATGAGAGTTTTCTTTGAAAATGTGTTCTTAATCTTCAAAATCATCATATTGATCATCTATGGTGCTTGATACTGCTTTCTGCTGGCTTGTTACAGATCGCCAGATAATGATGCGATAGGGTGTCCTTTGACATTGCCCGTTCCTTTTAATTAACGCAGCGATCCTTTCTTTGTCTTCAATTGTCAGCTACATTTACTCTGATTCATGAGGGAGACGGGCAAGAATGAGAGCACGGATGAATAATTAATTTCCTTGCTCAATTAATAATAATGTCAACATCATGTCCATTACTAATTAAATCCTGAGTTTGATTACATAAATGGTTTGCTTCGCCATAGCAACAAGCATTTTCTTTGATCTTCTGTCTTAATGCTGCTGTCCTTTGATTCACTGTCCAATGGAAATAGAAAGAACTTACTGTCCTGTCGCCTTACTGTCCTGTCGCCCATGGCTTTGGAATAATAATGTGTCTCTGGTCACCCTATCGTTCCCTTTCAAGTGCTCAAGCATTTCTTCAAAATGGGGTTGGAAAATATGGCTGCTGTTACAGTGTTTTTTGTTTTTAACAGTGATTTTAATTCCAGTAAAAGTGGAATAATTATTTTGCTGGATTTGCAGGTATTGCTAAATGATTTGTTGTAGTCAATGTGAACTCAAAATGAACCCTATTTACTTTCTTAACGCATGTTTCTGGTTTTACTTTGCATGTTATTCCATAGAAAAACGATTTGTCTTCATTGTCTGTATAAAATGACTTTCCTTTTCAGCTAACATCACTTTGGCCATGTAGGCTGTTGGATGATGTTGTTAAGCAGTAATCAAATAGCTGTTTAGATATAAGGAAGTAAATTGGGTTGCAAATGTTGGTTCATGTTGACTAAGACACTCGAGTTGTTGCAGTGATCCTCTAATAATTGCTGTTTGGTTTGCTGATTCTCGCAGGTTATGAAAGCCTTGAGGACAACTATGTCCAGGACAGTAAGATGGGGTTCGTGATTAACGCCATCTATGCCATGGCTCACGGTCTTCATGATATGCATGAATACTTGTGCCCGGGTCACGTGGGACTTTGTGAGGCAATGGACCCTATTGATGGCAGCAAGCTTCTGGACTTTCTGCTCAAGACCTCCTTCAGTGGTGTGTCTGGAGAAGATGTGTGGTTCGATGAAAACGGGGACTCGCCAGGCAGGTCAGTCTTACTTACTGGCCTACATGAAGCTACATTTTATGCATTAAATGAATAGCACAAAAATAGCTATTAATTAATTTTTAAACCACCGTGGAGTGTCCAATGGCCTGGCTTCAGCAAACACTCACTCGCAGGCATTTCTGGATGTTTTCACAAATCTGTTGCAATTCGTCAAGAAAGGTTTTGAATGAAATGTGGGATACATTATTTAATGGATCATTCATGTTTGTAGCATAAACAGTGTAGGACGAGTTACATGTTGAAGATTAATACTTAATGTAAACTTAATTTATATCTTGAATGAAGTGTAAGTTCTTTTTGGATAAAAGCATATGTCAAGTCTATAAAATGCATGAATGTAACCATGAGCAATTATAACAATTATGCTTGCCTTGACTGTAAAAGAACTGTGTATTTTGTCTGTCTTTCTTGAAGGTATGACATTATGAACCTGCAGTTTGTAGAGCCTGGAGTCTATGACTATATAAATGTTGGCTCGTGGCATGAAGGCATTCTGAGTATTGATGATTATATGATCCAGATGAACCGCAGTGAGATGGTCCGATCGGTCTGCAGTGAGCCCTGCTCCAAAGGAGAGATCAAGGTATGTTTGTATGTTTATTAACAGAAGCGAAAGCTTTCCTGTAGCAGTAGAGCATTGGTGCTTGCAACACCAAGGTCATGGGTTCGATTCCCAGGGAAAGCAAGAACTGATTAGAATGTCAAAGGAAACTCTTGAATGTAATGGAACTCGCTTTGGATAAAAGCATCTGCCAAATGCATAAATACTAATGTAAAAGCTCTCTTGGAAATACATCTGCATTGTTGATTTTATTTAATTTGGCTTCTTCTTCTCCTTTAAAATACAAAATAAACTTTAGTCCACTGCTATGTGTCCTTACAGGTGATCAGGAAAGGGGAGGTGAGCTGTTGTTGGATCTGTACAGCCTGTAAGGACAATGAATATGTCCAGGATGAGTTCACCTGCAAAGCCTGTGAGCTGGGATGGTGGCCAGACGAAGAACTACAAGGTACTTCATTTGAAACAGTTATCATTTTATTCCAATAGTTTTTTTGTTGAATGTGCTCAGTTTTAGTTTCAACTCTCTCAGATGTTTCTCCTAAAATTCCTCAGCAGAAGTAAAAACAGACACTTCAGAGACTATAGTTGACCAAGTAGAAGTATAGATATACTGTATCAAATTATTCTTCAAAGTATAGCTGAGAAAATGGGAAGAATTTGATGAGAAATGTTTTAGGTCATATTGAATACTCATGTTGAAGATTACAAGCTTAGGGATTTTGGTTTCTTGTTTTTCAAGCTGTAGAGATATGATATTACTGGGGGTTTTTTCTTAGCAATAAATAAATGAAAATCCGAGAGTCAAGAGACTTCAGAAAAAGTCTCAAAGTTCTCTGTTTAGTCTCATAGTTGTCTTAGAGAAACTATGGAGATACTAAAAGGAGATTGTAATCTATGTAATCAACAGGTCTTTATTTGAATCGTTTTGTAACGAAATGTTCAAAAATATACGCTAGTCTGCATCTTAAAACAATCCATTGTTTGTCAGCATTTGTTCTAGAAAATGAGACTCTTATTATCAGGCTTGTTGAGGAGAGGTGTAATATTATTTTTCTAAGCAATCAGACTCATGCTGGGGATTTTTACAAAGACAAGCACAATCTGCTTTCTTCAGAAAGTTTCAAAATCCACAGTTAATGATTTACCTATGGTGCTTTTGCCCAGAGTTTTGGTAATTCACTTTTAAAGTATTTGTCTGAAACAAAGCATCACAGATGTGTCATCATGCATCCATGCAGAAGACCATTCTCCAAATCTTGCATTATAACTGATTTGGCTCTTTAAAAGACCTTCACTGTCCTATTTTCAAAAGGTTTCCCATGACACCTGAAGGCCATTTATCATTTTTACAGATTGCTTGCACCGTACAACTTATTGCCTGTGACAGCCCTACTTCACCGCCTACTTCTCTGGCCTATTTTCATACACTGTGATGGTCAATGTCAATGCAGCAGCTTAGAGTGTCCTAGGAATGTATTTTTTATTAGTTCACTTTTATTAGTTCTATGTTACTGGAGTAATGCACAGATTCACCATAGCTTAAGAAAAAGTAATGCGGCAATGGAGAGGAATGCTGAAAAATGCAACAAAAAATATCTTTTAGGAAGTAATTCATATCCTAGATGTAAATGGTTGTGTCCTTAAGCTCTCCTTGAGTTTATCTTTCGTAAAAGGCTCTGGCTTTGACGAAAACTGGTGTTGGTAATGAGGAAGCATTCATTTCCTCTCTCCCGCTGCAGTCTCTCAAGTCTCCTTTGGCTTGGTTCTTTCTTATGGCCGGTCCCTTAGTGGAGGTGCTGTTTATTTTTAGGTGAGCTGGAAACCTACTTTAGCACTTGGTGCATAAGCAAGCTGGTCACACTCAGTTGGCCAGTCCTACAAAGACACACAGCAATGCGAAGTGAATGCTTTTACCCTTTTTATTTCATATTCAACAATGTACGCTTTGATCTCAACCCCTGTTGGCCTTGTACAGTGTTTGCATATTGGTGGAAGCATGAATTCATAATGCGTCACATCTTATGAATAATCCAGACATTTGAGTCCACAGTAAAATGGGGGAAAGCTCTGCAGGTGTGTGTGTGTGTTGTATGCTCTGAACTGTACATTGGCTCAAGTCAAAAGAACTCAGCCTCAAAATTTGTTAGAGGTTGCAGGGGCATTGCTATGTGGCTAAAAAGGTCTTCAGAAGTCGCTGGGATTTGAAATGTGGTTGCTAGATAGTTGCATACTGGACCAAATCAATGGAACCCATCCCAGATTTTGTTTCTGGTTTCTGGCAAAGGCGTTGCTTTGTGGTTGTGGTGATCCGAGTAGTGTTGTCATATATAGTACTGTGCAAAAATCTAAGGTATAGTAGTATTTTCACTCCCAAAAAAGGGTTTTAAGCCATTAATTTTTATTGTATGTATATTTATATATATTTATATTTGTATGTGACAGTAGGAAATATCAGTATCAGTAATTTCCAAACATTCATTTTGCCAAACACATTTTTGGGGTGAAAACACTAATGTGCCTAATACTTTTGTACAGCACTCTATATGTATGTTATAAGGTAATATATTAATATATATTATATATTATGATATTTATATAATGTGTGAAATTTTAATAGACAACTTTATGGTACTCTGTTAAGGCCATATATGTGAACAATATGTCTATTTTGTTTATAAGCGACTTGATATACGAGCAAATCGGTGTACGAGCATTGTATCGGTGTACGAGAAAAATTTTCCCTCACCCACGTGCATGTTTTGTGTGGAAAAGTCCTAACGCTCAGCATCGTCGCGCGCAATTTTTACTGGAAATATCCTAATGACAGCCTCTCATTACACAGTCACGTAGTTCCAACCCCTTTATCACCCTTAACTCGTTCATTCTCTCAGCGTCGCTTGATCATTCACCACAGTGATACTTTTATAAGTGATTTACAGCGGTTTTACCTCCTGTTGTTAACATTAATTAATTGTTATCGCTATTGTTCACGTAGTGAAATATACACGTACAGTACCTCTAAGCAGTAACTGTCATTCATTGTCTCCTAGTTCTGCCTGTGTGTGTGTGTGATAGAGAGCACTGACACACCTGATTCTCATATCATCTGCCTATTTAGTTCACTTCTCTCCACTCTTGTCTTGTCGAGTCCTTCGTTCGCGGCTCCCGTGTTCGTTCACGGCCGCAGCTCCCACGCGTTCGTTCGCGGACGCGGCTCGCATGTGTGATTAACCTCTGGATTATCACTTTGTTTGTTTTCTGCACTATTATAATAAATTCATTCATTTGCACTTGAATCCTTGGTTTCCCCGCTCCCCCCTCCTCCCTCCTCTCGTCTCCTCCACTGCTGAAAGCTGAAGTGCATCACAGTAAGTTGTCAAGTGTTTTTATAGTTTAATTGTCAATTATTAATTAGTATTTATATGAGATCTTAATGGTTATAATTTTAACTGTAATTAATAGGGTAAAACCAAAAATTCTTATGGGGAAAATTGTTTTGGTGTACGAGCATTTTGGTTTACGAGCTCGCTCTTGGAACGAATTAAACTCGTAAACTGAGGTATTACTGTACTTATATAGGATATGATATAGGTTTTATATAATTATATAAAACGTTTGATGTACATGCTACACGTGTATGTGTAATTTGCATGTTACACACAAAAAGACGCTATGTTTATTAAAAACTATACATGAGACGAATATGTCAAAATATGCATTGTATATACTCAAACATTATATATATATATAAATGCACAGCCATATATGAAACTTCTTAGAAACTGAAACAATTCCATATATTGTGTTGTACTGTATTGTAATTTTATACATTTAATTTATTTAATTTTGGCATATAATTTGATCCCATATAATATGTTAATTTATGTTTTTACTCTAAATGAGCATATATTTGATATATGGATATTTCACATACAAGACATATGTCAAAATGTGTATTATGCATGGTCAAATGCATAATATTACATATACACATATAGATTTATATGTATATAACATATAAATCTATATGTCAATAAATGAATGGTTCCAGTTTCTACTAAGTTTCATACAGTATATCTTTGTTTTTCCTATGTGGTTATATTCTTTGTGCATTGCTATGTGTTTGCCAGGTGGTTTTGTGTTTTAGCAAATTAGCAGAACTCGCCACAGATTTGTATGACTGGTTTCTAAGACATTGAGTATTTTTGTGTGTGTTGCTATGCACTTGCTATTGTATTTAAAGTGGTTACTTACCGTCCCATATTCTGAGTGGTTTTTGGTGCGTTATGGCGATATGGTTTCTATGATATTCTGGGTAATTGCCTAGGGCATTGCTAAGTGGTTACATACTGGTTCAAATCAACAAAATCATCCCAAAAATGTGTAGCTGGTTGTCAAAACGTTGCTTTGTGGTTGCTAATGTGTTCTGAGTTTACTTTTTGTGCTGTTATGAAGCTGTTATGGTGTTCAAAGAGGTTTCCTATGATATTCTGAACTTTATTATTGACTCTGCTCCCCCCTTCAGTGAAGTTCTGTAGGATTATTATACTCACTTTACTGTACACCAGATAGAATGGAAAGTCTGATGCTTAGAAAATTAATTGCACACCACTAATAGCGCAGTATAATGTTGTAGTCAAGACCACCCAAACCGAATCCAAGTCAAGACCAGACAAGCACTCCTCAATTTCAACTGAAAGATCCATATTTACTGCCTGAGAAATGTCTCATGTTTAATCAGTTGACACAGTTAGAATATTAATACATAAAGAATGCTAACAAATAAATCAATGCACATGCAATTTAGTGATATCCAATTGTGGTCTTGAACGTTCTTGAAATAAAATCCTAGAAACACAGACACCTTCAAAATGTGGTCTAGAGTACTACAGCAGTACAACAATAATTATGCCTGCCTCAGAAAACACTATTAATAACAATTCCATGCATAGTGTTTATAGTTTCATATTGATATAATCACTTTGTCTTGTCTCTTCAGTTTGTGAGCCACTTCCCCTGCGTTACCTGGAATGGAGTCATCCTGAATCCATTGCGGCTGTCGTCTTTTCATGTCTGGGCATCCTAGTGACCAGTTTTGTCACCTTCATCTTCATACTGTACCGAGATACGCCAGTCGTCAAATCCTCCAGCCGTGAACTTTGCTACATCATCCTGGCTGGCATCTTCCTGGGTTACATTTGCCCTTTCACTCTCATTGCCCGTCCCACCCTAGCCTCATGTTACCTGCAGCGCCTCCTCGTTGGCCTCTCTGCCTCCATGTGCTACTCGGCTCTCGTCACCAAGACCAACCGCATTGCTCGCATTCTGGCCGGCAGCAAGAAGAAGATATGCACGCGTAAACCACGCTTCATGAGTGCTTGGGCACAAGTGGTGATCGCGTTCATCCTCATCAGTGTGCAACTGACTTTGGAGGTCACGTTGATCATCTTGGAGCCTCCAGAACCGATCAAGTCCTACCCCAGTATTCGAGAAGTGTTTCTAATATGCAATACCAGTAATGTGGGCATGGTGGCACCACTGGGCTACAACGGCCTGCTCATTCTCAGCTGCACCTATTATGCTTTTAAAACTCGTAACGTCCCTGCCAACTTCAACGAGGCCAAGTATATTGCCTTTACCATGTACACCACCTGTATTATCTGGTTGGCCTTTGTGCCGATTTACTTTGGCTCCAACTACAAGATCATTACCACATCCTTCTCTGTGAGTCTCAGCGTGACGGTGGCTCTTGGTTGCATGTTCACGCCAAAAATGTACATAATCCTCGCCAAGCCTGAGAGAAACGTTCGAAGCGCGTTCACCACCTCTGATGTGGTGCGTATGCACGTGGGCGATGGAAAAATCGCTTGCAGGAGCAACAGCCTGCTAAACATGTTCAAACGTAAGAAGAATACATCTGGAAATGCCAAGTAAGTAGCTCAGCGGCATTAGCGCAGTCTCTCTCCACCCTGTTGCGTTAGAGCCCATGGGTCTAGTCCTGTAATTCTCTCCAGACCTCAGGACCATTTCCAGGAACTTTCTCAATTAATGACTCTTCTGTCTGTCAGACATCTTGTGATTTGCAGGTCAACTTCAATTAAAACCTGCTCACCCAGGGGCATCTAAGCAGCAAGGCTGAGAGAAACTGTGTGACTTTAGTAGCTTTAGATTTATGTAATGGCATAGTGCAAAGTTATTATTATTCTACAACCAGCCATCGAGTTGCTGGGTGGTTTAATGGTGTATATCAGATAATGGAAGGAATGTGTCAGGTGGAAAAGATTTTTGCACATCATTTTTATTCCACAGTAAATGTATTTGTGAAATGTACACATGAAAGTAGTGAAAACAAACATAGAGTAATGCAAAAATGCAGAGCAGGACATGACTCATTGCATTTATTATAGATCATATTAAATGCAGTTTCACAACCGCTGTGGTCAAAATTATAATATTAATTTGACTGTTTTCAGTCTTTTTTCAAGTAAAATATTGCATAATGCAAAGCTATTTGTGTTTGAGTACAGCAACTTCCAAACAAAATGTGAAAATAATACAATAAGCTGAAGTTCCTTTTATTTGTAATGTATTTTGTGATATAAAGTGGGGGACCAAAAGTCTGAGAGCACCAGTAGAAATGCTGCTATTTTGCTATTTATCAATGTAGTATTTTTAAATATATATATTAAAAACTACTGTTGTTGTGTGATGGAATGAAGTTTTATGAGTTTTGAGAGACTGTAGACCCTAAATATGTGACTTGTTTATCAACATAGCAGCTATTTGACAGTTCCTTTAGACATTTTCGAAGACGTGAGCTCAGCAACAGCTGTTCAACACGTGAAATTACATTATTTAGATGACAACAAAGACTGACTTTATGAGTGAGTCAGTAGTAAAGACTTTTATATTGAAAGGGACTGAAACAAGGTTTCACCTTATGAAAATGCAACCAACAAATTAATTGACCTGCTTGTCATAGGAAATCCCCTTCATAGGACAAAAACAAAGATATTCCTTTCATCAGTGGACATTCAAACTGATTATCATGAATATAACATTGACCTGAAGAATATCACCTAGACTTTAGTAATGCACTCATTTAGTCGATCTCTCTCTCTCTCTTATAATATTCGACTCTCTATAATACATTGAGTTTGTTGTCAATGAAGAAACTTTGTCTTCAGCATACAATGCCTCGTGTGTCGGTTTGTCAAAACAATCAAAATACATTAGAACCTCTGACCACAATCGGGCCGTGTGCCGACAGAGAAGGAAAATGCAATGTACAAAATCTAGCAAAAATATTGGTCTACAAAAAGATTGCACATGCCCATTAACACCGTCTTCCCACGATTCAGTGAGGCTATCGGCTGCAGTTCCTTTGTGCCTCCCAGTAGGCTTTCAGTAGGCTTCCCCAGTGTTGAAGGAAGAAATTCATGTTCTCCTCAGCAAAGGTTCAATTCAGGTGGTTCCACAAGGGGAACTGGAGGAAGGGTTTTCAGCCATTACTTTCTCTTCCCAAAGAAAAGTGGAAGTGCCCCATAGACATACATACAGTACACCACAGACATTACAAGTTCAAAATGCTGTATGTCACCCGCTATGCTCTCTGCTTCCCTGGGACACATCGGTGGACATCTGATTGGCTTACTGGATCACAGTCCACCCAGGGCACATAAGGTCCTTCAAGAGGACTGCATAAGAATCCTGCCATTCGGGCTGTCCCTAGTGCTGTGCATATTTACGAAATGTTCACCTATTGCAATGACCTGCTCCTGGCTGCAGACTGCAGGGAACAAGCAGTGTTGCAAGCACAAAGAGTTGTCTCTCATTTACAAGCTCTGGGATTCTTAATAAATCTTAAGAAGAGCTTCCTGGTTCTTAGTCAGCGAATGTTGTACCTCAGTTTAGAAATAGATTCAGTACAGACATGGAGGGCAGAGGATTTTCGCAGCTGTCTGGGTTTTTTTATGCTGGGCAGACAAGTGAGTTCTGTACAGTGTTAAGACTGCTGGGGCTCATGGCCTCAGTGATAGCAATTGTTTGGTTGGATCTCCACTTTATGCATATGTTCCAGAGATGGGCACTGAGCACTGGGCTTAATGCCACGTGCCATTTAAACAGACAAGTGACGATAACGCCACTGTGCGTTTGAGCTATGATCCCCTGGGGAACCCAGGATGTGTTGACAGAGGGAATTCCCGGGTTGTTTGAATGGTGAGGCAGACCACAGGTCAGAGACTGGCGCTTGCACTGCTGAATAGTGGCACAGATCTGGGATCAGTTCGGCAGGACCGAGGTGGATCTTTTTGCATCTGCCTTTTTTGACAGCATTCCCTGTTGGGGTGGATGCCCTGTCACATCTATGACCTAAAACCTTACTGTACACGTTTCTACTGGTGCAACCTCAGGAGGATCTGTTACTGTTTTTAGTTGCACCTTGCTGGCCAGTGAAGACATGGTACGCCAGTATCCCACCGTTGCTGTCAGGCAACCTAGGCAGGGACATGCAGCGGGGCAGATTCTACATCCTCGACCGGAACTGTGATCTCTATGGGCCTACCTGTTTAGAGGGAGAATCTGATGGCAGCAGTGTGTCCAATCATTGTCGTGGCCACAATACAGAGTGCTAGAGTACCATTGACAAGGGGTCCTTATGTGCATATTTGAAGAATGGTGCAGGCAAAGATCTTTATTGCCATATCAATGCCCGATTGCGGGAATATTAAGTTTTCTAGAGGAGTTATTGGAGGAAGGTCACTCCCATTCCACGCTGAGTTTACTTGACGGCCATTTCGGCATGTCATGAGGGCATAATGGTGCTGTTTTAAGTGAGCACCCACTTGCTATTTGTTTCCTTACCATAGTGTGGCATCTAAGGCCCGTTACAAAATCAATGGTACAGTCATATGACCTGATTTTAGTTCTGGAGGCTATGTGTGAGTCTCCGTTTGAGCCTTTAGAATCTTTGGATCTAAGGATGCCATACAGAAACAGCTGCTGGCACTGGCATCAACAAAGCACATTGGCATCCTTCTAGGCACTATAAGTGCATCCCTCGTACATCTATCCAGTTTGTGTTGGATAGGTCAAGAATGGTGTTGCATCCGAACGTTATGTCAGGGGTGTATAGTGCACTCTCGTTCGACCAGCATGCCCTATCAAACCTTTCTATTGACTCGGTGGAAGACAGGGGTGCAAACTTTATGCAGACACAGGCTGTGCATTCTTCTGACCAACTTTTTTAATGTTTTGCTAATCCGGTTCGTGGGAAACCGCTATCTAAACAGCATCTTTCATTGGATTGTAGAGGCGATTTTTATTGTAAACATGAGTAAAGGGTTGGGTCTGCCACCAAGAGGCATGGCACATGTTTATTCGGTTTTACCAACTAGATATTACTGCAGCGACAGTAGTTTCAGATACAAATTATTTTTAATTTGAAAATACAAACAATATTGACAAGAAATCAATTGCGAGAGTAACAGTGGTGTTAGATTACATAAGAGAGATAGAGAAGTGCTTTCCCTTCCTTTACTTATAAAAAAACATATTCTCTTTCACGTTCACCTTAGCACCATGATACGTTTAGTACAGTTTAGCTGTTTTTTAGCACAAATAACTTCTCCAATTTACTTTTTGGGGGCACGATGTGAGAGTATTAATACTTCATCAGAAACACCTGATTCATTAAAAAATGTGTGATGATTGATAAATCGATAATTAATTAATTATTTAACATTTATATTTTATTATTTCTTAATGCTGCCTACATATGTTCCTTACTTTTTGGAGGTCATTTTTCCTTTTGCATAGCTGTTTAATGTTTGCATTAATTTAGTCATCCCACCATGGCAAATAATAGATCAATAGATCTTTTTCACAGCAGTGCCATCTTTGATTTTTAACAAGAATGAAAGCATGACTGTGAGGGATAGACATGCATCTCTTCAATGGATTGAACTGTTATTTAATGTGATTTTGGATTTTTCTACTGACAAAACACTGAAAAAATATATACAAGAAATTTCAGCAGACAAAAAAATCCAGACAATATGAGCTGTGGAAAATTATAAGTCATCTATAAAAACACAGTTAGTCCTTCCCTCACAGCCTCGCTTTCATATCTGTCCTTTAAAATTAAAATTAAAACAAAAATAAATTTTGGGTAAAATACTGCCTGGTTTGGAGGATGCACCTCTTCAAGCATCATCATTTATGCATATACTATAAGCACAATATATTCTTCTTTATTTATTTCCGACCTTGTTGATGATTTGAACTGGATGTGTGATATGATTTTCTTCCGTTTACCCAAAAATAAAACAATAAAATAAACTGTGATAGACTATTTGGTAGTCCTATTAAGCCTGGTGATTAAAGTTATTGTTTGCGAAAATAAAATTACACTCTGAATATATTAAAAATTTAAAAAAAATATATACAGTCTCTCAATGTATTTAATTACAAATTAAATTTGAGTTTTTGTTTTTTTAATTTTTGGTAAGGAAAATACAAAATACTCAAAAGTAATTAAATACATATTTTAAATACATTTAATTAAAATATTGCCCATCTCTGAGGAGTTATATGCATAACTTAGAGTGAATCATCCGGGTGAACCAGGGTAGTTTCAGACCTGTATGACTTTCTTTCTTTTGTGGAACATAAAAAACAAGGTATTTTGAGGATTGTTGGTAACCAAACTGTTTTGGTCAACAAATATATCTAAATTCAGTTTTCTAAAAATGTATGTGTAATAAATGACATGTTTAATAAAATAAAATATTCATTTCTAAAGCTACTTTTTGTATGTCTATTTGATGCTTTTCTCATTTAACACAAAAAATGACTTTAAATCTGATCTTTTGCGTGTAATTTCTCTGCCAAGTTTGATGTGCGATTAGTTTGATTAAATAAGTTGAGTAAATGAATTTTCCACAAATTTCTGAATTTTATAACTTTAAGTTTTACTGTTACTTTAATGATAATGGGACTGGAGCTGATGTGAACAAAACCCTGATTATCATATTCCAATGTTGCAATAAGCATTAAATAAAAAAAACATCTGATTGTCTCAAGGTTTATTTGGAAAAAATACCACATTTTAGACTAGTTTTAGACTTTTGGACCCCACTGTAAACTGTGACGTGATATAAAATTTCTCATTCTGTGATATAAGATTTTGGTCATATAAGATTACCACCCACCTCCATGACATGTAAACATAAATGTTTTAAGGATACACTAGATGTCTGAATAATAATAATATTTGCTTATTGAACATTTTTTACACGAACGAGAAATGTTGTTCTTGTGTTCACCTTTCTCGGTTCCTGTGAAATAACAGTCGTCTTTATTTTGTTCATAGTTCTAATGGAAAGTCTGTGTCATGGTCTGAACCAGGTTCAAGACATCCTCCGAAAGGGGAACACATGTGGCACAGACTGTCTGTACATGTGAAGAGGCAGGAATCCGGATCCAATCAGATGGCTGTCATCAAACCCCTAACTAACACCTACAATAACCCAGGCATGGAGTTTTCCGATTTAAGCACCAAGACTCTGTACAATGTAGCCGAGGAGGATGAGGGCGACCCGATAAGATACAATCCCTCGGGCAGCCCTCCTCTGATGGCTCTCAGGCAGTCGCCTGTCAGCAAGCCCATGAAGGAGGTGGGCGGCGATCTGACTTATTACACCCCTGAGCAACATGTGCCACAAAAAAACAGTGTTCTCCCCCAACATGTTATTACAGACCACCTTCAGCAAGAGGTGATCAAGTTCATGCCCGATCTGGATGAGATCATAAGCCTGCCTGAGCCAGGCGACAGGGTGATGCTGTCGCTTCAACCCCAAATATTGCATCCACACCCAATTTTACCCATGCAACTGGGATCTTACCCTGACGAGCCTATCTCCCCTTTGGAGGAGGTTGAAAATGAGCAGTTTGGACTTCTCCATGGCTACATGTATGACAATGCACAGATCCATGACGAGGAGGAGTTGGTACAGATCAAAATGGCAATGGATGACTCTCTGGCTCTGATGCCACCTTCTCCGTTCCGTGATTCTCTTGGCTCGGGCAGCCCCGTTCCCAACTCCCCGATGTCCGAGTCCATCCTATGCACACCGCCGAGTGTGACGTACGCGTCCGTCATTCTCAGAGACTATAAGCAAAGCTCCTCAACCCTTTGAAACACAGTTACTTTAGGAGATCATGTCAGCTAGCTTTGTGAAATAATTGCTACTAGTTTGTACAATGATGTGACTTGAGTCGCTTGCACTGGAGAGCTTTAATATTATATTTGTTTAATAGTAGAGCATTTAAAGAGACTGCATGGAAGTGGATGGATGTTGACCAGGGTCCAAAATTAACAAGTGCTATGTCTAAGTCAAATTTTATATTGCGTGTGTACAATATATTTATTTTCATTGGGCCAATGTTTGCTATTTAAGTATCATTGGTATATTATAGCTTTTATCAATGTTTTGAATTCATTTTTAGTTTTGCTTTTAATTTAAGTGATTTTATTGTGTTCTTTGTCATTTTTATGTATTGTTTTGTCTGTTTCTTTTATTTAAGATGTCTATATAGTTTAAATTGATTTTCATTTAAGTTTAGTGACTTTAGTATTTCAGGTTGAACTAAATTAAAATAAGAAATGTTGCCTTGGTTTACATTTTACATAAAAAGGTTATATTATTATTTAATTTCACTTAATGTGTATTTAATTTATTATTGTTACATATTATTCAAGTAATGATTGTGTGTGTGTGTGTGTGTGTGTGTGTGTGTGTGTGTGTGTGTGTGTGTGTGTGTGTGTGTGTGTGTGTGTGTGTGTGTGTGTGTGTGTGTGTGTGTGTGTGTGTGTGTGTGTGTTTTAGTTTAAAATAACCAACAATAAAACAAATACTGATTAATGGCCATTACATTTTCTCAGTTTAACCACAATTGACAAGTGTGGCAAAATAAATAAATAAATAATTAAAACGCTATTTTATATATATATATACATATATATATATATATATATATATATATATATATATATATATATATATATATATATATATATATATATATATATATATATATATATATATATATATATATATATATATATATATATATATATATATATATATATATGTATATATATATATATATATATATATATGTATATATATATATGTATATATATATATGTGTGTGATAAATTAAAAATATATATGATATATATTTTGAATTCGTTTTTTTACCCATTAAAAGTTGAATTTTACAATGTAAAGTTTGGTAATTTTAATTTTATTTTGTAACCTTTTTTCAGTTGTTGTCTTTTTTAAATGCGTTTATATAGTTTTTATTTCAGTTTGAGTTATTATAGTACTTCAGGTTAAATTAAATTAAAAAGAGAAATGTTTGACTTTTTTTGTTTTGTTTTAAGCAACAATTCTTTATGTTTAATATATTTTATGATTTTATATTTAGCTAATAATAATAACCCAGGAGAAAAAACAAGTAAAATACTTTTTAATAACAGGTACATTTTCACAATTCACATTTAGAAAGTATAGAAAGTGTATATATTAATTTCCTGCCATAGTTGGCAGGTATGGCAAAAAACAACAACAAAAACAAAAAGCTTAACAAGTTAATTTTGGACCTTGTCAATCCTGGATTGAGTAAAAGCAGAAACCCAAACAGATGCCCTTTGATTTCTGTCACCAACACTTGCTATGACAGCAGTAGTTGACATGAAACCAACACCAGTCATTGAAATGCTGTATATTCTGCATCATTTATGCTTTTAATTATGATCAAATCATCTAAATGACCAGCAAAAAACAACCACTGTAGCAGAAACTGAAGATATAACCATTCAAAAAATGTGCAACAATTTAATGCATTTTAAAATGTAATGTGTTTGATGTGTTTTATACAATCAGTCTACATGACTTTTATAAAGTACATTTTAAAACTGAGACTATATTAAATAAACATGATCATCAAACAGGTTTAGGTTTAGTTAAAGCATCATTTCAAGCAGCATATGTATGCCGTAAACTACTGTAAGTGTAGATAACCAATGCCTACAAGTACAATGTAGCAATAAATGAATAGTGTTTAAGTGCCAATGTCAATACTAACTCTATTTTCCATGCCGTATTATTTTCTATGTAATTTTTGTATAGTTTGTGTTTGAAGTATAGAAAGTGTATATATTAATTTCCTGCCATTTTATGTGTGATTTCTTTTTAATAATGAAGTAAATGTAAATACATATAGCTTTGGATTTAAATGGTCATAACTTAAAACCAGAGTTTGTACTGTTACATAGAGCTTTTCAATGGACAATATTGATTTTCCCGTTTCAATGACTGTATTTAGTAGCTTCTCTTAATTGCTGGTGGAATGTTTTCATATCTGTTTCGAATACTTATACGTGTCATACAATCAGTGTGTTAATGATGATTCAAGAACCCCTAATGCTCAACAGGGCCACCGACGGCAGTTTCACCAGAATGTATCATGAGTCCTCATAAGTGTGCAGCTTACCTCTTAACAGTTAGATCCTCTTATTGTTATGACCATTTAAGTCCTGAATGACATGATTGTAACTAAATAATTATAGAATTGTAACTTTTTAAGCAATTTTAGAAAAATGTATTGTATCTTTTTTAGATGATCTAAAATGATAATCCTGTAAGTTTTCTTTTTTTCTGTTGCAGTGCAACACGTGTTTGTTTCTGAGCTTGTCAGATTGCATACTATAGAACTGAAACTATACATATCTATTAGAAAACATTTGTGCTATTATATTTTGCTGTCCTGTTGCATAACATATATAGCCAAGATGTAGATAAACTAAATGTTTCTACAAGATTAGAAATAGTTCTGCTTTTTTGTCAGAAATTGTTTAGCTTATCATTTTAGTGAGCATGTTTTATTGGGTTTATGATACATATTGTACATATTGTAAATAAGCTCTCAGGGTTGTTGCTGCAATAGGTGTTTAGTTAATAATTTCTCAAAATGTGACTAGTTATTGCTTTCATATGACAATGTTAAAGAACTGACTACAACACCAGTCTGTCTCGCTGTCACTTTATGCATGCTTTTTGCGTTTGAAATAGTCTTTTATATCTTTCATGTAACTTAATTGTTATATATACAAATCGTTTTGATGCTGGAAACTGTCTGTGTTAGTTAGTTGGAAAATATGAGAGAGGATTACAAAGTAAGAATAAATCTGAACTAGGTCCTTTGTTGCAGGTGAGATATGTTATAACTATCTGAGGAAAATGTTAGGAGACTCAGAATTAGGATTCACTGAACATTTATTTAAAATTTTAGTCATTGGAGACCATAAAGTCGAGAAAACCAGCTTTGTTAAACGATATGTGAGAAATCAGTTCTATGAGGAATTGAAAACAACTATAGGTGTGGATTTTTCTATGAAGGTGATAGATTGGGACATTCGCACTCGGGTGAGATTACAGCTGTGGGATATAGCAGGTAAGTCGTATTACCTTGTTTAAACATGAAATTATTTTAGTAGAATTATGTAGATTACATTTGGATTTGTCATAATAGATTATCATTACATGAAACTAGAAATGTTGACGTGCACCATGAGAAAAATGGTATCAGAAGTAGAATAGGATAGAAATTAAACTTTGATAGAATAATTATTTGTTTTTTGGTGCCATTGTTTCTCATGAAAAGTAATTCCCAACCATTTCATGGTACAGTTTAACTTTTATATTCATATTTATTATGTATAAAGAACCAGGCAAGACATGACGTCATGTCATTGGAAATACATGGAAGCTGACCAGTTTCTGTTTTTTCATGAAACTGGAGAATTTTTTGTTCCATAATTTGCTTTAAAAATGTTTTGTTTGCTGTTTATTTAGGTCAAGAGCGTGTGAGAGGACTGAACCGTGTGTATTTCAAGGGATCCAGTGGTGCACTTGTTGTGTATGACATGACAGACAGGTCAACACTGGATGGAGCTCTCAACTGGAAACAAGAACTTGATTGCCAAGTAATGTTGAAAAATGGGAGTCCAATCCCTGCTGTTCTACCGGCCAATAAATGTGATGAGACTAAAGTATGCCAGAGGAATGCTTCTCTTCTAGAGCAAATCTGCCAGGAGAATGGTTTTATTGGATGGTTTCAGACATCAGCAAAGGTGACTGGATTTGTATCATGCACATTTCCATATTTAGACCGCATTGGGATAAGAAGCTGGGGTTCCATTTTGAAGTGGAACTTCAATGCATGGAGTTGAGACTATGGGGACCACGTGTTCCAAACAGGTACACTTTATTGGCTGACCGCAGTCTATCATGTCATGAGGGGATGTCAGTACCCTCAGGTTGTTTCCTAGATGAAACATTTTTGGGTTTACTATATTAGCCCCTGCTTTCCTTTTCTCTCTCTATGGTAAATATAGAGGTGTACACTTCCTCTAGAAGGAAGAGCAAGATAAACAGAACTGAGGCAATTTATATCACACAATTTATCTCCCTCCCCATTATTACTGGGTTCTGAAGTACAGTAGAACCCCGACTTACAAAATTAATCCGTTCCGAGGTTGATTTTGTATGTCGAACTATTCGTATGTCGGTCAGGCTTTTACATGTTAATTGCCTAATCCATTACAAGCCCTACAAAAACACCATATTCCGCACGGGATGAAGCGCATCCCAGCTTCATACGTCTCTATTATCTCCCTTTTCGACTCAATGAAAAGCACCCTCTTCTTCGCTTTGACTTCAGCAACAATCTTCACATCCATGGTGAGTGATTATAAAAAAGTTTATGCTAACAGAAGAGGCTGGTGGGAGCGATGCTGACCAATAGGAGAGCAGGATTGTAAAAAGTGTTCCCCTTCTTACATGGACTATTCCAGTCATCCCTGTCATTCAGTGCGAAATGGACTATTCCAAACTTTCCCTCGGAGTTCAGGAAGTGTCGTGACAGAAGAGAGTTGATGGATGATTAAGGTAAAAGAGATCGGCTGAAGATTGTATATAGTTTATTGAGTGAAATACAGGGAATTAGTGCCAATCGTTGAGGTTTTATCGATCTATGCACCTTTAATAAATACCAGTTTTGGATCATTCCCTGAGTGAGACATCATTGTTCTGACCGGACAAACTGTAGTCTTCATCCAACCCGAACCAAAATCAGCGAGAATATCAAAACAAAACTTGGAAATCGTTGCCTCGCCGAGATTTCGTTTTTCGCATCTCGATCATTTTGTCGTAACTCGGGCGGACAAAAACCTGAAATCTTTTATCATATGTCGAACTTTTCGTACGTAGAGCGTTTCGTAAGTCGGGGTTCTACTGTAGATTTTTCACTTGTCTTTGGGTAGGTGCTCTACTTAAACTAATTGCTGGCTATAGTGGTTATGAACTGCTCTCCCCAAATAACATTGGGGTTTTAAGTAGGGCCTGAGCTCCCTGCGGCTCCTTTTGAGTTTGATCTTGGATGGTAGGCTGGGTGGATAGGAAGCACATTGCATTGTGCCCTGCTCTTATCTCTATCTTTAGTATGGAAGTAGGCTTCCCTCTCGGAGAAGCACCAGCTCTAAACAGAACTTGTTAACATTGCTTATGGATGGCTACCTTTAGGTTACAGCATGGTGAATGGACCTATGCTTTGTTTGCGCCCTCCCTAACTATTGTTGTGTTCTGAAGCAGGAAAATGGTGCCCCTTTTGTAGAACCTTGGCTCCCCTGCGTTTCATTGGTGATTGGATGGCACTGTATGATTGGAGGAGTGGGCACACTGAATTATGCCCTGCTCTCATTCCCCCTCCTTTCTTGAACAGGAATAAGGATTACCTTTGGAAGGACAGCAATACTGAAGGTTGTAGCCTGGAAGGCTAATTAATAGGATTTTAGCACTGGGAAGGCTTTAGCACCCTTACTTAATCTTCTCTTAATATAACCCTTAGGAGTTGAGCAGGGTGGTGTAGCGAACGGGACTCATAGGCCGGGATCCAATAGCGTGTCTTTAATAAGAATGGTCGTACAGGCGGATAGTCAGGACAGGCAGATAACAATCACGAGCGATAATCCAGGCACAGGTCAGGGCAGGCAGACAGAAACAATAACAGGAAGACAGCAGAATCGATAACAGGTAATCAGGCACAGGAATAAATGCTCAGAAATGTTAGCTACTGCAAAAAGGCTTCGCAATCCCAGTGCATGTGTGTCTTTTATAGTTCATTTAATGGTTCGCAGCTGGTGTGATAATCAGTCCAATGAACGGATCTTAGGTAGTTTACTCGAGCCAAGGTATGAGCTGCTCTCCCCCAGTCTTTAAGTAGGGCTCAAGCTCCCCTGAGCTTTCCTGAGGTGTAGAGTCTGGGTAATGAGGATACTGCATTATAGCTTGCTTTCATTTTCCTCCTTGATGCCTTTCTTGAGGATGGACGGAATCATGAAAGGTAATCACACGAGTGATTCCAGTTTGTTTATTCCTTCCATAACAAAGGTTGGGTTTTGAAGTAAGAACTTATGCTCTTTAATGGATGGGTATCATGCTAAATTTCTGGTTGATCCATGATGGGAGAACCTGACCGACAGAGGCAGTCCCCCTTCTTTTTAGGGCCACAGTCTGATTAGATTAGAGTGCATAGTATCCTAATGGTTCCTGGAGAGATAGAGTTCCTCGGTTGAGCGCTCCCCCATGACTTTAGGGTGAAAAGTACACTCCCCTGTGGTTGCCCTAGAGGTTGAGTTGCAATGGCAAGAGTTTTGTCATTTATTCTATGCCATTCTCATATTTGAGTTTATATTTTCCCCCTTGGAAGTAGTGTTTGTTGATCTACTCCCTTTTGATAAGGGATACTAAAGTATTAACATAATACTTAATTAAATTAGTATTAACTTTAATACTAAAGTATTAACATAGCTAGTACTTTATTAAAGCTTTTGCTCTTGGAACCTTGGGACGTCAAAGGTTTCTTTGCCTGCCCTACAGGGGGGGAGAAAGATTGTAAAGGCTGGGACTTCCCTTGATATAGAGCATAGAAGCTTGTTTACCTTCTCTTGCTATTAGAGAAATTGAGCTTAGACAATGCTCCACTAAAAAGTCTAGAACTCACAATTTGTGCCATGGGGGTTAACATGGGTGGACTCCAGCTAGGTGATCTGTAGAGTCAATCTATACAAGGCCATCATGGTTTGCATATCCACAACAAAATGAAGCAGGAATACCCACAAAATTGCGAAGTGGGTATTGTTCCCCATAGCATCAACTCCATGACCCTGCATAGAAGTTCCACTCCAAAAGAGAACATGTGGCGTCAGGTTACCTGCACGTCTCCTTCAGACTAAAAAGTTGATGATGTATTTTGCTGCCGCTCTCTTACTCTGATGGGTGCTCTGCTCACGACATCATAGACTGCCATCAGTAAATAAAACTGAAGTGTTTAGTTTATGTATTCAGAAACTGCTGAAACTGAGGGGGTCTCCATAGCGTCAATTCCATGCAGCGCCTCCTTCCCCTTCTGAGGGAACTAGGATTACAGTCATAACCTGAGACATTTTACACCCTTCGCCCAACCAGGGTTTTCTCCCTCAGACTACATAATTTACATAATTATAATTATGTATTTACAAATTTGTATATACTTCGTGGAATGTCATGAAACTTAATTTGATATATTTTCTTTTTTGAAATTCTACAATAATATCACTTGCCCACTTAGATTTAAAGTTAAATTAAAATAAAAGTTTTGTGGTTTGTGTCTATTGTGTTTGATTTAGGAGAATATAAATTTGGATGAAGCTGCTAAATTTCTTGTGAAGCACATTCTCCAGACTAATGAGGAGTCAGTCAAAGAAGAAGAGCAGAACATGCAGATAAACCTGAAACAGCAGACAAAGACCAGTTCTGCCTGCTGCTAATTTTACAATCCAACTCTAGTCTTGCATTCTTTCTGTACAGTACATCATTTTGAAATGTAAACTTTTCATGAATTTTATTTTATTCTCAACTATTAATACTTGTCTAAACCATTTTGGGACAATGAACGAGTACTATGGAGAGTATTTAATAAATACCCCTTTGGCAATGCGTCCTATTTCCACTGCTAATCCACCACATGCTCACTAGTTATTAAATACATCATCATGGAAGGAGACTAACTGAGATCCACTGTACACACTTTAGTGTAAAATGTTTTATAAAGTGAACAGAAATACATGGCCCATGGGTTTTCATCTATCTATCTATCTATCTATCTATCTATCTATCTATCTATCTATCTATCCATCCATCCATCCATCCATCCATCCATCCATCCATCCATCCATCCATCCATCCATCCATCCATCCATCCATCCATCCATCCATCCATCCATCCATCCATCCATCCATCCATCCATCCATCCATCCATCCATCCATCCATCCATCCATCCATCCATCCATCCATCCATCCATCCATCCATCCATCCATCCATCCATCCATCCATCCATCCATCCATCCATCCATCCATCCATCCATCCATCCATCCATCCATCAATATATATATTCTTTCGAAAATAGCAATGGGAGAGAATTGCTTTGAAATAAAGAAATCAATCTAAAAACATAGATGAAAAATAAATGTAACTTCAGGGTAAAATTCACATATTTCATCAGGGCTTAGCAAATTAATTTACCATCAACTAAATACCATGTAAATACCTCAGAATTTAGTCGCAGGCTAATAAATGTCTCTGTGATCTTAAAGCTCTTTTCACATTATTTGACAAATTAGTCAGAATTTCCATTGCGGTGCATAATTTTCAGACATTTCTCCAAACTTAACTGAGAAGTAAGAAAACAGTCTCTAGTATAGCCCAATACCCTGCACTATTTATCCAATGTAATATATAATATATATATATATATTAAATGCTCAAATATATAAAATATATAAGTGAAATATCCCTCATACAACGATTTTCCAGGTCAAGGAAGTGATCAAACACAGCAGCATTATGCACAGCTTCCATACACAATGGCTGATGTCATAGAAATAGGAAACAGTTCAGAGCATGACCCATTTTTGCTGTGCATTTTTGAGGGAATGTTAAGAACTCCGGCGTTCTGATACTCCCCCCAGAGATCTGTACTACATTGAGCAAACAATACTGTGTTCAATCCTCCATACCAGCCTGAACTGACTGCAGGCATCAGCTGCCAGCAGATTCTGTATTCTGTGGATGGAAGAGCAGGTTTGAATGTAAGGTGTTAATGTGCTCATACACAAATGTGCATCTAGTAGTAGAGGTCTGATGGTGTGCTGTGCATTGTGTTCCCCCAGAGGCACATGAAATGTTCCCATCTAGGCCGTAAGCACTTCCCATCTGTTAGAGCTGCCAGACAGGTTGTACAGGTTGTACAGGTGTAGCGCTTTTACATTTTCTGGCAGATTTCCATGTGAGTATTGTGAGCAAACGAGAAAGCACTGTTGCATCATCATGTTTTGATGAAGATGAGCTTTGACTCGTTGAAAAATCAGTAGAAAGTGCAATGTTTATTAATTGGCTCAATAAGGAGAGCAGGAAAATGATCAATTACTTATGTCATGGTATTGTCCAAGAGTTTTATTTAATCAATATGAAAATTCTGCCAGAACTTTGTAGAATAATAAATATGTGGCAATGTTTCAGGCGTTATGGAACTGTATATTTATTATACTGTACATTAAACATAATGAAATGTGACATTGAAACACATTACATGCAAATGTTGCATTAAATGTTTAGATCACCCAAAAATGAAAATTCTGTCATTAAATATGCACCCTCATGTTGTTCCAAATTTATTTTCGAAATACAATATCTTTTAAATGAAATCTAAGAGCTTTCCTGGTAATTCTTAATATTATGACCCGGAAATTACTGCATACAGGTAAACTGCATCTCAAGTACACAGAATTCACAGCATAATTTTCAGTAACAATACTGTATGTAAAGATTGGGCAATAACGAAAAACGAAAAATACTGATAATTTATACTGTAAGTTTTTTATAACTAGGTGTTAACTATTCTAATATTATGTGTTGTGACCTAGACTACTGTTTATCAAAACAATTATCAGGAATATCCACATGAGTACAGTCTATGATACTATGATACTATCTAAATTATCTAGATATTGTCTTTCTAGAATCTAAAGGGTAGATTTGAAAGGGTAGATTTGAGATCTGCTTGTAATTAACTAATTCTATAGGATCAAGCTGTGTTTTTTAATAAGCGGTTTAATTAAAGCCAGCTTAAAGGATTTGGTACGTATCCTAATGACAAAGATGAATTAATGGTATTAACCCTTTCATCGGTGTGTGATTTGAACGTTCAGTGCCTCACGTGATCAACTGCTAAATTGACTGGCGCTGAACTTGAGACAGACGAGCTTGTAATTTATCACAACTTTTCAGTGTTTTCAACCACATAGGGTTTATTTCAGGTTTCAGACATTTAAACACTCATAAGTACTGGCAAAACAATACATTTATAGTTTGAAAAATACAGACTGATGACTATAAAAGCGAAAGTAGTAAACCCGGTAGGGTTTATATCACACGATCTAAGGGCCAGGAGTTTCTTGGAGCTGTAGAATCTACTATGAGTACTATGTCATTTACCTTGAAGTTTCTCTTGGTATTGGCCCACTTTTGCCATTGCTGCATTAGTGAAAGATACTCAGTGGTCCATCTTTGCCAGAAAAGGTCTGCAAGGTATTGCACTTGTTTCCATCGCTTTCTAGCATACAAGTCATCCTTGCTGAAGAGTCCTGATGGCAAGAGGGGTTTGGATTTTAACTGCAAAAGGTGGTTTGGTGTCAGGGGTTCACGGTCATTTGGGTCACCTGATACAGTTGTGATGGGACGGTCATTGAGAATACATTCAACTTCACGAAGAGCTGTTTATAACATATCATCATCCAGTGTCTGTTGTTTTAATACTGAGGTAGGTTTTTTTTTTTTACCAGTTTGATTAATCTCTCCCATACTCCTCCAAAGTGAGCTGCAAAGGGTGGATTAAACATCCAACTGACATGATCGTTCAGCAATATGTCTTGAATTTTGTGATTGTCTCTATGGCTCAAAGAGGCCTCTAGTTCTTTCTGTGAACTCACAAAATTGGTGCCACGATCTGTCCTGATGGTCAGTACCATCGAATGGCATTGATACAAGAATCTGTGTCTAATGTGCTTGCTACTTCGAGATGAATAGCTCAGCTCGCGAGGCAGGTAAATATCACTCCCCATCTTTTCACATGAGAGCGACCTCTCTTGACTTCTATATGTCTGAAATAGTCAATGCCTACATGTGAGAAAGGTGGTAAATCATGAGAGACACGTTCTTCTGGTAAATCTGCCATTTTCTGTTCTCCAACTTTAGCCTGCATTCATCTGCAGAAGACACAGAATTTTATTATCTTTCTGGCAGAGGAGTTGGCAGACTGTAGCCAGAACTTTTGAACAAGTTTTGAGAGCATGTGATTTCTTCCTGAGTGTCCAATGTTTTCATGGATATCACGCAGGATCAGTTTGGATATGCGCAAGTCTTTTGGCAATATAATTGGGTTTTTTAGACTCAACGGCATAGCTGCTTTACTTAGCCTGCCTCCAATCCTCAGGATGCCATCATTAATAATTGGATCCAGTTTGTGAATGGAGCTGTCAGATTTGATAGGTAGACCTTTTCTCAGAAGTGTTATCTCTGAGTCAAAGTAGCACTGCTGCTCATAGCGAATGACTGACTTCTCTGCTTCGTCTAAATTCTCCACAGTTAATCCTTGTTGCTTAATATTCCATTTGGAATCTATACTAATTCTAATTATATACTAACTCTAAACTAACATGGCGTATCACAGATCAACTAGCATGATCATTATAAAGGCTTTTAAATGACAAAACTCATTCACTTCCACATTTTTGAGAATCTGAAAATCAGGTAGTTGATGACAGAGCCAACAAGTTGATGAATATTTTGAATAAAAAAGAAAAAACTAAATAAATGTGCTACATCTGTCATGCAGCTCTTTTGTGGCTTCAGTGTGTCACGTGACAAGCATGGTGTGTCACCATGGAAACAATAAGGGGAAACGTTCTAAAATGACGGTTGCCTAAAAAAACTCACGCTGGGGATCAGTGAGAATATTATAAACTTATGTGCGAAAGGGAACTATTATGTCCGATAGCAATGAGCAATTCCAAAGAGTGGAATTTTTCTTCAGTGACACTACAATGTACTGTTTTATGTGATACTGTTGTACACGTTTGCATAGTTAATTCTGTATCTAATATTGTGAATCTTACAAGTAAAGTAGTTCATAAAGTAATTTTTTGAAGCATCTGGGGTTGAAGGTTTATTTCTCGTTAATTTAGTCTCTGTGTCAAATAAATACCTAGTGATGTATTTGTTTTCTTCTAGGAGGGTTGAAAAATAAGCAGAGATATAACGCAGCAGTTTTTAAGGCTTTCTATATGTAATGGAGCTGTCTTTCCACGAGATGCAAAAAACCTTTAGCTTTGTTCTCTTCCAGCTGCGCTCCGTTTTTTTCTGGCTGCTCTCTTGTGTGCTCATTGTACCGCAGTGTTGGACTATTTTCTTTACTGAAAGTATTGCTAAGAATTACAGCAACACCTCGTCCTTTACCATTCAGATGAGTCTCATGTTTATAACAGTAATCTTGAGGGGTGGACTCGTCGTGTTTCTTCACACCTGTTTCCTTCTGTGTGCTTCCCTGTTACCGTCTCATCAATCAATCCCCTCATTAGTCTCGTCACCTGTTCCCAATCTTCCCTTTTATAATAGCTCTCATGAGTTCCTCAGTCTTTGTCAGTTGTTAATAATGTGTGGCTGTGTGTGGATGTGCTCCTTGTTCTCCTTGTTCTCCTTGTTCTCTTGTTTCCAGGTTTTGTACAAGTGTGCCATTTTGTTTTATATTTAAAGTCTTTTGTTTTGAGTTTGTTCTAATGAAGAGAAACTTCAGTTCAACCTACTCCTACTCCTCGTCTTCATCCTCTCACACCACGCTAACAAACCTCTGAATAAACAGAGACTGCTATCAGCGTAGATACCATTCTTATGATGTAACAAGTACATCAGGTGTTATGAGAAGTGTCCCCGGGTCCTGCTGACTTAAATTATGCAACTGGGAGACTTACCAGGGACCGCTGCCTCCTGGCTGACAGAACAATCCCCTGAGAGCACCAATGGGAAGTGGCAGATTCGTCTTATCTCTGGGCTGGGGCTGAGAGCATCGTCCTGACCACCATTGCTCTGAAGGGGTGTTCGGGTAACAGCTCTCTGTTTTTAAATGGCTATGAGGCTGCAGCTGATTCGCAACCTCAGAGACCTGAAAGTGGCGGGGGAGCAGTTCTGCAATACTGCTTCTGCATTTTGAAACTGAGACCTCCAAAAGTAATAATAATAATGCATTACATTTATATAGCGCTTTATCATAGACACTCAAATCGCTGGAAGGGAAGGGGGGATCTCCTCAACCGCCTGGATGATGCGACAGCAGCCATATTGCGCCGGAACGCTCACCACACAACAGCTTATTGGCGGAGAGGAGACAGAGTGATGAAGCCAATCAGAGAAAGGGGAGGATGGACAAAAAAAGCCATGAGTCATAAAAGCCATGATGGACAAATTTGGCCAGGATGCCAGGGTTACACCCCTACTCTTGCGAAGGACATCCTGGGATTTTTAATGACCACAAAGAGTCAGGACCTCAGTTTAACGTCTCATCCGAAGGACGTGTCCCCGTCACTATACTGGGGCGTTAGGACCCACACAGACTGCAGGGTGAGCACCCCCTGATGGCCTCCTAACACCACTTCCAGCAGCAACCAAGTCATTCCAAGGAGTCTCCCATCCAGGAAATAACCAGCCTCTGCTTAGCTTCAGTGGGCAACCAGTCTTCGGCTACAGGGTGACACTGCTGCCGGCAAAAGTAGCATTATTTCTCTTAATTCTATAGAGCAAATCCCCCACCATCTAAGAGGTTGACTGGTAAGCTTGCTGCAATTATGTATGTGGAGGCATGCTGCAGCCTGACACGAGGCAAAGTATGCCTCTAACTGGCATGTCGGAATCAAAAAGGGACAATGAAAATAGTGGATTTTGGTAGCTCAAAAGTGCCTTTTGTGAAAATTCCATTTTCAGTATCCCATAGCTGTGTTTCTTGAGTGGCTAGTGTGTAATATGCACCCGGTAGGGTTCTGTTTTTTTTTCTTCACCTGAACACATCAGTGTGAGTGTCAGAAAAAAGGTAGAAGGTAGAAGGTAGGTAGCTGATAGTATCTAGTATCTAGTATCACTCCAGTATCAATGGAGACACTTGTCTATTTTATCTTTTATGTTTGCCTGGTGACCACTTGAGTCACAACACATAAACTGGAGATTGAAGTGGTGAATCTTCATCTCCAGCCTCGATGGTCACAACATACAACTCCTCAGAGCTGGATAGCTGCAGCACCGGTGCCTCTACTGGGATGGAAGAAATTGCAGTGTGTGCTTCCAGATCCCGGGAGAGGATGTCAGACCTGTCAGGTGAGGGCAGATATAAGGCCCATCTCTAACCCCTCTGAGAGGTCCATTCCATTTGCAAACACCAGGACAAAAGTTGGCACTGTGCCTCAGGCTGGAGTAGTGGAAACTACTAATATTGAACACAGCCACATCCTCGAACGCTGACCATGCGTGCTCCGCTCCCAAACAAACAAAGAAGAGACTGTGTGAGGGCAGGGAGTGACAGTCTGAACTGCTGTTTGCTCACCATAGTACTAGAAATCTAGCACTATAGTATAGTGTGGGAATACCTCTACTTTTTAAACCAGCTGAGGATCTGTTAGACACACATACAAGCCAGCAACAAACAAACTTTCGACCATTTCACAAAGCTTGCTGAAGACAGTAAAGGTGCTGCTTCCAGCTGTCTTTGTAGCTTCCTAATTCATGACGTCATCGTTCCTTGGCATGCATTCACACTTCATTTCAATTCCATCGTGCTTCATGATACATTTACGCAAAGCGTTCCTATTGCGTTTTTTGATGCAGCGCGTCAATTGAAAGGGAGATTTTCAACAGGTTTCTCAGTGGGTATGTTACTGATTGGGGAGAATGTGTAGAATATGGATGGTGCTCATGAATGATCGATCAGATTCATTCTTTGATTGAAAAAGTGATTCGACAGGATCGGCTCCATGGAGTCTGTGAAAAAGACAGTTTAACACCCCTAAAACACAAAGCATCCTCCTGCACCCTCTCCCCCTCTGCATTCCACAGAGTCATAAAGCCCCCATCCTCACAGACGCATACCTAAAGAACACACAAAGAATCTGCCATGTGACTTTTAACTTAGTTATTTTCCATTTTTAGATGTGTTGTGTTTTACCTATATGTATGCATGTTTTTGTTATAACCATTTTAGATGTGTTTGATAATTGAGTGGCTTATAATCAGTAATTACCTATACATAACCATGACAATCTTTATCTTGCTTTCATGTCAAGAGTTAATATAGCCATGAATGGTCTCAAAATCTTTGTATTTCAATTTGCAGACCGTCTAGGTTTGTTTCACTGTGCTAGGATGCATCAGACTCTTTCTTTTATTCCAAAACCCAAAGGGTCTGCATTCTCAATTAGGCCATAAAACATGCTAATCACATCAGACTAAAGACAAAGGAAAGTTTCCCGCTTCTTAGTTCCTTCATTCTGATTGGCCGGCCCGACAAAAGGGGGCACAGCCTCCTCATTCCTTTAAAACCGCCTGCGGCCTAAGGACCAGCCTCTTCCTCTTCTTGTTCATCCTCTCTTGCAACTCTCTTTCTTGTTCCTGCATCTTCTCTTCTCCGGCGCGGATTCTTGGATCCTCCTGAGCACCATTTTCCACAAAGGACTTTACAAACAAAGAACCAAATTTGAACTTACCGCGGATTCCAACGGACCCACCCAGCAACAATCAAAGCACAGACCAGATCGGAATTCGCACGCACGCATTCCGACCAGCCACAGAAAGAAAACACATGCAAGTAGCCCTTAAACGATCGTTAAGAGTTTCGAGTTTATACCAATAAGTTGGTCTGATTCCTTGCTTGTTCTCAAATAGGTTATTGTCTGTAATACTACCTTCCTTTGTCTCTCCCTCTCCTACTCTCTCTTATTCTCTCTTCTTCGTTTTTTCAATTAATCTGTGTATGTTTGTCTATTGTTTGTCGATTATTAAAATATATATATTCACACGTGATTGCCTCTGAATTGCTCATCCATAAGTCACTTTAATGGTGACCGATTCTGGTCTCACTCATTACTGTACTGGACTCATTCTGGTCTCACTCATTACTGTGCTGGACTCATTCTGGTCTCCCTCATTACTGTGGTGGACTCATTCTGGTCTCACTCATTACTGTGCTGATCTCATTCTGGTCTCACTCATTACAGTACTGGACTCATTCTGGTCTCACTCATTACTGTGCTGATCTCATTCTGGTCTCACTCGTTACTGTGCTGGACTCATTCTGGTCTCACTCGTTACTGTGCTGATCTCATTGTGGTCTCACTCATTACTGTGCTGCTCTCATTTTGGTCTCACTCATTACTGTGCTGGACTCATTCTGGTCTCACTCATTACTGTGCTGATCTCATTGTGGTCTCACTCATTACTGTGCTGGACTCATTCTGGTCTCACTCATTACTGTGCTGGACTCATTCTGGTCACACTCATTACTCTGCTGGTCTCATTCTGGTCTCACTCATTACTGTGCTGCTCTCATTCTGGTCTCACTCATTACTGTGCTGGACTCATTCTGGTCTCACTCATTACTGTGCTGATCTCATTGTGGTCTCACTCATTACTGTGCTGGACTCATTGTGGTCTCTCTCATTACTGTGCTGGACTCATTCTGGTCTCACTCATTACTCTGCTGGTCTCATTGTGGTCTCTCTCATTACTGTGCTGGACTCATTGTGGTCACACTCATTAGTCTGCTGGTCTCATTCTGGTCTCACTCATTACTGTGCTGGACTCATTCTGGTCTCACTCATTACTGTGCTGGACTCATTCTGGTCTCACTCGTTACTGTGCTGATCACAGTCTGGTCTCACTCATTACTGTGCTGCTCTCATTTTGGTCTCACTCATTACTGTGCTGGACTCATTCTGGTCTCACTCATTACTGTGCTGATCTCATTGTGGTCTCACTCATTACTGTGCTGGACTCATTCTGGTCTCACTCATTACTGTGCTGATCTCATTGTGGTCTCACTCATTACTGTGCTGATCTCATTGTGGTCTCACTCATTACTGTGCTGGACTCATTCTGGTCTCACTCATTACTGTGCTGATCTCATTCTGGTCTCACTCATTACTGTGCTGATCTCATTGTGGTCTCACTCATTACTGTGCTGGACTCATTCTGGTCTCACTCATTACTGTGCTGGACTCATTCTGGTCTCACTCATTACTGTGCTGATCTCAGTCTGGTCTCACTCATTACTGTGCTGATCTCATTGTGGTCTCACTCATTACTGTGCTGGACTCATTCTGGTCTCACTCACTACTGTGCTGGACTCATTCTGGTCACACTCATTACTCTGCTGGTCTCATTCTGCTCTCACTCATTACTGTGCTGGTCTCATTGTGGTCACACTCATTAGTCTACTGGTCTCATTCTGGTCTCACTCATTACTGTGCTGGACTTATTCTGGTCTCACTCATTACTCTGCTGGACTCATTCTAGTCTCACTCATTACTGTGCTGGACTCATTCTGGTCTCACTCATTACTGTGGTGGAATCATTCTGGTCTCACTCATTACTGTGGTGGACTCATTCTGGTCTCACTCATTACTGTGCTGGACGCATTCTGGTCTCACTCATTACTGTGTAGCATCTGGACGGTGTCTCAAATTGATCGATCAAAAAACAAACATCTGATTGTGACTTTTTGATTTAACAGAATGAGACTTGGAAACTCAGAATGCAGCTCTGTCTGCAGGGACAGTCGTTTTACAGCCCTGGGGCAATAAAACTCTTTGTCCTCCTCCAGGCCTCCCTTCACCCCCCACATACCTACATACATTCCACAGGATGGCACATCTGAAAACACACACACACACACACACACACATGGAATATACAAAAATGCCTACATACACTATGTAAACTTGTATAACACTGATGTATTCGTATGTATGTAGGCATGCCCTCCATGTGCAGTCTTTTTAGTTATTTTAGGTAGTTCATTTAGATGTTTAAATGTGTATAATCGTTTAAACGAAACCCCTCTATGTCTTTCTACCTTGCTTGGTATCATTTGAATTCGTTCAGCCTGCTCTTTCTCAATCTGTATTTTGTTTAATGCTGAAATGCATTACATATTTTCTACCCTTGTTGGATCAAATCTGAGTAAGTTCCACACAGGATCATAAACTATGCAGATTAGGTTGAACAGAGACAAAAGGAAATTTCCCCAGCATCCACCTCCAAGCCAGCGATTGGCTCCTCATCCAAGGTGTGGGAGTGTCCTGATGTTTCTATAAGACCACTGAGATTCAAACAGCTCTCTCTCTCGTCACTCTCTCTCTCGTCACTCTCTCGACTCTCTTGATCTCTCCTCAACCCCTGGGAGCTTGCAGGGCCGGAAGGCCCTGCGAGCAAGCCTTCAGCGACCACACTTTCAGACAAACAGCCATTTTGAATCTCCCGCCTTTCAAACAAAGGACTCAAGGAACAAACCAGCATCCAACCAAAGCAACTCTCTCAACGCAAGACTGGGTAACATCCACACACACGAGAAACCCAAGGCAAGCATCGTTTACGAAATCTAAATGCGTTTAAAGCTATATGCCCCTTTTTAAAGGTGAATTTCCATGCTGGTTTTCTCAAAGGTTTAATTGTCTACAGGAATGTCGCCTCTCTCTCTCTCTCAAGCATCTCTTTCTCTCTCTCTCCATTAAGTCTATCTATGTTTTGTGTTTAACGTTTGTTTTCGTAGTTTGTTTAATAAAACACTGTATATATAATCACACATGATTGATTCTGTACTATTCTTGAGTAAGTCACTTCTACGTTTGCATCTTGCTACAATGCTAAGTACTTTGGTACGATAATGAAAGATTCTTCTTTATGACGATGAAGAAGATCTTTGTTAAAGTTCATAAAGATCGCGCGGCTCGTATGAGCGCACATATGGCCGCTGCTTTGAACTCATTGCTAGAATTAATCAATTCTATAAGCCGAATCAAGCTATTTGTATTCATAGTTATTTGTAATCCGTTATGATTAATTATCAATATACAAAATTCCCTTTAAGCTGGATCTATGTGCATATTTGGTCATAACACATGATCAAACTGTGTACATAGATCCCGCTACCCCGACTGCCTTTGAGCTGATTTCGCTACATATAATGGTGGAGAATCAGCAGGCGTCGTTCAAACAATTATCTTGAGCTGATTCGCTACAACTGTGGTGGACTCATTCTGGTCTCACTCGTTACTGTGCTGATCTCATTCTGGTCTCACTCATTACTGTGCTGATCTCATTTCTAGTCTCACTCATTACTGTACTGGACTCATTCTGGTCTCACTCATTACTGTGCTGGACTCATTGTGGTCACACTCATTAGTCTGCTGGTCTCATTCTGGTCTCACTCATTACTGTGCTGGACTCATTCTGGTCTCACTCGTTACTGTGCTGGACTCATTCTGGTGTCACTCATTACTGTGCTGATCTCAGTCTGGTCTCACTCATTACTGTGCTGCTCTCATTTTGGTCTCACTCATTACTGTGCTGGACTCATTTTGGTCTCACTCATTACTGTGCTGGACTCATTTTGGTCTCACTCATTACTGTGCTGGACTCATTCTGGTGTCACTCATTACTGTGCTGATCTCATTGTGGTCTCACTCATTACTGTGCTGGACTCATTCTGGTCTCACTCATTACTGTACTGGACTCATTCTGGTCTCACTCATTACTCTGCTGGCCTCATTCTGGTCTCACTCATTACTGTGCTGCTCTCATTCTGGTCTCACTCATTACTGTGCTGGTCTCATTGTGGTCACACTCATTAGTCTGCTGGTCTCATTCTGGTCTCACTCATTACTGTGCTGGACTCATTCTGATCTCACTCATTACTCTGCTGGTCTCATTCTGGTCTCTCTCGTTACTCTGCTGGTCTCAATCTGGTCTCACTCATTACTGTGCTGGTCTCATTCTGGTCTCACTCATTACTGTACTGGACTCACTCTGGTCTCACTCATTACTGTGCTGGACTCAACCTGGTCTCACTCATTACTGTGCTGATCTCATTTTGGTCTCACTCATTACTGTGCTGGACTCATTCTGGTCTCACTCATTACTGTGCTGATCTCATTGTGGTCTCACTCATTACTGTGCTGGACTCATTCTGGTCTCACTCATTACTGTGCTGGACTCATTCTGGTCACACTCATTACTCTGCTGGTCTCACTCATTACTGTGCTGCTCTCATTCTGGTCTCACTCATTACTGTGCTGGTCTCATTGTGGTCACACTCATTAGTCTGCTGGTCTCATTCTGGTCTCACTCATTACTGTGCTGGACTCATTCTGGTCTCACTCATTACTCTGCTGATCTCATTCTGGCCTCACTCACTGTGCTGGTCTCACTCTGGTCTCACTCATTACTGTGCTGGACTCATTCTGGTCTCACTCATTACTGTGCTGATCTCATTCTGGTCTCACTCATTGCTGTGCTGGACTCACTCTGGTCTCACTCATTACTGTGCTGGACTCATTCTGGTCTCACTCATTACTGTGCCGATCTCAGTCTGGTCTCACTCATTACTGTGCTTGACTCATTCTGGTCTCACTCATTACTGTGCTGGTCTCATTGTGGTCTCACTCTTTACTGTGCTGCTCTCATTCTGGTCTCACTCATTATTCTGCTTGTCTCATTCTGGTCTCACTCATTATTCTGCTTGTCTCACTCTGGTCTCACTCATTACTCTGCTGGTCTCACTCTGGTCTCACTCATTACTGTGCTGGACTCATTCTGGTCTCAATCATTACTGTGCTGAAATCATTCTGGTCTCACTCATTACTGTGCTGCTCTCATTTTGGTCTCACTCATTACTGTGCTGGACTCATTCTGGTCTCACTCATTACTGTGCTGATCTCATTGTGGTCTCACTCATTACTGTGCTGGACTCATTCTGGTCTCACTCATTACTGTGCTGGACTCATTCTGGTCACACTCATTACTCTGCTGGTCACACTCATTACTGTGCTGCTCTCATTCTGGTCTCACTCATTACTGTGCTGGTCTCATTGTGGTCACACTCATTAGTCTGCTGGTTTCATTCTGGTCTCACTCATTACTGTGCTGGACTCATTCTGGTCTCACTCATTACTGTGCTGGACTCATTCTGGTCTCACTCATTACTGTGCTGATCTCATTGTGGTCTCACTCATTACTGTGCTGGACTCATTCTGGTCTCACTCATTACTGTGCTGGACTCATTCTGGTCACACTCATTACTCTGCTGGTCTCACTCATTACTGTGCTGCTCTCATTCTGGTCTCACTCATTACTGTGCTGGTCTCATTCTGGTCTCACTCATTACTGTGCTGGACTCATTCTGGTCTCACTCATTACTCTGCTGATCTCATTCTGGTCTCACTCACTGTGCTGGTCTCACTCTGGTCTCACTTATTACTGTGCTGGACTCATTCTGGCCTCACTCATTGCTGTGCTGGACTCACTCTGGTCTCACTCATTACTGTGCTGGACTCATTCTGGTCTCACTCATTACTGTGCTGATCTCATTCTGGCCTCACTCATTGCTGTGCTGGACTCACTCTGGTCTCACTCATTACTGTGCTGGACTCATTCTGGTCTCACTCATTACTGTGCCGATCTCAGTCTGGTCTCACTCATTACTGTGCTGGACTCATTCTGGTCTCACTCATTACTGTGCTGGTCTCATTGTGGTCTCACTCTTTAC
Organism: Rhodeus uyekii; assembly: GCA_037043235.1. NCBI lineage: Eukaryota > Metazoa > Chordata > Actinopteri > Cypriniformes > Acheilognathidae > Rhodeus > Rhodeus uyekii. The sequence goes on from JAWRVZ010000057.1 coordinate 2,911,782, forward strand.
TGTGCTGCTCTCATTCTGGTCTCACTCATTATTCTGCTTGTCTCATTCTGGTCTCACTCATTATTCTGCTTGTCTCACTCTGGTCTCACTCATTACTCTGCTGGTCTCACTCTGGTCTCACTCATTACTGTGCTGGACTCATTCTGGTCTCAATCATTACTGTAATGATCTCATTCTGGTCTCACTCATTTCTGTGCTGATCTCATTCTGGTCTCACTCATTACTGTGCTGATCTCATTCTGGTCTCACTCATTACTGTGCTGATCTCATTCTGGTCTCACTCATTACTGTACTGGTCTCATTGTGGTCTCACTCATTACTGTGCTGGACTCATTCTGGTCTCACTCATTACTGTGCTGGACTCATTCTGGTCTCACTCATTACTGTGCTGATCTCAGTCTGGTCTCACTCATTACTGTGCTGATCTCATTGTGGTCTCACTCATTACTGTGCTGGACTCATTCTGGTCTCACTCATTACTGTGCTGGACTCATTCTGGTCACACTCATTACTCTGCTTGTCTCACTCATTACTGTGCTGCTCTCATTCTGGTCTCACTCATTACTGTGCTGGTCTCATTGTGGTCACACTCATTAGTCTGCTGGTCTCACTCTGGTCTCACTCATTACTGTGCTGGACTCACTCTGGTCTCACTCATTACTGTGCTGGACTCATTCTGGTCTCACTCATTACTGTGCTGGACTCATTCTGGTCTCACTCATTACTGTGCTGATCTCAGTCTGGTCTCACTCATTACTGTGCTGATCTCATTGTGGTCTCACTCATTACTGTGCTGATCTCAGTCTGGTCTCTCTCATTACTGTACTGGTCTCATTTTGGTCTCAATCATTACTGTGCTGATCTCATTCTGGTCTCTCTCATTACTGTGCTGGTCTCATTCTGGTCTCTCTCATTACTGTACTGGTCTCATTCTGGTCTCAATCATTACTGTGCTGATCTCAGTCTGGTCTCACTCGTTACTGTGCTGGTCTCATTCTGGTCTCTCTCATTACTGTACTGGTCTCATTCTGGACTCAATCATTACTGTGCTGATTTCAGTGTGGTCTCACTCATTACTGTGCTGCTCTCATTTTGGTCTCACTCATTACTGTGCTGGACTCATTCTGGTCTCACTCATTACTGTGCTGGACTCATTCTGGTCTCACTCATTACTGTGCTGGACTCATTCTGGTCACACTCATTACTCTGCTTGTCTCACTCATTACTGTGCTTCTCTCATTCTGGTCTCACTCATTACTGTGCTGGTCTCATTGTGGTCACACTCATTAGCCTGCTGGTCTCACTCTGGTCTCTCTCATTACTGTACTGGTCTCATTTTGGTCTCAATCATTACTGTGCTGATCTCATTCTGGTCTCTCTCATTACTGTGCTGGTCTCATTCTGGTCTCAATCATTACTGTGCTGATCTCAGTCTGGTCTCACTCGTTACTGTGCTGGTCTCATTCTGGTCTCTCTCATTACTGTACTGGTCTCATTCTGGAATCAATCATTACTGTGCTGATCTCAGTGTGGTCTCACTCATTACTGTGCTGGACTCATTCTGGTCTCACTCATTACTGTGCTGCTCTCATTTTGGTCTCACTCATTACTGTGCTGGACTCATTCTGGTCTCACTCATTACTGTGCTGATCTCATTGTGGTCTCACTCATTACTGTGCTGGACTCATTCTGGTCTCACTCATTACTGTGCTGGACTCATTCTGGTCACACTCATTACTCTGCTGGTCTCACTCATTACTGTGCTGCTCTCATTCTGGTCTCACTCATTACTGTGCTGGTCTCATTCTGGTCTCACTCATTACTGTGCTGGACTCATTCTGGTCTCACTCATTACTCTGCTGATCTCATTCTGGTCTCACTCACTGTGCTGGTCTCACTCTGGTCTCACTTATTACTGTGCTGGACTCATTCTGGCCTCACTCATTGCTGTGCTGGACTCACTCTGGTCTCACTCATTACTGTGCTGGACTCATTCTGGTCTCACTCATTACTGTGCCGATCTCAGTCTGGTCTCACTCATTACTGTGCTGGACTCATTCTGGTCTCACTCATTACTGTGCTGGTCTCATTGTGGTCTCACTCTTTACTGTGCTGCTCTCATTCTGGTCTCACTCATTATTCTGCTTGTCTCATTCTGGTCTCAATCATTATTCTGCTTGTCTCACTCTGGTCTCACTCATTACTCTGCTGGTCTCACTCTGGTCTCACTCATTACTGTGCTGGACTCATTCTGGTCTCAATCATTGCTGTGCTGATCTCATTCTGGTCTCACTCATTACTGTGCTGGACTCATTCTGGTCTCACTCATTACTGTGCTGGTCTCATTGTGGTCTCACTCATTACTGTGCTGATCTCATTCTGGTCTCACTCATTATTCTGCTTGTCTCATTCTGGTCTCACTCTGTCACGATTCATGAATTCGTTGTCTCCTAATTACTGCCTGTGTGTGCATGCGAGTGTGTGTGGGAGGCGTGGTCGCTGATCACCCACTCAGCTCATTAACCTTCTCACCTGTTTCTCATCTGATTGCCTATTTAGTTCCCCTCCACCATCACCACGTTGCAGTGTTCTTGTTCCCCATGTGTGCCCGTGCAGTCCTCCAGTGGTTTTGTGTCTTCGTGTTCCTCGTCTCCTCGTGTCTGTGATCCTGTGTTCCCGCCTTCCGTCGTCACGTTCACCACCACCCGTCTGGACTTCACACTTCACTTCTCTCCGGAACCCATTGAGTCCCTGCGCTGTTGCCAGCCGGTCCCGGACTTCCTTCATCTTTTCTCACAAATAAATGTTACACTCGCAATTGAATCTGCCTCAGTCTCGTGCCTGACAGAAGAACACTGCCCTTTTCATGGATTCAGCGAGTAACCCCGGCTGGCAGGATTTCGTCGCCAACAACATGGCGCGCCTTGAAAGACAGGAGGAGCAAATGCTCGCGACAGGGCGCGCCATGCAAACGTTAACAGCGCAGGTGTCCGAGCTCACCACTCGACTCCAACAACTGCCTGCTCTCACTGCGCCAGACCCACCGCCGGTTCCCCTCACCATCGACCGTCCTGCAGGGCAGCAAGAGCCGCATCTCCCGCCCCCGGAACGTTACGCTGGGGAACCCGAGGGATGCCGACCATTTTTAACTAAATGCTCTGTGTTTTTCTCCCTCCAACAGCGGACGTATGCCTCGGAGCAAGCCAAGGTGGCCCTAGTAATAACGTTGCTCTCGGGACGGGCAGCCAAATGGGGAACGGCGGTATGGGAGAAGAATGATCCGTGCTGCTCCTCGTTCCGGTCCTTCTCGGATGAGATGAAGAAAGTATTCGACAGATCGGCAGTCGGTCGCGAGGCAGCACGCCAGTTATCGGACCTCAGACAGGGTAACCGTTCGGTATCCGATTACTCCATCGAGTTCCGAACACTCGCGGCCGGCTGCGACTGGAACGAGGAGGCGCAGTGGGACAGGTTCCTGCATGGGCTGGCTGACCGCGTCCAGCAGGAGATATATACTTTGGACCTTCCCACGAGCCTCAACGGGTTGATCGAGCTAGCACTCCGGGTGGACTCCCGGCTGGAAAGGGGCAAGTATCGGTCCCTCCAGTCGGCAGCTCCGGAGCCTCCCGTGATGCTTCCCACCCACCACCCAGGCGCGGTCAGCCCTACCTGCGATCCCGAGCCCATGCAGGTTGGTCGAGCTCGGCTTTCCCGGGAGGAGAGGGAACGCCGCAGAGCACAAGGGCTCTGCATTTACTGTGCGGGAGAGGGCCACTTCATCTCCCGATGCCCAGTAAAAGCCAGCGCCCGCCAGTAGGGAGAAGGTTACTGACGGGCGCCATCGCTATGAACACATCCTCCTCCGCAACGCTCCTCCCGGTAAGACTCCAATGGGTTCACTCATCTCATCACTGTCGAGCACTGTTGGACTCTGGAGCCGAGGGTAACCTGATGGATCACTCACTGGCACTCCACCTTAAGATTCCCACGGAACGTCTTCCCCAACCCATCGCCGTCAACGCCCTCGGCGGCCAGAGACTACCAGACATTTCCCTCAGGACTATACCCCTCAAACTTACATCGGCAGGTAACCACATCGAAACCATTGACTTTTTCATTACGGACTCCCCCTCGGCACCGGTCGTCCTCGGTCATCCCTGGCTATCAAAGCACAACCCCAGGGTTGACTGGGGACGCAACACCATCACGAGTTGGAGTGATCAGTGCCATGCCTCTTGTCTTGTGTCTGCCTGTTCGTTTGTGTCTAGTTCTGTGTTGCAGGAGGAGCCACCGAATTTGTCTAACGTGCCCTCGGAGTACCGGGACCTGAAGGAAGTGTTCAGTAAGTCGCGGGCTGCTTCTCTCCCTCCGCATCGTCCCTACGACTGTGCTATAGAGTTAGTGCCAGGTATGTCTCCGCCTAAGGGCAAATTATACTCGCTTTCCACTCCTGAAAGGGAGGCCATGGAGAAATACATTTCTGATTCCTTAGCCACCGGGTTCATCCGCCCCTCTTCTTCTCCGGCGGGGGCGGGATTCTTTTTTGTGGGGAAGAAGGACGGGTCTCTGCGACCTTGCATTGACTACCGAGGGCTGAACAACATCACGGTAAAGAATACTTATCCTTTGCCGTTGATGTCTTCAGCGTTCGAGAGGTTGCAGGGAGCGTCTATCTTCACGAAATTGGATTTACGTAATGCTTATCATTTGGTCCGCATAAGAGAGGGGGATGAATGGAAGACTGCATTTAATACCCCTAGGGGCCATTTTGAATATTTGGTCATGCCGTTTGGACTGTCCAATTCCCCAGCAGTCTTCCAAGCACTCGTCAATGACGTGTTGAGAGACATGATAGATCAGTTCACGTATGTTTACCTGGATGACATACTGATATTTTCTTCGTCTCTCCAGGAACATGTTCAACACGTCCGACGAGTGCTCCAACGGTTACTACTGAATGGGCTTTTTGTCAAGGCGGAGAAATGCGTTTTTCATGCACAGTCTGTTCCTTTCTTAGGGTACATCATCTCGTCGGAGGGAGTGTGCATGGATTCCGACAAGGTTAAGGCTGTGGTGGAATGGCCAACCCCGGACTCTCGCAAGGCCCTGCTGAGGTTCCTGGGGTTTGCCAACTTCTACCGGCGTTTCATTCGCAACTTCAGCCAACTAGCCGCGCCTCTGACAGCCTTGACCTCCCCCAGAACTCCGTTCAGGTGGCACGACGCCGCCGAAGCGGCGTTCGCCAAACTCAAGAGCCGCTTCGTTTCGGCTCCCATCCTTGTCGCCCCTGATCCCACACGGCAGTTCGTGGTGGAGGTCGACGCTTCAGAGGTGGGGGTAGGTGCGGTTCTATCCCAGCGCGCTTCCTCGGACGATAAGATGCACCCGTGCGCGTTTTTTTCTCATCGTTTGTCTCCTGCAGAACGAAATTATGACATTGGTAACCGAGAGTTGTTGGCGGTCAAACTAGCTTTGGAGGAGTGGCGCCATTGGTTAGAGGGGTCAGGGGTGCCTTTTCTAGTTTGGACCGACCACAAGAACCTAGAGTACATTAGAACAGCCAAAAGACTCAACTCCAGGCAGGCTCGGTGGGCCCTTTTTTTCGGACGTTTTGACTTTTTACTATCGTACCGCCCGGGTTCCAAAAACATCAAACCCGATGCTTTATCTCGCGTTTTTGATCGCTCCGATCGCCCGTCCACTCCCGAGTGCATTTTTCCCGAGAAGCTCATTGTTTCCACACTCGTATGGGAGGTCGAAGCGAAGGTCAAAGCGGCCTTAGAAGGGGTAACGCCTCCGCCCGGGGGTCCACCAGGCCGATTATTCGTACCAGAGAGAGTCAGGTCCGAGGTCCTCCAATGGAGTCACTGCTCTAAGATAGCTTGTCACCCGGGAATCAGGCGCACTAGTTTTCTGGTCAAACAACGATTCTGGTGGCCGAAGATGGCCCAGGACCTCCGAGATTTTGTATCGGCCTGCTCGATTTGCGCACAGGGTAAGACTTCCAATCGCGCTCCAGATGGGTTGCTCCAGCCGCTGTCAGTACCTTCGAGACCCTGGTCCCACATCGCCCTAGATTTCGTTACCGCCCTCCCACCCTCCCAAGGGAACACGGTCGTTTTGACCGTAGTGGACCGATTCTCGAAGGCGGCTCACTTTATACCCTTACCCAAGTTGCCCTCGGCTAAGGAGACAGCGGCTTCTGTCATAGAACACGTCTTTCGCATTCATGGCCTCCCGACAGACGTGGTCTCTGACAGAGGGCCCCAATTCATTTCCAAGTTCTGGAAAGAATTTTGTAGGTTACTGGGCGCGAGCGTTAGTCTGTCTTCGGGTTTCCATCCCCAGAGCAATGGCCAAACCGAGCGGGCCAACCAAGATCTCGAGAGGTCCCTACGGTGTACCGCGGCCCAGAATCCTGCTTCCTGGAGTCAACAACTCCCGTGGGTTGAGTACGCACATAACTCGTTACCAGTATCATCCACGGGCCTATCACCGTTTGAATGTAGTATAGGTTACCAGCCACCTATCTTTCCCAGTACGGAATCCGAAGTCGCGGTCCCCTCCGCCCACGCATTCGTCCAGAGGTGCCGCCGCACCTGGAGTAGAGCCCGAGAGACTCTCCTACAGGCTGGGGCGCGCACCAAGGCCCAGGCTGATCGCCACCGGTCGAAGCCTCCCGTATACGTCGTGGGTCAAAAAGTGTGGCTTTCTTCTAAAGATATTCCCCTCCGCTCCGTATGTAATAAACTGGCTCCTAAATTCATCGGCCCGTTCCCTGTCACCAAGATCATTAGTCCGGTGACAGTCCGCCTCAAACTACCTCCCGCGTACGGGAGAATCCATGCCGCCTTCCATGTGTCCAAAATCAAGCCCGTTATTCGTTCTCCCATTAACCCGCCCGTCCCGGTTCCCCCACCGCCGCGTCTCGTAGATGGGGAACCAACCTATTCGGTAAATCGTATTCTGGACTCGAGGAGGAGGGGACGCGGATTCCAGTACTTGGTGGACTGGGAGGGGTACGGTCCAGAGGAGAGAAGTTGGGTACCTGCCCGGGACATTCTGGATCACTCTCTCATCGATGATTACAATCGACAGGTAAGACCCCCTGGGAGCGTCAAGAGACGCTCCTAAGGGGGGGGGTACTGTCACGATTCATGAATTCGTTGTCTCCTAATTACTGCCTGTGTGTGCATGCGAGTGTGTGTGGGAGGCGTGGTCGCTGATCACCCACTCAGCTCATTAACCTTCTCACCTGTTTCTCATCTGATTGCCTATTTAGTTCCCCTCCACCATCACCACGTTGCAGTGTTCTTGTTCCCCATGTGTGCCCGTGCAGTCCTCCAGTGGTTTTGTGTCTTCGTGTTCCTCGTCTCCTCGTGTCTGTGATCCTGTGTTCCCGCCTTCCGTCGTCACGTTCACCACCACCCGTCTGGACTTCACACTTCACTTCTCTCCGGAACCCATTGAGTCCCTGCGCTGTTGCCAGCCGGTCCCGGACTTCCTTCATCTTTTCTCACAAATAAATGTTACACTCGCAATTGAATCTGCCTCAGTCTCGTGCCTGACACACTCATTACTGTGCCGATCTCAGTCTGGTCTCACTCATTACTGTGCTAGACTCATTCTGGTCTCACTCATTACTGTGCTGGTTTCATTGTGGTCTCACTCATTACTGTGCTGCTCTCATTCTGGTCTCACTCATTACTGTGCTGGACTCATTCTGGTCTCACTCATTACTGTGCTGGTCTCATTGTGGTCTCACTCATTACTCTGCTGCTCTCATTCTGGTCTCACTCATTACTGTGCTGGACTCATTCTGGTCTCACTCATTACTGTGCTGGACTCATTCTGGTCTCACTCATTACTGTGCTGCTCTCACTCTGGTCTCACTCATTACTGTGCTGGACTCATTCTGGTCTCTCTCATTACTCTGCTGGTCTCAATCTGGTCTCGTTCATTACTGTGCTGGACTCATTCTGGTCTCACTCATTACTGTGCTGGTCTCATTGTGGTCTCACTCATTACTCTGCTGCTCTCATTCTGGTCTCACTCATTACTGTGCTGGACTCATTCTGGTCTCACTCATTACTGTGCTGGACTCATTCTGGTCTCACTCATTACTGTGCTGCTCTCACTCTGGTCTCACTCATTACTGTGCTGGACTCATTCTGGTCTCTCTCATTACTCTGCTGGTCTCAATCTGGTCTCGTTCATTACTGTACTGGTCTCATTCTGGTCTCACTCATTACTGTACTGGACTCATTCTGGTCTCACTCATTACTGTGCTGGTCTCATTGTGGTCTCACTCATTACTGTGCTGCTCTTATTCTGGTCTCACTCATTACTGTGCTGGACTCATTCTGGTCTCACTCATTACTGTGCTGGTCTCATTGTGGTCTCACTCATTACTGTGCTGATCTCATTGTGGTCTCACTCATTACTGTGCTGCTCTCATTCTGGTCTCTCTCATCACTGTACTGGTCTCATTCTGGTCTCAATCATTACTGTGCTGATCTCAGTGTGGTCTCACTCATTACTGTGCTGCTCTCATTCTGGTCTCACTCATTACTGTGCAGGTCTCATTCTGGTCTCACTCATTACTGTGCTGGACTCATTCTGGTCTCACTCATTACTCTGCTGGTCTCACTCATTACTGTGCTGATCTCATTCTGGTCTCACTCATTACTGTGCTGATGTCAGTCTGGTCTCACTCATTACTATACTGGTCTCAGTCTGGTCTCACTCATTACTGTGCTGCTCTCATTCTGGTCTCACTCATTACTGTGCTGGACTCACTCTGGTCTCAATCATTACTGTGCTGGACTCATTCTGGTCTCAATCATTACTGTGCTGATCTCAGTCTGGTCTCACTCATTACTGTGCTGGACTCACTCTGGTCTCAATCATTACTGTGCTGATCTCAGTCTGGTCTCACTCATTACTGTGCTGGTCTCATTCTGGTTCCTCATGCGAACACTGAGCTTGAAGGCAGGTTTTGCTGACATAGTGTGTGTATAGGAGGGCAGATATTTTTACTTTCCCATCTGTTCTGCGCCATCCTGTAGTTTTACTTTGTAGCGTCCTTGGTGTGCGTCTAGGGATCTGTTCTACATACTACTTATTTGAGCCCTCCCCTGCAGTTGTTTACAAATAATGTGGAGTGAATGTATCTTTCCTGATAAAGCAGAGAGTGTTTATAATTCATCACATTTGTATTGAGCACATAAAACTTTTAGCATTTCTTTGGGACTTTGTTTCAAATGTGAAATTCATATTGCTTGAACTGTTATGCTCTGACGGATGCACATGCATTATAATTGTTTCTGGCTGCATTTGAAGTGGATATTTTGCTTAGAGGAAAACATAAAAGAAAACAGCTTCTGTCCTACTTTAGACCTAGTTTCAGAGACAGAGTGAATGAAAATTTGTGGGAAATCCTTGAACAATAAGCATAAAAATATATTTTAAAAACTTCAGAATTCTTCTTTCTTCAAGTACTTATTTCATTTTGATTTTAGCATTTTGATTCTCTAGATTTGGCTTTGGTTGTTTTATTTAATCTAAGATAAAGTGGAATTAATCCACTTGGTCAGAGTGGATAAAATGTGTTTTAATATAATTTTTTAATGGAAAAAAAAACGTTTATGAAATTTAATTTTGGTAACACTTTATAATAAAGTTAAATGTATCAGTTAACATTAGTTAACTATTAAATCTATTAATATTAGTTCAATCTAAATCTTAATTTCAACGTTTGGTTATATACATAATCTGCATAATTACAATAAAAAGGTGTTTCTGATAATATTATTTAATAGACCTGAGCTAATATGAACCAACAATAAAGAGTTATATTTGCAATAACTAACATTAACAATGATTATATAAATACTGTAAAAAAATAATATTGCTGTTTATGATAGTTAATCCATTAAACAAACATTAACTAATGATACCGCATTGCAAAGTGTTACCAGAATGTGTATATAAATTATATATATTAGCAATTTACCAGCCTACAGTAAATCATTTAATCATATTTATAATTTGCCTGGTTTATACATTCTACATGATACATCATTTTTTAATAATGTTAGAGACTTTCTAATGTATAAACCATGAACGTTGTCTGGCAAAAGTACTTAAGTTATTAAATGAAGCCCAGACTGTAACTGTGGGGTAAAGTGTGTCAGAGACTCATACAACATTAAATACTCTCATTGTCAGTACTCTGCCTAAAACGGCAAAGAAATTTGGGGGCAAATTGTTTTCTGAATAAACCTTTTTCTGTCTGATTTTCGTTCATTTACTGTAAATAATTTGCATCAAAATAAGGGATCATAAATCCATATTCTCATCAACTTTCCCCTTGACATGTGACAGCTTACCCCTAACAAACTGTGTCACAGGACACAAAAGCCACTGTATTTCTGTATTTGTGTCTGAAGGGTAAAGCGGCAGCTCCATGTGTGTGAGCAGATGGCTCTCATGGAGAAGCGGATGATGACTTTGCTGACGTATGGAGCCTGAGAATCGCACAAGTAGGAGGGATGCTGGACAGAAGAGAATCCACAGGACGCATGAAGAGCTGTGGTGCAAATGATTTTACTGCAAACCAAAACATGACCTTTCTGCACTTCAGTTGTATTTTTGGGTTTAACGAGCCATTAAATGTCTAAACAGAATGGGGTTCACATTACAATATGCGATTATCATTAGCAGAAAGAAGTTTTAGGATTTAAAAAAAATATCAAAAATGTTTTATATGAAAATTAAGAAATATGTTTCTTTTTTTATGTTATGCTGTGCTGATTATTTGATCCTGCTTAACTGTCACTGCTGCACACAGCAAAATAGTATATTGTAGTATATTGCTGATGATAAAGTAAATAAGTCACTATCTTTTGGAATATATAATGATATTTTTCTTTTCGTTTAATATCCAGGAAATGAGGGATCGGAGGCAGTGTACCTGGTCTAAACCTCATCTTTGGCCATGCTAATTTGGAGAACTAAGAAAGATTATGACTCCATCTAGTGGATGAAACATATGCCTCCCTTTAATTCAATGCTTTGAAGAAACCTAGTCCTTGTGTTGTAGACTGAAATAGTTAAAGTAATAGTTTATCTGGCTATTTGTTTGATGCAAGATGAAACACAGGCCAAAACACAGCAGAAATATTCATTTTAAAGATCAAATTGAAGCTACTGTGATTGATCTGCACGATTAATAGTAAAAACACTCAAGCGATCTGTGATGAATCACGTGGGCTGTGTCTCTAGTGCTATATAGTGCATTAATGTTATATCTGTTACAAATATTAAAATTATTAACTTATAGTTTATAGCTTGGATGTAAACACTGATGTCTATAGACTGATCAAAATAGAGCAAATCCTTTTGAAAACAGCTTTTAATTAAGATTGTATCAATTACATCGTTACGTCACTAGGTGGGGACAAGAGACAGAAAGAATGAGAAAGAGATTCATTCAAAAACGCAGATTCATCCAATAATGAAACAAGTATTTATGAGTGAGTCAGTGAATTATTAATTCAAACCTATTTTTAAAGAATTCATTCGCATCAGTTAAACATTTTCATTAGACTGCAGCAATTAACATTTTGTCAGAAACTCTAGTAAATTGCATGTTAATTTGTTTAGACGTCTATTGTCTGTTCAGAATCGTGATCTCCATTTGAAACCAATGCACAGATTCTCAGTTTAGCCAGAAATCTCAGCTCTACATTGTGATGAACCAATACACAAATTATAGTTGGATTCATTATAACTGCTTTATATGCTTTATATACTGCAGTTATATGTACAGTATTATTTAGAATTTTATAATATTTTGTATTGAAAACTGCATCATTAAATGTTCAAAACTCTGCGAGGAGACCCTGGAGACTGATGTGTTTCCAAGCATCCAGAAACACCAGCCTTTGCAGGAGGGAATGAGGGCTCCCAGATGATCTGACAAACTCAGCATGTGATCACTCCTGTCTCAGAGAGAAAACTGTTGCCAGTGATGATAATATCCAGAAACTGAGTTAATTAATTATACTCAGTGTTGGGTATAATGCATTAAGTAATTACCCTTCCTTTGAAAAAGTAAAATAAGCAATTACTCTCTTATGATGTCATTGCAGTAAATGACCTATAGAACAATTCTATATAAAAACAACAGGCACGTTCCACCACACACAACGGTATAACGCTGAATAATGAATTAAGAGATGTTTCCTCTTATAGGGAGTTGGAGAACTGGAGACGGTCAGGATAGAAGACAAGGAGAAGAACACTGGTGGGCAGCCAGTCGGCGGAGGATCCTCAGAGACATTAGCTTGGTTTTCATCTTGAGACCACTGGAGTGGACTCACGATTACTTTGGGATTCAGAAACGGTTCTGGATAGTGCATGAGTTCTTCCATTCTTTTCACCTGGATGATAGGAGATTTGAGAATCAAAATGAATGAAAAAGAGAGCGCATCGAGCTTAACGTGGGTTAAGACTTTTGGCTTCCTGGAGATATTGGATGTTCTTATGCCCAGTCAATGCTGTGAAAAGATCTCAAACCAGTCTCCATTCTTTGAGTGCAAGTTTGATAGCAAGAAGTTCTCGATCACCAGTGTCATAGTTCTCATTCTTTGTCGTCTTCCTCTTCATTATTTGTGATAGAACAACGGACCAAAGAAAGAAACTGAATTTTGAAATCGCGGGAGAGATTGCAGTGGTGCAGTGGTCTTATCATTACCTGCCCTGTGGGTGGCGAGATCAAAACACCATACCGGATCGGGGTGAACTTCATACACCCGAGGGAGCTCCCTGACATCTCAGGACTGGATTAGCAGGAGACCATCATCTGATGTCTAGAGAGCTTTGTTCCCCCATCCGGGATACAGCCAGACCCAGAGAGTCACAGCCCACCATCACCCTCGACCACGGATTTAACACGAGAGCTGCCTGCAGACAGAGAGCCACCGAGCCAGAGCCCAAGAAAGAAGGGACAGAGCCGACGATTGCCCCAGAACCGCGTCCTCAGAGTGAGTGAGGGGTGCGAGCCCGCAACGGAGGGAGTTCTGGTGGACTTGGACACAGAGGACTGGCTGGCAGACCTGGACACTGCTTCCAACCCTATCCCACCTGATACAATCTATCTGTTTGGGATCATCACTGTTTCTGGACAGTGTGGAGACTATGGCCGTAACCACTTGGAAAATTTATAATTGATCTTGTCAATGTTACCCTCTTCATCTCCGCAAAACTCAACCAGTCCTCCAGCCCCATCTCTGCCTGCAGTCCTGAACCATCACCAGGAACACCTTGCGTGTTCAGGGGCGTGATGCCACAGGTCACGCAACCACCAGCCTCGCCTGAGCGAGAGGATCCTGTGGCTTCGGCTCCGGCCTCGGATCACTACACTTCATTTCAGCCAGTCAATCTGTCAGCTCTGCCCTGGCTCCTCCCACCCTCGGCTACACCAGCGACCCTTGACCTTGTAGCTCTACTGGGTTCCCTCGTACCACCGGCTACCCCTCAGTCAGTCATCACTCCACCTCTGCCACAGGCTTGTGGGCCATCAACTACAGTGGTTTCCTCCTTCCCTTCAGCCTCACCTTTGACCTCAGTCACACCGGCTCCACCTCAGCCCTCGGTTTCTCAGGTTCCGCCTCGAGTGCTTTTCGCTGCGCCCTTTTCTAGGTCATCAGGGTCAGCAGCATCATTCAGGACCCTCAGGACGTCATAGGTCACTTTGACACCTTTGTTCCTCCCTCCATCAACTCCACTGTGGGCTGTCATCTCTGCTGTACTCTAGGTTGGTGGACGCGAACATTCACCATCACAGCCGAGATCTCATCGTTTCATCGATCTCATCATTCCCATTCTAACCATCCCATTGCCTCCTCTAACCCTCTTCCTATATCCCTCTGCCAGTATTCAGCATCCCTGTGCCGGCCCCGTTCTTCATTCCTTCACCAGCATCATAACTAACTCCCTGTTATAAATACAGTAGAACTATCACTCCTAACACAAAAGATAGCTTTATAAATAATCTTCCTAATCAGTTTGATCTACTAATCTCAGATAGCCTAGAAGAACTTGCAACAGAAACTATTAACTCTCTCTTTTCCAGCACTTTAGACACTGTTGCTCCGTTGCGCTTAAAGAAGATTAAAGAAAATAGTCCAACACCGTGGTACAACGACCACAGCCGGGCCCACAAGAGAGCAGCCCGAAAAATGGAGTGGAGCTGGAAAAAAAATAAGCTTGAAGTTTTTCGCATTTCATGGAAAGACAGCTCTATTGCATTCAAAAAGGCCTTAAAATCAGCTAGATCTGCTTACTTTTCTACCCTCTTAGAAGAAAACAAATACAACCCTAGGTATTTATTTGATACAGTGACTAAACTAACAAGAAATAAACAACCCCAGATGCTTTAAAACAGCATAGCAGTAATGACTTCATGGACTTCTGTACTTGCAAAATTCATAATATTAGAGAGAAAGTTATAATCATGCAACCGTCTACTACAATATCACAAAATACAGTAAATGTTAGATTCCCTGAAGAAAAATTCCAATCCTTCATTGCTATTGGGGAGGAAGAATTATCTAAACTCGTTAAATCATCAAAATCAACAACATGTATGCTAGACCCAATACCAACTAAGCTACTGAAAGAGATGCTTCCAGAAATCATAGATCCCCTTCTTAATATTATTAATTCATCATTGTCATTAGGATACGTACCAAAAACCTTTAAGCTAGCCGTAATTAAACCGCTTATTAAAAAAACACAACTTGAACCTACAGAATTAGTTAATTACAGGCCGATATCAAATCTACCTTTTTTGTCAAAAATTCTTGAAAAGGCAATATCTTCACAACTATGTTCCTTTCTAGAAAGAAACAGCATCTACGAGGATTTCCAGTCAGAATTTAAACCATATCATAGTACCGAGACAGCTCTCATTAGAGTTACAAATGGTTTGCTCTTATCATCCGATCGTGGTTGTATATCTCTGTTAGTGTTACTGGACCTTAGTGCTGCATTTGACACAATCGACCAATAAATCCTTCTAAATAAACTTGAAAACTATGTTGGGTTCCAGTGGAATTGCATTAGCCTGGTTCAAATCATACTTATCTGACCGTTATCAGTTTGTAGCAGTAAATGAGGAGATGTCATATCGATCACGGGTTCAGTATGGAGTTCCTCAAGGTTCAGTACTAGGACCATTGCTTTTCACTATGTACATGCTTCCTTTGGGTACAATTATTAGGAAGCATGGCATTAGCTTTCACTGTTACGCTGATGATACTCAGCTCTATATTTCTTCTCATCCTGATGAAACGTACCAATTCACTAAATTAACAGAATGCATAACTGATATAAAAAATTGGATGACTAATAACTTTCTACTGCTTAATTCTGAAAAAACAGAGATTCTAATTATTAGACCAAAAAGTTCCGCACGTAATAATCTAGACTACTGCCTAACACTCGATGGCTGTTCTGTCAAGTCTTCGTCGTCAGTTAGAAACCTGGGTGTGCTCTTTGATAACAATCTTTCATTTGAAAGCCACGTCTCCAGCATCTGTAAAACGGCATTCTTCCATCTTAAAAATATATTTAAATTGCGACATATGCTTTCTAAGACAAATGCGGAAAAGTTAGTTCATGCGTTCATGAGTTCAAGGCTAGATTATTGTAATGCTCTACTAGGTGCTTGCCCTGCACGCTTAATAAACAAATTCCAGCTGGTCCAAAATGCAGCAGCTCGAGTTCTTACTAGAACCAAGAAGTATGAGCATATTAGCCCAGTTCTGTCAAACCTGCACTGGCTTCCTATTAATCACTGAATACATTTTAAAATCTTGCTAATTACTTACAAAGCATTAAATGGTTTAGCTCCACAGTACTTGAGCGATCTCTTAACACATTATAGTCCTTCACGTCTATTGTGATCCCAAAATACTGACCAGCTTATAATACCTGGAATATCAAAGTCAACTGCTGGCGGTCGATCCTTTTTCCCATTTAGCTCCTAAACTCTGGAACAGCCTTCCTGATTCAGTTCGGGAAGCAGACACACTCTGTCAGTTTAAATCTAGACTAAAAACACATCTCTTCAACCTGGCATACACATAACACATTATGCATACATGTTTAATCCAAATCATGTAAAATGATTTTTAGGCTGCATAATTTAGGTCAGCCGGAACCAGAAACATTCCCATAACTTCTGATGTACTCGATACATCACAAGAAGAATGGCATCTACGCTGATATTATTCTCTGTTTATTCCGAGGTTACCATGGTCAGCCGGATCCGGGCCGTATCCAGATCAGATGAAGGACCTGGACACGAGCACAGCACTGCCCAGAAGTGTCTGCGGAGACCGTGACTCTACTAAACCCTCCCCTGTGAAGATCATGAACCCATCTCTAACCGGACCAAATTGGACTTAATATTGGATTTGAATTGTTATCAATATAATAATCAAACTATCAATCAATCAAATCAATCAATAATCAAAACTTAACACTTAATATTCATCAATTGTATTAATTCGCCTGCTCTTTTAAGGCTTCCGTCCAGCCAAACAAACTTTGTTTATAATGTTTTCCTGTGACCACTGTAAAGCTGCTTTGAAACAATCTGTATTGTAAAAAGCCCTATATAAGTAAAGGTGACCAGCTCCTTATCCTCCTTGTCCCCTTCTCACGACGGCACCTTCCGATAGGGGGCGTTCTGTTACACCCTCACACCACATGGACTCTTAGTTTGTTTTCATTCTGTCAAGTGTCTCTTTGTTGCAGTTTCCTGCCACGCATCGGTCACCGTGGACTCTAATCGTCACAGCTGTTCGTCAGTTTCTGTTCATCACCGTGTGTATTTAGTTCTCAACTTTCAACCCTCAGTTGTCGGTTGTTAGCGATGACTGATCTTGTTTGTGTCAGACTCTGTTACTTTACTTTCAGCTTTGTGGATGAACTTAGTTTGTTTTCATTAAAACCCTTTTTGTTTATTTAAACCTTTTGGATTCTGAAACCTTTATTGTCTTCCTCTTTGTCGTTTGTGACAGTTGCCATAAAATTGCATTACATTTTTGAGAACATGACATGAATCCTTTTGAGTGCTTTTTTTCTTAAGTGTGTAGGTAGAGTGTTTTTCACTTATATTTGGTGGGGAGAGTTTGAGATTAAAATAAGGGAAGGCTGTTATGTGTGTTTAATGTTAACAGTCAATTACATGTTATTCAAAACAATGAAGGAATATTTCTATATGTTGGTATTTCATGCCTTTGCTTGTTTCACTTAATTTTATTCTATAATAGACTATAGACTATATGTACTATAATAGACTCTATAATTGCAGATTCCCAATGTGTCAGCTACTGTAAATAATGTTCCCTTCAGAGGATGTTGTTAGGAGTCAATGAGTGTTAATAAATAAATTTGATTTTTACTTAAGTATTGTTGGATTAATAATAGAAATATTATAATAATAAACAACCTACAACACTTTAAGTTTTGTTGGATTAATAATAATATAAAAATAATGAAACCACCAACGAGAATAACAACAATAAAGCCTTTGGCCTTAAACTTCTATTCAAATAGTATTACTTTATTACATATTGTTGGATTAATAATAATAATATTAGTAATGATAATAAAACACCATAACAATAATAAAGAGTGACTTTAGCTTCAGTCGCCTGATTGCATTTCTCTTGATTACTTTAAGTGTTGTTGGATTAATAATAATAATAATTAAACACCACCACCAACAATAAAAATAATAAAACGTGACTTTAGCCTTAATCTCCTAATTAAATAGTATTACTTTATTAGTATTGTTGGATAAATAACAACAAATATAATAGTACAGTAAAAAGTATTATTTTTATTAAATATTGTGTTTGATGATGATGATGATGAGGATGAGGATGATGATAATAATAAATTATATATTATTAGTTTATTAATATTGTTGACAATAATATTTTTTTTTTCCAAATGAACCGAATTGTTTCATTATTATTTCATTGGTTCAATATAACTGTATTATAATAGAGTGTATGAAAATGAAGCCGCGGGAAGGCTCTTGTCCCCCTCCTCTTCTTCTTCCTCTCTTCTGCAGGTGATCGGAAAGCTGATCCGGAGTCAGTGCGTCTCCTCCTCCTCTTCCTCCTCCTCCTCTGGTCTGCAGGTGATCGCAGAGCTGATCCGGAGTCAGTGCGGCTCCTGCACATCCGGGTGTCACAGCGCAGACTCGACGCGCTGATCCGGCGCTCTGCGTTTCCGCGTTAGCAGCGGCGACGGAACAGCGCGACAGCGGGCGATATAACCGGATCACGCCCTCCGCGCGCGACTAGCAGGAGACAGCAGTGACATCTGGACCCGCCGGCCTGGTTTAGGACTCGAGCGTGGGATTATGACATTGGCTCGGGATCGAGACGGGATGACAACACCGCCGGACATGTGAGACATCGGGACGAGTACAACAACAGTCTATTTTCATGCACGTTTCGCCTTCGATTCGCATTCGCTGGAGGTAATATGAAGAAGTTTAATATCAGGAATCTGTTGGACAACTTGACCGCGTCCTCCTCCTCTTCCTCCTCCGCCGCCGCGTCGTCTCCGTCGGGGAACCGGGAGAGCGACATGATTCAGGAGACCCTGCAGTCAGAGCATTTCCAGCTCTGCAAGGTGGGATGAGTTACTGGGATCTCATTCAGTGTGGATGCGCGTTTTTACCATAATCACCCAGATTAATCTCTCCCAGTTCAGCCAGGGATTTTTTTACATTTATTCTTTCATTCGAGTGAAGTTAGCACGAGGTAAATGAGTCATTATTAAATGGCAGGCTGTTTTCTGTCTCCCCGAAAGGCGTGTCAGTCCCCTGAGCTCAATGATGTGGAGCGGTTTAATTCGGATCGGCCGCTTCAATAGTGTGAACGCACGGTTTCTGCTCTGGATGTCGAAAATCAAAGTCCCATAACTAATAGCAATAATAAAATATTAAAAATTATTATATGCTTTTTGGATAATAATTACACTAATACAAACATAATCTTTGATTAATTAATCAAAGACTTTGTAACTGTTTAATAATCATTGTTTGATGTCAATAATATAGTGTATTTGATAGATCAAAATGTAAGTAAAAACTTAAATTTTTGTGTGAACTATTCCTTTAAGAACTCCTCCTTCATGTGTGTAGTTTAATGCAAATCATGTTCTGCTTTACAGACACTGCGACATGGCTTTCCCTATCAACCCTCTTCCATGGCTTTTGACCCTGTACAGAAAATCCTGGCTATTGGCACACAGAGTGGAGCCCTGAGACTGTATCCTTTTCTATGAAGATCTGTCAGTTGTGTGTGTGTTGTTTGTGTATGTTTAAACAACGGCAGTCCTCCCACTCTTCTATGTTGGAAGTATTGTTGCACATAGTAATTGACTTTTTCAAAGCATGTGCTACTCTTTGTTTGTTTTTCTCTCTCTCCCTAACCTTCACACAAACATTTGATTACATAAGTTGCAAAACACAAGTAACAACATCCTCTGGCAAATAAGCTTCTAAGAGCGTTGGTGTTCCCCGGGAGATATGAATACTTACCCTAGAGATGTATCAGGAGCTTCTGGCTCAACGGAACTAAAGGAAAGACACCCAAGCTTGTGGGAAGATTTGCGTGAACATGATCAA
The DNA here is from genome assembly GCA_037043235.1 of Rhodeus uyekii. NCBI lineage: Eukaryota > Metazoa > Chordata > Actinopteri > Cypriniformes > Acheilognathidae > Rhodeus > Rhodeus uyekii. Next base: position 2,931,508 of record JAWRVZ010000057.1, read on the forward strand.
AACATGCCTAGAAATCAGCGTGCTCAGGATTATTGATTGACTGATGTGTGTTGATGGCAATATCGAGAAGGCAGGGTGGCTGTGTAATGCTGTAATAATGCTATTTTATTTTGGTAAAACAGACTTGTAGTAAAACCATGTGGCTCAAAACCATATAATGGCTTTATAATATAATCAGCAGAATTTTGTTTTCAAAATGCATTTATTTTCAGTGCTATTAGTGCTTTTATTATTACAAACACTTTATTATTCAGAGTTGTTATTGGCCAATGGTGAAATTCTCAGAATATATCTAGAGTACCTTCCACTGCTTGACTAAAGATAAACATATTAACATTGCAAGTGATTATAAACCATATAAACCTCTGTTATAAACCATATCAAAACATCAAATAGCGCTGACTTTGAAACCATCGGTCATGAATGGACAAGTTAAAGAAGGCTTTTCAGTCAACAAATCACCAACATTCACCATGGATTTAATGTAGTAACGGTAACTGTAACCATGGTATTGTGGCAGAAGTAGTCAAATGTTTTTACATTATTCATTTCAGGGTTCGTAACCTTTTGAGAGTGAAATTCTAGCACTTTTTGTCAAGGATTTTCTGGTGCTTCACACTTTTTCCAGCATTTCGAAGCTTTAAATATTATTCAGTTTAAATGCTATTTTTAATGTTACGACCAAATATAAAAATATATTCAAAATTCATTTTTTTTAATCTATAAAAAGTTAATTATATCTGCGTTTCAACTCAAGCTCAGTGCTTTACTTTCATGTTTACTTTCTAGAAATAAACATGTAATATTATTAGTTACTATGCTAAATACAGTATTTTCCTGCATATAACCATAGAAGCATAGAAGGTTTTGTGTAAAAACTCGTTGGCATAACCCGCACCCATAGTATGATGAACTTTTTTGTGTAAGTTCACATTTCGAATTTTGAATGTTGCTCGCATGACGTCATTTACCGGTAACTGTTCAGGTTTGCTACACAGTGCTTGTGCGCGTAGGCTGTCTCTAGGAGCTGTGCCTCAACTACAGGCTATATGAACGTGTGACATTGAGGATTTTGATTTTTTTTTTTTGTATTATTAGTATTAATTGTTATCAAGATTTAAAGTTATTACTCATTAGTTACACACGAGTTAAAATAATATCAACCAAAGAAAATAAAGTTTGATTCTTTGTCTTCATCTTTGCTATTTATAATGTCTTTGTTTTTAATCATCGTTACCGGTCTTTTTGAGACGAGTCGACAAGATAAACAACAAAACTCTTTTTTAACAAACAATATATTGAAATATTACTCCGTGTAAAAATTTGGGATATAGCCCGCATCCTTATATAACCCGCACCCCCCCCCCCCCCCCCCCCCCCCCCTTGCGGGGTTTGTAAAGTCTGGTATAACCCGCCCGTTATATGCGGGAAAATACGGTAATGCAAAACGATAGTAATTTTATGATTAAATTACTTTTATGATTAAACTGCCCCCCCCCCAAGCACTATCAGGCACTGGTGCCGCCATCTATAGAACTTAGTGCCACCAAGGCTACTGCTCTTAAACGTTAGTCTGGAGCCCTGCGTTGAGCGATTCAAAAGTGGTGCTTTATATGCTCAGTCATCAGTGAGAAGGTCAGTTGATTCCAGGCAGTAAAATCAAAGGATCCAGGTTCTCAGAGTTTCAGAGCCATGTCTGTAAGCAGCCTCATTTCAGAAGCAAGTTTCCTAGAAGCAGGGTCTTTATCCCTAGAGGGGCTGCGCTCATTAATGACATCCACTGTGGCATGAGCAGCTCTATTGCCATATGTTGCAGAGCTCGTCTCATCATCGGTGTTGCCGACTATCTGCCAGAATGACACCTCGCACGTGCTGGCAACATCGCCAATCCTGCTGCGCACGTCTGTTAGAGCCACACACACTCAGCCAAGCTGCTCCAGCTTATTTCATGTTCAGATATACACCACACCATTATTTCTATCAAAAGAAACGTGGTTATAAAATACAGCTGGGTGGTTTATACTGTGCAAAATGTGTTTACAGGTTGAGATTCTGCACGACTCTTGTGGGTTAATATCTATTTTAGTGTATCTTATGCTCTTTAATTTACTATAAAGTCATTAAAACTGAATGCATTTTAATAAAAAAAATCGAGAATAGAATGTTTACTTCCCTAAAGTATTTCACGTCATCGATTTTGTGAAATGCGCCATTACTGTGATTGTATAAAATAGGGGTTGCATTATTTCTCCTAGCCGGTTACTTGTCAAAAAAAAAAAACAGAATTAATAAGTATAAAGAATTTAAATAATGGGTTTCATTTTTTATTTAACATTGGCAATGTTATAAATGTCAAGGTTATATCTTATGCGCGAACAAAATCTGCATAAATGCATTATGTATTTATAATAAAATTCATTTTAACAGTTAGCCTAGGGGTATTATGAAAAAAAAAAAACTATAACTAATCTGTGCTCACATCACTTAGATCTTCACTCAACCGGTTTAAAATACTTTATAATCGAATGAGATAAAATTAATGTAGTCTATTCGCTGTAATTGTCCTCCTGCCTCATACTCCCTTTGGTCATGATCATCGCTGGTTTGCATTACAAAAGCAAGCATTAATGTGTGAAGTTATTGCGCGCTCAAGTATTCGTTGGCTTCCGACAGTGCTGACTAGTGATTTGGAGTAGTCAAATACATGACTAATTTATGCATCCTTATATAGCCCCGCCCTTTTTTGGTTCTGTGGCTATTGTGTTGTTCCTCCTTCTGTTTTTGGGTGTGTTCACACTTAAAGTGAGGCCTAGTGGGATTGCTCTGTTAAGTGTGGTTCATTTGACACTGCCATCCAATCCCTTGTGCGCACCAACAAGCAAACCAAAACCCCTGAAAAGATGGGTCCCAATCCACTTCCAAACAAACTCTGGTGCAGTTTGAATGTAAACAAACCCAAAACTGGACATGGAGTCACAACTTGCGACCCAAGAAAGGACAGAAAGCTCAAGCACACCTGTTTTTTTTTTCTTGTCATAGTCGTGATGAATCATGTCTGACAAATTTGACAAAATATATGTCATAAAATATGTTTTTTGTGTGCATATTTTAGGTTTGGTTTTAAAAATGACAAATCAGGACTTGGCGTGTGTTGTACCAATAAGGATTAATCTTAAATGTAGATTAAATCAAGATTTATCTAATAATTCTGTTGCACCAAACTTTCTACTTTGTTTTAAAGTAACCGGTTTTACATTTAAACCATCATTTTGATGCAGGATTTAATTTGTATTTAAGATTGATTAACATAAATCCTGTTGCTTCATGATTTTAAACTCAGATTTAAATCTCATTTAGGGATTCATTTGAAATTTACAGGTGAGGAGGTTAAATTAAAATAAAGCTGACATGTTACAAAAACCTTTATTGGCAAGAGTTACTTATAGAAAGAGTTTCTGGTTGTCAATAAGCAAAACCATCATGGCGGAGAAAATTAATTTTAATGAAAGGTTTTAATCACAGGTTAAAATTTGAATCCCTGATTTGATAGTGGTGTAACACAACTCGATTAGCTCTAAACTGTTCTTAATTTATTCCTTTTTGGTGCAACCCAGCCTTAATGTTTTTGTTCCAGACCAAAGTAACTGAACTGCAAATGTGAACACACTCTTAAAATCTTCTACTGATATTTGTTATGACCTCTACATCAAACATTACAACGCTGCTTTTAACTTTTATTAATTCTACAATGAGTAAATCCACTCTCTATAGCAAGTGCCATAGAAATATACAGAGCCACCACAAGAACAGAAGTTCAAACACAAAATCTTAAATATGTCTGTGTGCTTGTTTCTCTGGAGCATGAGGTCTATATTATGCAAGTAATACCAACAGGCCAGACTTGGTGTTGTCAGATTTTCATTTTGAGAGTAGACGTGCACTGGTATTATGCTGTAATGGTGTGCAGTGGATTTCCCATGACTTTAAAATGCCATTGATACACAGATGAAGTCTGCACACTGCACGCCATGGATTGTCCATGACTTCATCTGAATGTGTATCAATGGCATTTTGTCCTTGTGGAAAGTCAGAAGCCACCCAGCAGGTCAGAGTAGAGTTGATTGGCTCAGTCTTCATGTTCAGCTGTGTCCTGGATGTGTTAATGTGCAGCAAGATTGAACAGACTTACTGTCATTCAGTCGATTGGGCTATTTATCAAAAGACAGGATGTATCGATTTGCCTCATTGCCCCCAGCATTGGGGAACACCGCCACGGCTCAGCACACAAACTCATTGAGGTGTTTACTAACAGTAAATATCTAATTTGATATGATTGGTCCTTTGTGTCTCAATCTGTGTGTTCACAGATAGAGGAGCCTTGCAGGACATCCATGGGGTTTGGTGGAGTTTCATCTGTCTTTGCTTTCTAAAAAATATTAGCTCTTGTCGCTGCTTGTCTTGTCGCTGCTTGGTAGTGTTTTTAACGGATCAAACGTTTTTGAGGTTTTATGCATGAATGGTTTACAAATTGGTTCTTGTTGAATGCTTTTGCTCTGATGAGGTTTTGCGCATGCTAAAACAAAGACCTTTTTCAAAACAAAACTTTAGCGTTTCTTAAAGGCGCTCGTTGGCAGTGATTGATTAAGCGTAATGGATGTTTTTTCTTTATGATACTTGTGTAGACTTTAAAGAAATCAGAATTTTCTGTGTTTAACACACAAAAAGATTTGTCTCTCAAACTTCAGTCCCTCATTTGCATTTGCGGATAGAAACACCACAAACCACCATGGTTTACCAAATGAGGAAGTTGTCGTCTTTTGTTTTTGAATGCAACTTTTTCGTCTTCTCTTATTTTGCAGCCGTCTCACTAAAGACAAGTACCGCATAATGTTGTAAAAATCAGGTGATGCTGTCAGAGGTTTAAAAAGCTTGTGACTAATTTGCTGAGCCAGAGCATACAAGGGTTCCTGTTTTATTTTGGAAAAGCTAAAGAGTGCATTATATATACTAGTTCTGTTTTTTTATATAAAGTGAGGTAACTCTAAAATTGTGCTACAAAAATTAGACTAAGTATTAATCTGATCAATGTAGGATTACCGGATGAATGCTGCTGTTACTGTCTGCTGCTGTGGGTTATAAGTACAAGTATTTGTAAGGCCAGGTTCTACTACACTTCTCAAACACTTAAATCACACATTGAATCTCAATGAAAGAAATATTCAATTTGAAAATCTGATTATATGCATTCTATAATTTAAGAACAAAATAATGTGACAACAGCCAATGGAAACATTCATAATGTAAATAAGGGGACCATTGGTTAGCACATGGAGGTCTGTGCGATCTCTGAGGATGTTCCTCCCTAGATAATTACTGACCCCCTGCTAAACCGGTCATGCTGGATGATGTTGCAGCATAACGTTCCCCACGGCATCTCCACACTCTTTCACATCTGTCACATGTGCTCAGTGTGAACCTGCTCTCATCTAAAGGAATATTTTTCCAATCCTGCTGCAGGTTGTTCTTCTACGCCTCTGTTCAGCTCTCCTTGTGTGACAGCCTATGCACTTAAAACTCTTAAAACTGAGCAGGGAGACACACCAAACCTCCTTGCAACGGCACTAATGGATGTCCTCGAGGCGCAGGACTGCCTGTGGAACCGGATTGGGTTACAGGAACGGCCTCATGCTAGAGGCAGTGACAAGGACCCCAACACAAAACTAAAGACAAATCAGACATGCAAAATCATTCCTTTTTGAGCTTTGTCTTGCTGTTGTCTCTCCAGTGCACCTGTTGTCACTTTCATTTGCATAAATGCAGGTGAAACTGATTCACAATCACTAATGCTTCACAAGTGGACAGATTGATATCTCTGAAGTCTAATTGACTTGGTGTTACACTTTGATTATTAAGTGTTCCCTTATTTTTTGGAGCAGTGTATTAAACACTCAAATCAGGTGACTTGTTGTGAAAAGGAGTCTTTACAAATGTGTCCATGTAAACATCTGTAATTCATGTTTGTTTATTCAGTATTGCTTGTTTGTTCATGCTTTCATCACCAACAAGAAAGTAGTGCTCTCTTCAACAAGTCTATTTCACACTGATATCGGTGCAGAAAATTCTGGAAAATTTAGCAGATTCCATCAGGTCCTGGTTGTTAGTTTTCTTGTAAGTGATCAAATGCATGTTCTTACCTGGATTTTGAAGAATATCTCAGTCCAATAAGTAACCACACAACAACTAGAAACCACACGCATTGCAACACACTAAAAAGCACTCAGAACGCATTTTCAATTACTCACATTTAATATACAATAGTAAATTAAACCACTTTAGTGGAATAAGAAGTGTTGAGAAACGTATCTGAATAAGGAAGTGCCACACAGGAACTGTGCAGAAAACTGATACCATCTTCAGTAATCTTCATGCCTATTTACGAAGCCAGCGGCGCCTTACAATTCATGCTCGAAGAAATTTTTATTAGACTTCAGCACGATATAAATTGATTTGATTAGTGGTATTTTTAGTATCATCAGCGCTGTTTCAGTGTTGATTGCCCTGTGATCTATGATCCTCTCCTCTGCTTCTCTTGTAGGCTGCTGTTGGCAGCATCCAACTCTTAGTGCTTTAAATAACGGCCATTTGAGACTCCTCCAGTTTGTTTAAGGCACCCAGGGCCTGTTTGATTACTGTTCTTAATCGTGTTTGGGCAGATCCCATCTCTACTTTATCGCTCTGAAACCTACTAATGGCTCAATTTTGGCTTGGATAGCAAGGCAGAGTGCAAGCCGTGGAGTCAAATAGCTCTATAATTTTATGTTTTTTTCATTGCACAAAAAGCTTGTCATTAGTGTGCTGTGTGTGTATAGCTGTTGAAGAAGCATGTTGAAGAAGGATGCAAGATGCTGCTGTAGATTGGAGGATATTAGATATTAATATTTGTATTATCCATCTAGCAGTGTCCTAGCAACCGTTCAGAGAACCTTAAAAGCTACCTAAAAATGCCATTATCTATCTGTCTGTCTTTCTCACTCGGAGGCATAAATAACCTCCAAACTTTAGCTTTCAGGCAAGACGTTGTTAAACCAACAACCAAAGTTTATGTTGATGAACTTGCTTTCGCTTTGTAGTTAATCGATTGAGTTTTTCATTAGATGTATTTGAGTCTCAATGAACTAATCAAGCGTTTCTTGGTCAGAGAGACAGAATTTTAACTATGCTCTGATCATAGTTTTATTATAGATGCTCAACCTCGTGCTGATGTCCAAAACCTACAGATCTCTGACTACCGTATTTTTCCGCATATAACCCGCGGGTTATACCAGATTTTACAAACACCGCAGCGGGGGTGCGGGTTATATAAGGGTGCGGGCTATATCACAAATTCTTTGCACGTAATAATATTTCAATATATTTGTACGTTTTTTTTTGTTATTTTCTTTGTTTTTCTTTCTTGCGAGGGTTGTTGTGTCTGACGCTTGTACTATCACTCTGACAGCTTGCGCTGATAGGCTGTCTGACCTGTCAATCATGCTAGAAGACGGGCTCATCTTATCTCATCCGATGCTCAATACCCGTAGAAACACTTCTTAAGGGACGTGCTGCTGCACAGCGGGAGAGACTGCTTTTTCTTTTTCTTCTGATTCTGACTTGTGTTTGTTTTCTTATTGTGTGAATTTCGCACACAAACGCTGTGTACCGAGCCTGAACAGTTATGGATAATTGACATCATGCGGGCAACATTCGAATTTCGAAATGCAAACTTACAGAAAGTTCATCAATCTATGGGTGCGGGTTATATAAGGGTGCGGGTTATACCGGTCAATTTTTTGCACGAAGCCCGCAGGTTATATGCGGGTGCGGCTTGTCTGCGGGTTATATGCGGGGAAATACGGTAGTCACCTTCCCTGTTATCCGGTCGTTATTCACATCTCCTCTTTGTTTTTATCCTCTCCTCCTTGATCTCTCTTTCCAGAGCTGGTTTACTGCCTTGTTGGCACTGTTCAGTTTCCAGAAACAAATGACAGCGGTTGCAGGGACCGTTGACAAGTTTGTCTGCTTCAGCTGCATTGTAATCTTCTGCACTTGAGGCCTGTATTATTAGGGCATATAGAATGACAGCACCCTTATCAGATTGCACGGCTGTTTGCTCTCAGCGGAAGCCCCTGTTGTTTGACGTGAGTCATCCATTGTGGTCGGCAATATGATGCTTTAGAAAATTCAACTTTTGTGTGGATTTCCCTTTTGAAATGTTACAGAGCTCTGTTCTTTATACTTTATAACCCTTAAACCGCGTTGCATGTAAATGTTGAACATTAATCAGAAGGTTTTTAAGGTGAATCTCATGAAATCTCTCAAGAACATATTCTAGGTCATATTTCACCCCAAAATCAAAAGAAGGAAGGAAGTCTGCTGATCATTGCCAGGGTGAATTTTGTTGTACTGCCTTAGATTATTTTGATATAAATCAGCATAGATGCTTTTACAGTGAAGTTGTACATTTTATTATTTACTTTAGTGAAATTGTCATGAAAACAAATGTCACAATGGATAAAAAGATTGAGACAGCAAGGGAAAAGGTAAATAATGTGTACAATAGAGCACCTTTGTGTTTTCTACGCTGTTTTCTACAGATGAAACATCATAGATCAGCAAAGTTCTGCTCTACAGGATAGCAATTTTTGTGTTTACTCTTTCTAAAGTGTCCTTAGTCCTGGAACCCAGTTGAAATTTGTTTGGAATGTATAATTTTAGTGATTGCAGGTCCTGACATTGCACACACAATCATCTTTTCCATCGTTCATTTCAAGGCTGTGTTTAGCAGATGGTCTGTTTTAGGTTAGACTCACAAGACAGCCTATGGTGTTTTTCTTTCAAGGACTGCCCACTTAGAAAGAACGAGTGCCATTTGACTGACATTTAACGCAACCAGTCAGTTAGCTTGATTAAACGTATGTATGTATGTATGTGTAATATTGGCTCATACCAATATTGGTCAGTTTTTAACTGCAGTTTTAGTTTTGCACACGTTTTACAATTAGTTTTCTTATGTGTGTATTTGAGTATTTTCAAAAATATCGATATTTAGATATGTGTTGATACTGAAATGTCTGAAACTGTTACATTACTCCTTTTCTGTAGTATCGGTACACTGATACCAGCTTAGTGTTCTTGCTCCCTCTTCTCTCTGAATTGTCAAACGGCCGCTTCCTCTCACTCACGGCGTGCGTCTACTGGCATGGAGTAGAGCCAATGTTTTCAGTTTATTCCTATGGAAGCTGAGCTTCATCACGCACTGTTACTCAACTCATTCGCTCCGTTTTGAATACTGCTTGTATTACACATACTTATCTCGCAGGTTTCGCACACCAAAAGTGCGCACAACACTGATCTATATGTGGCTGAAGTGAAATCCACAGAAATTCTTCTTGCATATCCAAATACATGAGATCAATCAAAAACGGATCGTTCCACTGCATAATAATCTATATATGCGACTATTATGCTTGAATCACACATAATTCATGCAATTATTATAACTACTGAATGGTTGAAATTGTGCCTTCCTTGGTATGAGCGTAAATCTCTGCTCATAACTCAAAAGATGGCTTGAATGAAATCTGTGTAAAATGAATTTATTTTTGAAATCATGTCTAAACTGTACACTCTGTGCTCTCTGCTAAGAGCGGGAAGTTAGGAGTCTGTGTGACTCAGATAAAGCCGACCAATCAACAAACCTGGGAAACCCCCTTTTTGAGCAACGGACGCTGACTAAGGAACAAATGCAAGTAGCCCTCCAGATTCTAGCCGAACCGGTGCACTGATATAAATTTTATAACCATGCTGAAGAAAACGATAGAAGGGTTAAATTTTTGATTGACGGTTCGTTCAGGTCTTGTTTTACTTCAAACATATATTATGATATTGCTTGAAACTTGAGAGTTCATCCTTTTACTCTTAACTCATTCTTTCCTCCTTTTCTTTCTTTTTCTGCAACCCGTGTGAATGTGTGTGTATGCATAAGTTTATGTGCTAGGTATTAGTTTTATGTGTTAGAATAATCAATAGTCTTGTTTGTATTTAAAGTGAAGTGTTCTTGTATTATCTGCTTATGAGTCTTAAACTGTTGATCTTGTTGCCTTGCTAATAAATAGTGTTTTCACAATAGTTTGGATATTATTATCCGATGCAGAGCTGACAGTTACAGCCTGTTCAAGTGAACGCAGCATGACTCACTTGTTTGAGCGTTAAAAAAAGCGATTCCCTCTAAATTAATAGCTCCCGTTGCGCTAAATGACTCTCTTTTAAAGCTTATGAGAACCAAATTGACTTCTTTTTCATGGCTTATTGCGCTTAAGCAGTCAAGTATACAGAATGATGTCAAAATGCCCGTCTTGGCAAGTATTTAGATAAATACAGTCAGTTTTGGAAAGTAAATAGCTTAGAAAGAAAATGCATGTTGTGTAACAGTATATTGGGTTCATGCATAAGCTCTTAAAGTGACAGCATCCTAAAAAACCTGCTGATATCTGTCATATTAATCAAAGAACAAAAGACAGAGAAAATCCTTTACTGAATCGCTTTTACAATGAACTCTATCTAGTGTTATTTTTGGCTACTTTAATTTCTGTAGTAGCCTCTTTCTTGCTGAATGCTACTGTTAGATCCAGCTTTTCATTTGTCTCTAACTATTGTGTTTATTTGTCCTATCATTTGCATTTGTTTATTTGTTCTTACTGCATCTTTACTTGGCTTTTTTTGTTGTAAATTTAGTTCACAGCCTCCCTGAAAGTTGTATGGCCGATTGCATGGTATGGTAAATAGTATTGAATATCGATACATTTTTCAGTGTATCGTATCGAAGTTGGAAATTCAGGTATCGTAACAGCACTAATGTTTATAGGCCCCCTCTCATGCTGATTGGGTAGATCATTTGAACATGCTTCTCTTGCACCATATGTTGGTTTTGTGGTGATCAAGATAATCATTAATAGAATCGAGCAACGGTCTGTTTCTTCGGTTGATCTCTGGCTCCCATGGAATGTGGAGAGCTGAGCGTCACAGAGCGTAAACTGAGGAGAAACTGGCTGGCCAAGGCCCTGATGCTTCCACTTATGAATAAATAAAGTCAGTGGTCCACTACAACTTATTTATAACAGCACTCTGTTATTTATTCAGTCTTGCCAAAAATGGTATAGGCAAGCCTACTGTGTAAACATCCCTGTTCGCTTTCCCATCAGGACATCTAAAGACATTGGACGTGCGAGAGAGAGAGAGCAAAATGTGATGATGCACCCAAATTAAATGTATTTACCCAACAACTAAAATTAAATTTATGAATTTTAGAAATTAATTCAATCTGAGTCATGTTCTTGGTTTTTCGACCGAACAAATGTGACTTATTTTACATCACTAACCGCATCTTTCTGCTAGAAATGATCGTGTAGGTCAGTGGTTCTTTAAACCCCTTTAAATCTTTTTAAAAATCACATGTTGAAGATGAAAAACCTCACCTCACATCACCATGTGTAAGTCGTAAGCTTATAAATCAGAACAAATAGGTACTGTAGATTGCAGGTGCTGTGTTACAGTGAAATATTATGATGTATTAGTATAACATGCATTCGTTTTGTCTTGTTTAGTTTATTGTACTCTTGCATTTTCTGGCGCTGTCTTGTTCACAAACAGTTGTGTCAGCAAGGTGAGTGTAATGGCTTTCTTCCTGAGCACAGCCCTACCAATGTTGCTTACCATATTTGATCTGTTTTATAGAGATATGTATACAGAGGCCGTAAAGCTTTGCATACTGTTAGCTGCTAGCTAGGGTGTGCATGTAGGGCTCTTAGGTCTTATAAATATGTTTTCACAATTGCAAGTTACTCAAGAGGAAATTAGAACATTGCTGCAGGAAACCGCTGATTCAATACGGATGAGAAACCCATTTCCTGTTTATAGTGTCAACTATTTTAAAATTCCCTCCCTGGCATGAGAAGCGTGTTCGATGAGGCAACAACATACAGTGTCCATATGTTGTTTTGCAGGGTTTTCATTTGGCAGAGGAGCAGCTTTCTAATCTGAGGTTATTGCTATAGCGAGAGCATCCTTTTACTTGCCAGTATTGCAATTTACATTGTACAGACGTTGAGTGAAAGCTGTAAAGTATCTGCATTTTGTTTTAAACGATGTTACAGTCTGACAGAGAATATAAAGAGGTCTTGTTAGTGTAAACGTACAACAACAGAGCGGATTCTTCACCCATTGTGTGGCCCTGGAATCTGCAACCTGATATGGAACAGTGCTTGCATTTGTGCACAAATGCACATAGAAAGCATGCAATGCAGTGCAGTGCTGATGAATATGAATGAATGTAGACTGTCGCTGTTGTCCCGCTGGAGAAGGGGTTTATGGGAGCATTTAGAGTGCAGTACTCCAGAGAGCTGAAACAGCATTCACAGACAAGACTTAAGACTCTGATTAGGGACTTTATATAATCCTTTTAGTTAAGTCAATGGACAAGACCCTCGATAATCACAGTCCTCTGGGAACAGATTCCCTTTAGCGTGGCACCCTGTTGTTGTCTAACTTTTTAGTTTAAGGTTTTTTTTTTAAATTAAGGTTTTTATGTTGAAATTTATGTAATTGTAGAAGATGCATATATTTAGGTGCGGTGACTTTTGCAGTTCGTTTAAATAATCTTATTGTAAAGTATAAAGTCTTTCCAATTTATAATCCAACTCTGTATTATTTACTTTCTTTTTTGAAACATGAAAGGGGAGTCATGGTCAATTGGAGGTATTTTCTATTCAAAGAAAAGTGATGATTTTTACTGCAAAGCTCCAAGACACAGCTCTCGGATATCTCTCAAATCTAACATGCGATAATCAGTTCTGTTCGCCATAAACACATGTAAGGATAATATAAATTCAAGGCTGTTACTAGCAAAGACATTATATGAATTATAAAGTCTTGAAAAATAAGATTCCCCCCCCCCCCCCTCTTTGTGGGGATTGAATTCTATCTAAAATCTAATCTCAAAAGAATTACATGAGGGTGAGTCAATGATGATAGAACGTTCATTTTTGAGTGAAATATCCCTTTATTATGCAATGCATTTTTATACAATAATCCTATTCCTGATTTAGCACATTTATGGATGAATGTTTGTACCTTAACCGAGCCTGCAGATTCGGCCGAGCAGGAGTGGAATGTTACTGTCAGCATGAGAGCGGATCGGCCGTCATCCAGCTGGAGTTTCTTGTCAATGAAGTGAGTTCTGCCCTGTCCACCTGTAGAAGCTTGTCTGTCTCTAACTTTTAGTTGAATGTTTAGTCTTATAAAATGAATATGTTTAGACCTGTTGTTGTATGTGTGTGCGTTTGGTCCATAGGGGGCACTGGTTAGTGCTCTGGCGGATGACAGTATTCATTTGTGGAATCTGAGGCAAAAACTTCCAGCCATTCTCCATTCTCTTAAATTTAACCGGGAGAGGTAAGGATTCTGCACGGAAATAAACCATATGCACCTCTATATGAAATAAATATATGTGCTGCGTGTTTCAGAGTGAGGTGTGGCAACATGTTCTTTTACATGCGGTTCATAATCCACCAGTGTTTGCAACGTCTCAGAGCAGCTTCTCACAATCACAATCTCTGCATCTAATTGCTTTACATTTACATTTATTCATTTAGCAAATGCTTTTATCCAAAGCGACTTAAAATTTGAGGAGTACAGAAGCGATTTGTCCTGAGTATACAAAAGTACATAAGAGTTCTTACAATACAAAGTTTCGAACATTCTATACACAAGTAGTACAAGCATGGGGAATAGAGAGAGAAAATAGCTTAAAAAATAAATAATTTGGTGTGGTGTGTCATGTTAGGTGCTCATGTAGAAGGTGTGTTTTCCGTAGTCTTTTAAACTTTGACAAGGAATCTGCATTACGGATGAGGGCAGGGAGGTCGTTCCACCAGCCGGGGGTGTTGAATGAAAATGTTCTTGTTTTTTCCTCTCTGTGATGGAACCACAAATCGACGCTCGTTGATCGATCGAAGGTTTCTGGTAGGTGTGTAGATTTGTAGCAGCGAGTGGAAGTATGAAGGTGCTGAGTTTAAGTTCTGTATGCAAGAGTCAATGCTTTGAATTTGATGAGTGCTGCAAGTGGGATCCAGTGTAGTGAGATGAAGAGTGGTGTGACAGTGGTGAGTCCTTTTGGGTCTGTTGAAGACCAGACGAGCTGTGGCGTTCTGAATCAGTTGCAGGGAATCAGTCGCACTTGCAGGAAGTCCAACCAAAAGAGTGTTGCAGTAGTCCAGTCTGGAAATGACCATGGCCTGCACCAGAAGTTGTGTAGCTTGCTCAGTTATTAATGGCCTGATCCTTCTGATGTTTTGCAGTGCAAACCTGCACGATCGAGCCGTCTTTGCGATGTGTTCCTTGAAGGTCAGCTGGTCCTCAAAGATCACTCCAAGATTTCTGGCAGACCTTGAAGGGGTAATCGTAGTGGCACCGATCTGGACGGTGAAATCATGCTGTCGGGTTGGATTGGCAGGAAAGACTAGAAGCTCCGTCTTTGCCAGGTGGAGTCGCAGATTATGCTCTTTCATCCATGTCGAGATGTCCGCTAGGCAGCTTGTGATTCTCGTAGCCACACCGTTGGATCATCTGGTTGAAATGATAGGTAGACCTCTGTGTAATCGGCGTAGCAGTGATAGGAGAAGCCGTGTGCCTCTATGATGGGACACAGTGATTTGGTGTACATAGAGAAGTGGTCCAAGAACTGAGCCCTGTGGAACACCGGTGATCAGTTGAAATTCTTTGGAGACCTCCCCGCACCATGCCACCCTGAAGGACCCATCCGTGAGATAGGATTCAAACCACTGAAGGGGAGTTCCGGTGATGCCCAGTGACGAGAGGGTAGATAAGAGGATATGATGATTAACACTGTCAATGGCAGCAGATAGATCTAACAGAATGAGTACTGATGATTTTGAATTAGCTTTTGCACTCCTTAGAGCTTCCGTGACAGAAAGTAGTGCCGTCTCGGTTGAATGGCCCTTCATGAAGCCAGACTGGTTGATGTCCAACTGGTCATTCTGAGAGAGAAAAGAAGATACCTGGTTAAAAACAACACGTTCAAGAGTTTTTGATATGAATGGTAGGAGAGAGACAGGTCTGTAATTATCAACGAATGATGTGTTTAATGTGGGTTTTTTGAGCAGTGGGGTTACCCGAGCCTGCTTGAATGCGGTGGGGAAGGATCCCGTGTGAAGGGATGTGTTGATGTGAGTGAGTGCCGGTAAGATTGTAGGAGAGATGGCTTGTAGAAGGTGCGAGGGGATTGGGTCTAAAGGGCAGGTGGTTGGATGGCTGGAAAGGAGAAGACATCTTTCTCAGTGAGTGGAGAGAAGGTTGAGAGAGTGTTTCTGCTTACAGAGGTTGGTGTATGTTTAAGTGTGTGTTTGGAGCTGAGAACTGACTGCTGATAGTTGCAGTTTTGTTAATAAAGAAATGGGCAAAATCATTGGTAGTTAAAGAGGTAGAGGGTGGTGGTGGAGGGGGACAGAGGAGAGAGTTGAATGTTTTGAAAAGTGCATGCATGTTAGAAGTAGTAGAAAAGGTAGAGAGCAGAGGTTTATGCAAACTCAGGTCAGACGGGTCCTTTGATTTGTGCCATTTTCTCTCAGCTGCCCTTAGCTTGGCCTTTAACTTATGTTCACGAAGAACATAAGTTAGCCAGGGGCTAGAGGGAGTAGCACACTATGACCTGGAAGAGAGGGGACAGATATTTAATGTGCATTTGGGAATGCAATATACGGCAGTCATCTCACCAAACTTGTATTTAGAAGTCCTTATCATCAAAAGAAAAGCTTTAAAGGCTACTTGTGATTGTCCATCAGAATACAGTTTTGATGGTTTAATGTTTGAAAATGACAGAAGACAGCCATAAATATTAGTATTGTGATTTTAGAGTTGTAATGGGGAAAAAAAAGATATAGAGTATTTTATTTTACCGTAAATATGACTAGTAGTATTAGTTTTATTTCTTATTTTTTATATTAATTTTGTTTTTATTTTAGTATTATTTATTTATAATCACACAATTTTTACCAACATTTTCAGCCCTACAAGCATGCACAACAAACCTGCTTTTTGTTTTTTAAATCACTGAAAATTTTAAATTTGTTTTTTGTTTTTTTCCTCTCTAAATCATTCAGTTCTAACTGTTGCTATTGCTCGTATTTAGGATTAAGGGTTTATTTGAAACATCCTAGCACATGCTATCGCTAAACGCCTTATCAACTCTATAGCAATGCCCTAGAGACCACCCAAAAACTCTAGCATTGTGGCAGCAAGATTTGCACTGGGAAACACCACTTCTTCAGAAAATGCAAATGTTGGCCTTTACCTGAGCAATGAACATTTGAGTTTAGGCATTTTCTGTTAATCAGCAGACCAACACAGAATAAAGGGTTGAAATAAATGCTTGTTCAGAGACAAGAGGGCAGAACAGTTTTATCAAGTGTCCTTAAATGCATATAGACTTGATTTGCTGTCCCATTCATAAGACACACAATGGCAGTAATGCACAATCAACCACAGTAATGCAGTTGATTTATCAACTGTGACTCATTCATTTTGCTAGATTTCACTCTGCTGATATTGCTATTTCATCTTTAATGTGTCACATTGCACAAATCAGTCAAATGTTCACCATTGTATGAGATAATCGTAGTGAATGTTTCACTTTGATTCTCTCTTTGTCTTTTGGCAGGATCACGTTTTGCCATTTGCCGTTTCAGAGTAAATGGCTGTACGTGGGCACGGAGAGAGGGAACATTCACATTGTCAATGTGGAGTCCTTCACCCTCTCGGGCTATGTCATCATGTGGAACAAAGCCATTGAACTGTAAGCGTCTGACACACCATGTTTAGACACCATGAATTCCAGTGATTCTTGTGTTTTGTTTTTTGTGACTAAAGGTCATGCCCAAATATTTACACAGTGATCTCTGCATACCACCATAATCTGTCCCCTCTCTTTAACAGTTCCTCAAAGAGTCACCCTGGACCTGTAGTTCATATCAGCGATAACCCCATGGACGAAGGGAAAGTACGATGATAAAATATTTCTCCTGATTCCTCAGCTTTTAGTTTGCACCATTTCAGAAACGTTGTGTTTCTTTTTTGCAGCTTTTAATTGGTTTTGAGTGTGGCATTGTTGTGCTGTGGGACTTGAAATCGAAGAAGGCCGACTACCGGTACAACTATGACGAGGTAAGACATAGTAATTGTAGATGACATTTGCCTCCATTCTGATTGAATCTCAGATTTTGAGGTCTAGGTCTTTTTTAATTTAAGGACATGCTTGGAGCAATTTTTGTAACACAGTTACTTAGTGTGGAAGGAAGGAAGGGATAGAACATACTTCACTTGACAGGCCTCCAGATTGTGACTAAATTGCGTTTTGCAACCTTTTTTCTTGCCGGTGCGATTACATTTTATTAGAGGTTGTATTGAAACTACCTGCCATTGCTGCTGCATATGAAAAACTGCAAACGGAAGCAAAGTTTATAGCAAACTCAGATCAATATAAGAGCTCTGAACTGGTACTTGTGGGCCGAATTTGATCACACAACACCGTTACTACACATCACTGGGAGATCCAGTGAGAAACATTGAAAAGTTTTGTGCAGAATTCTCTTTTATAGACCATAGATATCAGATCAAACAAGGTGAAACGTGCTTTTCGGTTCACAATTCACCAACATGGATTGAATGCGGTAATGCTAACTGTAACCATGGTATTGTGGCAGAAATAGCCTGTGCTTCACACTTTTTCCAGCAATTCATTGCTTTTCCAGCAATTCAAATTTATATTATCTAAATTTAATTCAAAGTTGTTTTTAATGCGATGAGCAAAAAAAGAAAAGAAAAAGGATTTAAATGTTTCCCTGAAAATTTTGTTTTTTAAATGTTACTGTTGTATTAAAAAAAGTCAATTTTATCTGCATCTCAACTCGAGCTCAGTGCTTTAATTTCAAATTTGCATGAAATAAACATGTAATATTATTAGTTACAGCCCTTATTAATTCAAAACAATAATAATTTCATGATTAAACTACCTTTATGATTAAGAACCCCCCCCAAGTGCTACCAGATCAGGTGCTGAGAACAGAAATGATCTGGCACTGTTGCTGCTGCTGAATACGTGCTACTCCGATGTGACAGCAGTGATTGATCATGAAAACAATAATTGCATCTTATTCGCTTTAACACAGTAAACTGTACTTCAATAACAACTGTACACATTATACATTTACATAAATGCTGTAGATGGTGAAATATGCATGTCAAAGTAGAGTGCAGTTATATTTGCTGTCTCAACATATGAACCATAGTTAGCCTGACCTGGTTTTCTTGTGGTTGATTACTCATCCTTACTTACTTGGCATGCAGGCGATCCACTCTGTGGCTTGGCATCACGAGGGGAAACAGTTTGTGTGCAGTCACTCAGATGGCACACTTACCACATGGAATGTACGCATTCCCGCCAAGCCTGCCCAGATCATTACACCGCATGGTAAGCTTCTGCCTAAACAAACTCCTGTTCCAAGTTCCTCAGTTGAGCGCTTCAGGGGAGCACTGAATAAATATCAAAGTACCATAGAGGTGAAGCCACTAGCAGCACAAACGGACTGGAAATGTTAGTTTCTGAACAGGTTTCTCAAGCACATCAGGGTTTTTAAAGGGTCACTATGTTTACACTCTTCAGGTAATAATCCTACAAATGACTCGGTTATAGTTTTTTTTACTACACATTAGATGGGAAGAATGCATTTTAACATCCCCCCAAAAATGACAAACTTCAGTTTTAAAAATATGGTCTTTTCACTTAATCCAGAAATCCATATCCTTAATAGGAACGGAGCAAAACAATCTTTTTACAAATTCATCATGATGATTTTTCAAAAATGTTTATTATTGATATTTTTAGAAGATTAATAATTCATTTACATTTATATTTTACACTTATGCGTTTGGCAGATGCTTTTATCCAAAGCAACTTGCATTGCATTCAAGAAACAGATTGGCATTCTAATCAGTTCTTGCTTTCCCTGGGAATCAAACCCATGACCTTGGCGTTGCAAGCACCAATGCTCTACTGTTTGAGCTACATGAGCTACATGTGGGACAGACTACCTTAATGTCAAAGATTTGTGTCCCTACACTGTTGCTGAAAGATCAACAATCAAATTTATTGTGGTTCCCATGATAAAAATACACAGATTCTAGAGATAAAGAGGAAAGATTTACCTTGTTTAACATTCATTTTTCTCTCCCAGGTAAACAGCCCAAGGATGGAAAGAAGCCGGAGCCATGTAAACCCATCTTGAAAGTGGAGTACAAAACTACCAGGGCAGGGTAAGGCTTTGGGTGGAAGCTGAACCAAAGTGTTGCATTCAGGAATCAAACGGCATGATGCATCGGTTTGAGACTTGCATTGTGTGAGACTGTCTGGCTTCTGTTTACAGGATGACATGATGATGTTTTATAGAGGACTGACATAAAATATAAAGCTAATATGACAATACGTTTTATATATGAAAGCCTAATTTTGCATTTAATCATTTTCCTCATTCCACTCTTTCTGAATGAAGCATTAATTTGTTTCACATCCGGCTTGGCTTCCCCTTGCAACTTGGAAAATTGAGATCTGTTCATTTGTTTTGTTAAGGGACCCATTCATGATACTGTGTGGAGGCTTGTCATATGATACAGTGGGTAGGCGAGCCTGTCTGACTGTGATGCATGGGAAAAGCACTGCAGTGCTGGAGATGGACTACCCCATAGTGGATTTCCTTACGCTGTGTGAAACCCCTTATCCAAACGGCAAGTCACTGCCCCACCTATTGCTGGATTTTCCCATAACGTTTACTGTATATTTAACAGTGCCTTTAAAAACAACAGAGATAAAGAAATAAAATGTAAAAAAAATAGAAAGTTTTAAAGTTTAAAGCTCTCTCTCTCTGTGTGCGTCACTCTCTGCATCTCTCTGTCTCTCTCTATATATATACGGTAGTACCTTGAGATATTAGCATAATCCGTCACGAGTGCTTGAACACCTAGCGTCCGCGTCTGTAATCTGCTCGTGTCTCAAATATTTACTCGTATTTACTCGTAATTTGTTATTTTTTTTATTAAAAAAAACAAAAAAAATCATCTAATGAACTATAATTTGGAACAGTCCGTTGCAAAGTAGAACAAGCATTTATGCAAGCACTAAAATGCAATTAAAATCTAGTTATTAGAAGCATTTAAAATATTTGTTCCATCTGTATCTCCACAGATTTCCAGGAGCCGTATGCTGTTGTTGTCCTGCTCGAGAAGGATTTGGTTGTTATTGACCTTGCACAGATTGGGTGAGTAAATGCCAGCAGACACTCTAATCGGTTGTGTACGGTTGATTTCTAAACAGCCCTCTGTGCAGGTATCCCATCTTTGAGAATCCGTATCCTCTGTCCATCCACGAGTCTCCCGTGACCTGCTGCGAATATTTTGCGGACTGTCCTGCTGAAGTCATTCCTGCACTTTACTCTGTGGGCTCTAGACAAAAAAGACAGGGCTTCAGTAAGAAGGTAACGTTCTACCCTCTGCTGAGGATCTATTGTTCCTTTTTTCAAAGTCTGGATTTTGTTTTCTAGGCTTTACTAGAACAGGGTTTTGTGCTTGAATGTTCAAAACACATACATTTGCACACATTTGACATGGTTGCAGCACCTCTCTTCTCAGTCTGTCAAAAACTCGGCCTCTGTGAAGCTCCTCCTTCCGAAAAGTGCTCTGATTGGCTCAGTGTGTTGTGATTGGTCAACCGTTCAGGGATAGAGTGAATAACTTACTTTTGAGTGATTTTGTGCTTAGTAACTTTACAAGGCTTTTTCATGCTCGAACTGAAACGTTACACACTCAAAAATTAGGTTTTCTAATGACTGATACAAACCTGTGTTTATGTAGCAATGGCCAGTAAGTGGAGGTAACTGGGGCCAGGGAACACTAAGTTTCTCGGAGATCATCATCACTGGGTAAGTGATCTCTCACACACACACCTAAACTCTTTGCTTTACCGAAGCCTTTTCACATTTAATAATTGGATTAGAAAGGGAAACCTTTTATACTTATAGCCAGAACCAGTATTTCAGGGCTATTATTGTTTTCTATTTTTCTTCCTGAAACAACAGGCATGCTGATGGATCGATCAAGTTTTGGGATTCCTCAGCGTGTGAGTTTCTGTCTCAGAAAACAAACACTTAAGTTTTATGTCACTTTATGTAATTCTACACTCACCTTAAGGATTATTAGGAACACCTGTTCAATTTCTCATTAATGCAATTATCTAATCAACCAATCGCATGTCAGTTGCATCAATGCATTTAGGGGTTGGTCCTGGTCAAGACAATCTCCTGAACTCCAAACTGAATGTCAGAATGGGAAAGAAAGGTGATTTCAGCAATTTTGAGCGTGGCATGGTTGTTGGTGCCAGATGCATTTCACAATCTGCTCAGTTACTGGGATTTTCACGCTCCACCATTTCTAGGGTTTACAAAGAATGGTGTGAAAATTGAAAAACATCCAGTATGCGGCAGTCCTGTGGGCGAAAATGCCTTGTTGATGCTTGAGGTCAGAGGAGAACGGGCCGACTGATTCAAGCTGATAGAAGAGCAACTTTGACTGAATTAACCACTCGTTACAACCGAGGTATGCAGCAAAGCATTTGTGAAGCCACAACACGCACAACCTTGAGGTGGATGGGCTACAACAGCAGAAGACCCCACCGGGTACCACTCATCTCTACTACAAATAGGAAAAAGAGGCTACAATTTGCACGAGCTCACCAAAATTGGACAGTTGAAGACTGAAAAAATGTTGCCTGGTCTGATGAGTCTCGATTTCTGTTGAGACATTCAGATGGTAGAGTCAGAATTTGGCGTAAACAGAATGAGAACATGGATCCATCATGCCTTGTTACCACTGTGCAGGCTGGTGGTGGTGGTGTAATGGTGTGGGGAATGTTTTCTTGGCACACTTTAGGCCCCTTAGTGCCAATTGGGCATCATTTAAATGCCACGGCCTACCTGAGCATTGTTTCTGATCATGTCCATCCCTTCATGACCACCATGTACCATCCTCTGATGCTGCTTCCAGCAGGATAATGCACCATGTCACAAAGCTCGAATCACTTCAAATTGGTTTCTGACAATGAGTTCACTGTACTAAAATGGCCCCACAGTCTCCAGATCTCAACCCAATAGAGCATCTTTGGGATGTGGTGGAACGGGAGCTTCGTGTCCTGGATGTGCATCCCACAAATCTCCATCAACTGCAAGATGCTCCTATCAATATGGGCCAACATCTAAAGAATGCTTTCAGCACCTTGTTGAATCAATGCCACGTAGAATTAAGGCAGTTCTGAAGGTGAAAGGGGGTCAAACACATTATCAGTATGGTGTTCCTAATAATCCTTTAGGTGAGTGTATATCTTATTAGAAATAATCAGATGCACACAGAATCTGCACCAGGAAAGTTCTGGAGATTTCCAAAGAATCATTCACAGTGTTGTTGTGTGTGGCCAATTTGATATTGCTTTCATTTACTGATAAGAATAAAGTACTCTATGCCATATTTAAGACATTTTTGCTTATCTATATCCGTTCTGCATTATGTAGATCCTCTCCAAATTCAGAAAATAAAACTTTGCAGATTTTTATCTGCTAATAATTTATTTAAAACAAAAATGATTAGCAATAACTATTAAAGATAATTGGTACAAATGTGCTCTCTTGTGTCTGTCAGTAATGCTGCAGGTTTTGTATAAGTTGAAAACGGCAAAGGTGTTTGAGAAGCCCCGTGGTAAAGAGGAGAAAACCAGCACTGAAATTGTGGATGAGGATCCGTTCGCCATCCAGATCCTGTCTTGGTGTCCAGAGAGTCGAGTGCTGTGTGTGGCTGGAGTATCGGCTCATGTCATAGTCTACAGGTTCAGCAAGCAGGAAGTCACCACTGAAGTGGTCCAGGTCTGACCCATTTTAATGCAGGACATGTATATCATGTAGATATTAGTTTAAAATGCATATGATTGTTTAAGGTAAATTTCAGATGATGCAGCCATTTGATTTACATTCTTTACCAATTTTAGGATTTACTAAACAGGGCAAATTCCATTAACGTGCGGATGGGAGTGAAAGGTTCTGCTTGTGATGTACTGATGGCACATAAAAATTAAAGAACGGATGCAGCCGGATCATTTCCATAATGTCAAACACAATCTACTTAGAGCAGCTCAAATCAGCTTTTGCTTTAAGATATGCGGTTAATAATGGGGAACATACCAGTAAATTGACTAGCGCAAACCTTAGTAAATCAAATTGCATGATTCATTTAAATACTCTCCTCCTGCAAAAATAAAACTGTTCTTGCCTTTTCAGCGCTAATTTTTCACTGCGTGTCTTTAATAAATCCGGAAAGTAGTTTTTTAATTCTAAAAAAGGGTCTGAGTTTGCTCACGCTGTTATTAGATTTGGCCCTTTATATCTTCTTTTTTTAATATTATTTAAAGTACTTTTTTTTTAAATGGTCACATATGGTTAATATTAATATGAGGTTCTAAAAAACTGCATGGTGATTATAATAGAATTATAAGAATTGTTTAGAGGCGTTTTAGATGGAGTTTAGTATGCACACTGCAGGATATTTCATTAAGCATTAAGTTGTTTTGACACATGATTTTCAGCAGTTAGTCGACCATATGCTGCATCCACACAAATGAGGCACTCACTTAATTATGCTTATTAATCCTAAAAACCTTGTTTTTTTTTAATGAGTTGGTTTCACACTGAAGGACTGAATAAATGAGAAAGAGAGGAAGTAAATTCACATAAATAATACAAATGTAATTAATAGTGGGTAAAACTCTCCTTCATCTTTTCGAGTCCTGATTAGCAATGTTATATAATATTGAGGCTCCCCAAGAGATGCTCAAATATAAATTAATTTTAATCACTTTGCACAGGAGAATTTTGTGTAACATTTTGTGTCTCTCTGTGTGTGTCTGTGTGTGTGTGTGTGTGCATGTCTCTGTGTGTGTGCGTGTGCGCGTGCAGTTATATTTTAATAATAAATCATTTTTAAGCAAATGCATAGTCATTTTTAGAGTGAACCTCTAAAGTCAACAGTTATTTAAAAAAAGTACCCCAATAAAACAATTATGATATATTTAGTATTTCTAGCTGTATTATATCAATATCTATCCTATTCATTCCTTTTAATACATTTCTATATCTCACAGTTCATTTTGAGGACATTCACATCTGTGAAAAATGCTGAAATATTACATAATTTGTTTTGGTAATTTTGTGTTCAATGACAAAGTCTGTTTTTTTCTGTGCAAATATATTATTAAAAGAGAAGTATGAAAAATATACGGATACGGATCTATGCATATGTTTGTATAAATGAGTTAATGCAAGTTCTTCTGTTGTGTAGCTGCTAGAGGTGCGTATGCAGTGTGAGCTGAATGACGTGGAGTCTCCGGAGGCCGCAGGCGACCAGGTGTCGACCGTCTCCACCCCAGGAACCTCATCCAGCCCTCAGACCAGCCTGCCTCAGTCCCACCCCTCCACCAGCAGCAACAACTCCTCTGATGGCCTGCGAGATAACGTGCCCTGCCTCAAGTACAGTCTTTCTCAAATTTACTCACCTCTAAGCAGCATGTAAAAACAACAAAACAAAAAAACTTAATGTGTTCATGAAATGGCCTTTCCAAAAAGAAATGCTCAAATGTCTGGCTGTGTGAGAGTGAGACACACAGAGAGAGTGAGACGCAGAGAGAGAGAGAGAGAGAGAGAGAGAGAAAGAGATGCAGAGAGAGACGCACGGGAAGAGAGAGAACACGGAGAGAGAGACACACACACACAAAGAGAGAGAGACACACACACACACACACACACACACACACTCAGAGAGAGAGACACACACACACTCAGAGAGAGAGAGAGACACACACACACACACACTGAGAGAGAGACTTAAGAATGACATGGTCTGTGTTTATATTAGCATGCAGTTAATTGTGTCCTGTGTGCTTTTTGGCCAGGGTCAGGAGTTCTCCTCTCAAACAGTCTTCGGGTTACCAGGTGGAGCTGCTCATTCAGCTGGTGTGGGTCAGCGGGGAGCCGCCGCAACAGATCACCAGCCTGGCCGTCAACTCTGCGTACGGCCTGTGAGTCCACCAAACCACGACTGCATCCCTCTGTGTTTACTGACCAATTAAAACCGCTTCCTTTCCACAACAGCTGCTCATTATCTTTCAAACAAGTTTTTTATCATGATCCATCAAATTAAAGCCTTGTACTTGAATAATTGTTCTTCATTACGATAATTAAGTACAATTTAGTGGAATTTGAACTCTACTTGAGCACTATTGAAATGCACAAATAGTCTTGAAGTGGCATTTTTAATCAGTTTTAATCATTCAGTTAATCACTGTGCCACAACAAAATATGTAAACAAATAACCATCACATTTAAGGTTTATCTGATGCCTGGATTCAGATTGGAAATTTATTTTGTGATGCCTTTGTAAATCAAGCTGTCAATTTTAATGTTAAGGAACAAGTCAAAGTTTTCTAAGGGCTAATTAAATGTAACACATTGTGTAAAAAATTATATTATATTGTAAAATTAAACAACGCTTTATCAAAATTTAATAATTTCCTTAAACTACTGAGAAGATGATCAAACTACATTTAGTTATAAATTAATTTTATAATTTATATTACATCAAAAAATGTCAAATCGGACGATTACAGGGTCTCGTATAACAAAATTACTATTGTCAAAATTATAAAAAAGATCAGTTAGAAATAGAAAATTATTAAAAATATTTAAATGATGAAGGTCAGAATCTTCCTGAATAAAAAGTGCTTGTCAAAGTCAACGCGTTCATGATGTTCACTGAATCGTATTGCCGTTGATTCTCTTTAGCATGAAGTATTTCACTGTTACCTGATCGTTCCGATTCAAATTCAGAAAAAAAAAAATTTCCTTTTCAGAAAGATATAAAATACGTGCATTCGCTGAAAGATTCTGAACCAAATGCTGTAGTAAAATATTTTATATCAACTGTATAAAATTAACAGCACAAAAAACATAAAACACTTTTATGCCAACCATGTAACATTAAGAACTATCTTTACTCTCATTAACAGTCAGTAAACAGTGAAAGTAACAAAAATAAGGCTGTAATGTTTTTATTCGAACTCCAATAATTTGTGTGTAAACCGGGAAGTGGGGTGTTGTACCGAAATCTCACTCCCCGGACAAATCTCACTCCCCTCACTAACATCCAGATTTTTCTGCAGCAGAAAAATACACCTGTGAAAATCTCACTCCCCTCACTAACTCTGGTTTAAAAGCTCACAGACTCACCATATGAGACAATAAGATAAATATGGTGAGTTTTTTTTTTTTTGCTGTGAAAATCTGACTCCCCCTGGTAAACCCATACTATAATTGTCACAACCAAATGCTTTTGAGCAAAGAATGTCCATACCATAATGAGATAATAAAATAAATATGTTAAGTCTGTGAGCTTTTAAACCAGAGTTAGTGACGGGAGTGAGATTTTCACAGGTGTATTTTTCTGCTCCCCCTGGTAAACTCATAGGCCTACTATAATTCATTATAACTGTAATATAATTTCCTTTTCTGCTTATGTAAGCGTATAAGTCGGTTTGTAGGCGAATATGCTCAAGAAAGTGCGTTCACCTCGATTAATGCGCGCGTATGGGAGTGAGATTTGAAACCAAAATATGTGCGTTCTTCGCTCACGCTTCCCTCTCTGTGAGTCACGCCTCTTTCTCTCTGTTTCGTTTCACTCTTAGTTTCGTTTCACTTCTCTCTTACGCACGGCTCGTCTCCCGACTCTCTCTCCCGCTGCAGACCTCGCTGAACCAGGCCCCCCTTGCTACAGTCATCACTGTAAAGTCCACCATTGCCCCCCACTCGTCATCACCACGGCTAAGGCCGTGGCCGCGCTCCGCGGATTCTTTATATTCGTCGGGTAGGACGCTCCCCCCCCCCCCCCCCCAGTTTTGGGGAAGAAAAAGTGCGTGTTATGTGGCGAAAAATACTATACTTATTTTAGAGAATTAAGTTCATTTCGGCTTTTGACATGTCAGCTGTTGCAATTCACTTTAACAAACATCTTTTATTTTTATCCCATTAAAATGCAGTACATTTTCCTTTTGTAAATACAGTAATACCTCAATTTACGAGTGACTTTTTTTTCGAACAAATCGGTGTACGAGCATGGAAAGTTAAATCGGTGGACGAGCATTGTATCGCAGTGCGAGAAAAATGTTCCCACGCGCATTTATTGTGGAAAAGTCCTAACGCTCAGCATCGTCTTGCGCATTTTTACTGGAAATATCCTAATGACAGCCTCTCACAAATTACCCATATCACCCCTTCACTCGTTCATTCTCTCAGCGTCATTCGGTTTGGCTGCATCATTCACCACAGTGATACTTTTATAAGTGATTTACAGCGGTTTTACCTCGTGTTGTTAACATTAATTGTGATCGCTATTGTTCACGTAGTGAAATATACACGTACAGTACAGCATATAGACAATGACTTCAAGATGAGTAAGAAAGAAGGTACGAAATTCTCCCTGTAAGCAGTAAAACTTATTAATTAGTATTTATATGAGCTCTTAATGGTTATAATTTTAACTGTAATAGGGTAAAACGAAAAAATATTAAAAATGGGCATTTATGGTCGTGTGGAACGACTCGAGTGAATTTTTTTATTTTTTTATTTTTTTGCATTCTTATGGGGAAAATTGTTTTGTTGTACGAGAATTGAGTTAGCCTTGGAAAGAATTAAACTCGTAAACCGAGGTAGTACTGTAATAGTACAAAATCATGGTAACACTTTAGTATCCAATTCTCATTATTAACTAGTTGCTCATTATCATGCATAGTATTAGGATACTGGCTGTTTATTAGTAATTATAAAGTGCATATTAATGCATGATCATATTCTAAATCCTTTAATCCTACCCAATATATAAACTTAAGAATTATAAGCAGTAAATTAGGAGTCATTGAGGCAAAAGTCGTAGTTAATGTGACTGAAATCACTTTTTAAAACGGTTATTCCATTATTTACCCATTTGCAGACTCTGACTCAAATGGAAGTTTATGGTTTAGGTGCAGATGCTAAAGAAATTCAAACAGATTTGGAACATCTTGAGACTAAATGACGAATTGTAATTTTTGAGTCAACTATCCCTTTAAGGAAGCTTTTTCTTACTTTTATAAAAATAGGTTATTTTGGCAGTAATATCCATAATTTTAACTAAAAGAAGGAATTTTCCACTGGCAAAAATATTAAGCAGCACAACTGTTGTCAACTTTGATAATAATAAGAAATGTTTCACATTGGAATGATTTCATGTGATTTGTGAAGGATAATGTGAGACTGAAGACTAAAGACTAAATGCAGCTTTGCTGAGTATTTCAATCGTAATGATAGCAAACCTTTTTGACCCATACTCTATATCGGTCATGTGTTTTACAGAGTTGCTTTTGGCAATGGAAACGGACTCGCAGTGGTTGATTACGTTCAGAAAACTCTCCTCCTGAACGTGAGCACAGCCGAGCTGTACGGCTCAGCAGATCCTCACCACAGACAACCACGCTCACCCCGCAAAGCCCGACAGCCTTCGGCAGGTGAACGACAATCTGAGAAAGCTTCATCGTCTTACTAATAATCACAGCCTTTGCATGTCGTCAGTCTGTGTGTAAAGCATGTGCTGGTGTCAGAGCCGTGATGCTCCTGCCGAGGAACCATCTGCCCCTGATCTTACAAAATCATCTGAACCTTATGCTCAAAAACAGGGGCACCGGTGTTTATTCTTTTCTCTCCCTTGTCTTTGCTTGTTCTTTTTGTTGTTCACTCATCTGAGTTTCAGTCTTTGAACTACACAGATGCCAACAAACTGAATTCACGGCCCATGTGGTGTTTTACATTTTTAATAACAATGATTTAATACAGAAAATCTGACCAAGTAGTGTTTGATTCAATAGTTGATGGTGTTTGGTTAACCACTAATATTGTGAATCCCTAGTTTTTGTGGTTTAAATTGCTTCTTTTTTTTTTTTTTTTTACCTCAATCATTTATTTTGGAAACCATAATGCGTCCAAACTATCCTGAATCCAGTCTCTGGAATCTGGGAGTTCAAAGGCCTTTCGGTTGTTCGTTTGATTTGGTGTCATTGTTTTGACTCACCCTTTCAATATCCGTCTCTCTCTGTGGTTTCGTAAAGACACTCTACATAAGAAGTCATGCATGTCCGGCCTCTCTGTCTTTTATTCTGAATCTGTGAAAAAGCTTCGTTCTTCTTACCTCAGTAAGTCACATGACTTTCATCAAAAGGTCTTGTCCTTCTCTTTATGTTTGTCTGCATTCTTCTTTTTCTCTTTGCTTAACACTATACATTTTACTTGGTTTTTCAAGTTTTAAGTGTCATGTGATGTTTCCTGCATGAAGTCCACATGGCTGTTTGGTTTAGATGTGTTTGTTTTCAACAGGTCTTTGTGATGGTAATGATGCGTCAGCTGCCCCAGAGGAGAAATGTAAATCACCAACTTCAGGTAAAGAGAATGTATGACATTTTATGACAGGATTTACTGGTATAACATTAAGAGCTTGGATTGATGGTAGTTTTATTTATAAAATTGATTGACAAACCTTTAAAGGAACAGTCAAGAATGAAGCTTTTGTCATAATTTACTCATCCTTGTGTCATTTCGAACATGTTCCTTTCTTTTTTGTGAAAAATGATTTGCCTGTCTCAGGCAGAATTTGTTTTATTTTTGATAAATCACCACCCACTTTCATTTTATACTGCCAAGTTCCAAAAAGCATGTTCTTTTTTGTCAAAATCCTTTATCCTTGAAGCAAGTTTTGTTAGATTGTCCTTCTTTTAAATGGATAGTTCACCCAAGAATTGTAATTATATCATTAATGTCTCCCCCTCATGTCTTTCCAGACATGTAAGAGTTTCTAAAACACAGACACATCATATTTTTTGTACATTTAAAAAGTTTTTTTTGTTTTTATGCTTGAGTAAAACTGCAAATTTCAAGTGGTTATGTGTCTATTCAGAACGACTTATTAGCAGCTACCTTTTTATTTTGATATGTCTTTTAACTTACCAAGGTAAAGGGTTAATTGAATTTAATTGAAAAGTGCAGAACAACATGAAAAATTAGAAGAACATGAGGGTGAGTTTATGAAAGACAAAATGTTTGCATGGACTGTTGTTTTTCTTCTTCTTTTTTTTTATAAGTAAAATGTGTAATTTTGCACCTTTTTTGTTGAAAAATGGGTTTCCCAAAAAGTTCCCCGTCAGCATGACTTGTACAAACTGATAGTCCCGTCAAGCTCATGCTAATCCTCTGGTCCGTTTGGTGACGCAGAAATCGCAAACTGCAACTTAAAGACGGCTGTATTGACAAACACTGCAATGCCAGAGCATTGGACGTGAAGCTCTACTATAGTTGAGAAGTCTTTAGCACAGCAAAAAATTCAAACAATTCTGCAAGCGTCATCAGAATTCAAGTCAGGTGTGCTGACCAAGGAAATTTAATTTACAGGGAATTTGACTTTGATATGCAGATAGTTGCCAAAAGTTACGTAAGACTGTATCTCATTATTATGCAGACTGTGCTGTTGCTTTAGGCTCCGGTTCACCGTACAATTCTGATGAAGACACCAAACAAAAGTTCATTGACAAGGGTACAGTACATTATACACAGCCATTTCTGTCTGAGGAAAGCCTTTGTTTTCTTTGATTTGCTTCTTTTCAACACATTTTCCAGTGAGGTCCAAAAGAAAGCAGATATCCAAGACTGTTGCCAATGACTTTGGTACTGTATAATGTTCATATCACGTTAGTCTGGGTCTCTCCGTTTCTGCTCTAATGGGCTCTTGTGCACTAACCAAATGAACTAACCAAACAAATTAAAATGGGTTTGCTTAAGTATATAGTAGAACTGAACTTGAGCTTTATGTGTCTGTTGCTTGGTGGTTGAGTGTGCCGAAGAATGGTGGACGAGTGTGAACTTTTAAATTGAGAGGCGTATTTAACACTTTGAAGAGTTTTTTTTTTTTTCAAGTCAACTTTCTTACTTTTTTTTAGTACATAGTCAATATACATTTATGCATTTGGCAGACACTTTTATCCAAAGCGACTTACATTGCAGTCAAGGAACACATTGAATCAGTTCTTGCTTTCTAAGGGATCGAACCCATGACCTTGGTGTTGTAAACACCAATGCTCTACTGATTGAGCTACAGGAAAGCTACTTTCTTAATATTTCTTAGTGTGCATTGTGAATTTATATATATTTTTTCCCTGAAATGGATTGTGCTGCACATGTTGTCTTTTGAAAAAGTTAATTTATTCCCATAATTTCAGAATTTTATTCTGCAGTAATGCTTTTTTTTTTCTAACCTTGTTTAACATTACAGGCTTTTACTTGGCTATGCTGCGTTTCAAGGGTAAAAATACACAGGGCAATGGAAATGATGTTAGACATGAACATATCTCTGATTTTAAACCTGTATTGTTTTCACACAGATTTCTACTGAACATCTGAAATCATAGACAGATCTACATATGGGCGATTTTACACAAACATACACACAATGCCTGACTTTGTCAGAGAGAAATGAGGCTCATGGTGTTCTGACTCTTGATTGGTGCTGGTTTTATTGCCACTAATCTCAATGCAATTTTCTGGGCATGATTGAGTTGCTTCTGAATGTAACCTACTAGATGAACAAATGTCTCTTTATAAGGCTGCTGATGGGCTCGTGGCTGCTCTGTACTTCATGATCCTCCGATTTATTCTCAGCCTGCTTATGTCTGTCCTCTTAAACCTGTTGATTCATCCTTTAACATTCATAGGGCCAGATATACTAAATGGGGCATAAAAATCTCATAGAAGCGCTGATGGGAATGGAAAGTTCTGCAGGTGATATACCGAACTAACGGCGCACAAATGAAAGAACACAGACGGAGACGGATCAGTTCCATAATGACAAACACAATCTATCAAGAACAGCACAAGTTAACAGCATAAGTTGTGCTTTTTTGGGGGTCGATACATAATGGCGCAAGTACCAGTAAATTGACTAGCGCAAACCTTAGTAAATCATCTTGCATGATTCATTTAAATACTCTCCTCCCATAAACTTTGCATCTTTGTCCTACAAATGCATATGCAATGAGATCAGATGCAAAAATAACCCTGTTTATGCCTTTTCAGCGCTGATTGTTCACTTCCTGACAGTCGTTTTTTAACAGCGAAAGGGTGTTTGTGCTGCACAAGCTGTTAGTAAATCTGGCCCCTAGTAGCAATGATTTCCCTGATATGAATGGCTTTGATTATATGTTCAGAACGATGTTTTCTTTTTTCCAGCTAAGATATCCCGGAAAATTAACATGATTGCTGATCAGAAAGATGGTAAGCGTTTGTTCTCACACTTTAGTTTCTAGGAGTAGCTGTGCATCTTTTGCAGGTGATCTTTTTCTTCCTGCTTATGTAAACTGGGCGTTATTTTAAGCAGCACTTGTCATTCGATTTGAAAGGGCAGCTCTTGAAATAGCAGTATGTACTAAAACTTTGTTCCCAACCTTAATGAGCTGCATCTGTGAACCATCTGTATTATCTGCAATAGTAGTGCTGTAGTTCGTAGTCTACATAGATTACCGCCAAGAAGACTGGTCCGGTTTATAGCTATTCTAGGTCTGAAAATGAACCAGTCACAGGTTGAATTAATCTGAAAAAGCAGACACTACAATAATAAATGCACTAAATAATTATATTTAAATCATACTTGCTATCAGAGGTATTTCAGGAATTGTAGACCTAGAATTTAGGTCTATATAGTAGGGGTGTAACAATACACAATTCGATACAAATCGCATTTCTGAACTTGATATGATACTTCTGCGATATTTTAAGCCAAAATAAAGAAGATTTTTTTTATTTATTATTACTGAAGTAATAAGTAATTTTTATTAGTAATGTGTACTAACAATAAACTGCACTTCTACAGCATTTATTAATCTTTGTTAATGTTAATTTCAACATTTTCTAAGACATTATTAACATCAAAAGTTGTATTTGTTTGTTAATGCACTGAAGTAAAATGAACAAACAATCAAGAGCAGTATTTTTATTAACTAACGTTAACAAAGTTTGTTAAATAATGTAACAAATGTTTTGCTCATGGTTAGTTCATTTTAGTTATTACACTAATGTTAACAAATGTGACCTTATTGTAAAGTGTTTCTATTATTTAAATTTACAGTACTTTTTTTTTTATCAAGACCCGCAAATATTCAAACATTCTATTATTATCCATTATATTCAATGTTATATAATTAATAGTTTGACATAGTAATGTCACTGAAACTTTCTTTTTTCTTTCTCACGCTCCACTGCATTATACAGTAATACCTCTAGATACGAGCATAATCCGTTCCAGGGCGGAGCTCGTAACTTGAATTGCTCGTATCTAGAATCGTGTTTTTTCATAAGAAATAATAGAAAACAAATTAATCCGTTCCAGATCTGTAACAATGGAAAAAAACGTTTTTTTTTTATTGGTACAGACACACACAATTATAGTACATGTATACAGTATAAGGATTCGTGTGATATCAAATAAAATGTGTTTTTAATTATAAGTTTTTACAGACAGCAGCAGCAGGCGCGGAGGAGAGAGGAAGGGGGTTGGTACACAGACACTTGATTCCGTATCGTATCTTACACGAACACTACATAACTTACGTAAACTTAAATTAACACGACTGAACTTAGCTTATGTATTTTTAAAAAAACTTTTCTATTTTCTATTATTGTTTTGATTTTTTTCGATTTGTTTTCTTCCCTTTTTTTCGCCTGACTACCCTCACTTTCACTTTCATTTGGCTCTCTTTTAAAAATGAGTAAGGCACGTTTCGTCAAGGCGCCGAAGCACAACCAGTAGACAACTTATCAGGGTGTTTGTTTTCATTGAAATCAGAAACCTTTTGCAACATAGCCATCACTTCCTTAATTTCACTTGTAAAAATGTTTTCCTCCGGTTCACCCTCCTCCTCCTCGCCACTGCTGAGCTCTTGCAACACCTGCGTATGTTCCATCGTCTGCAGCTCGATCAACTCTTCAGTCGACAGTTCCTCCTGAAGTGAAGTGAACGAGCGTCGGCGTCGGTACACGTGCTCGTATCTCGTATATTTACTCGTATCTAGAAGCAAAAATCTGCCCCAAGGCTTGCTCGTATCTTGGAATACTCGAATGCAGAAACGCTCGTATCTTGAGGTATTACTGTATGCGCAATTATATGCACTATACACATATTAGAAAAAAACTATTTAAAATGCTTTGAATAATTATACTACTAAATGTGAAATGGCGATTTAAATTTTCACTTTGAGGAGTGCCGTTCCAGCAGAGCGTATGCACTTCAGATCACCAATGCAATCAATCAAAATCTCATTTTTATAGAAAGCATCATCCAAAAATGTAATTTCTGCATTTACTCATTTACTTAAACGTTTGATAATTTTACCGCGGACCGGGGAGGTGGTGCGCAATTGTTGACGGGGGGTGGGGTGCGCGCGATTGTTGAATCACACCTCCTTACCGCCAAAGCTACAGCGTCGCAGCCGCTCAAGGACCGGGGGTTGGGGACCACTACAGTATTCGCGTTGTTGAAAATCTGTTAATCTATTCACCACTCAGTTGGTTATTTTTACGATTCACTTATGACATTTGTTGGATGTTTTAAGTTTAAGAGGAATGGAATTTAAATGGAGGAACAGAAATCATTTTTGGTTGAAGTATAGCTTATAAACTCATTAAGCTGAGCCTTGAATAAAACTAAATATCGCAAGTCATATCGTTGCTTTTTTATACTGTGATATCTTGGTTTAATGATTTATCGTTTAACGCCTACTGTATAGACTGTAGACTTGCATGCGTGAATGTCGGAAAAGTGTACAAATATACAATATATACATTAGCTAGCTAGTTAAACTTTATGCTTACTGTTGTGAAAGGGGTTGTGGAAAGGAAGGTACGGCGTTATTGTTCTCTCCCTGGTATGAAACACCAGAGTTGTGTGAAGGACACAAAGAGGAAACACGCAGCATCTTTCCGTGAGACCTCATTATGTGACCCCAGTGAGTGGCCTTATTACAGGCTGACCTGACCTGATTTGGACTGGTTCATGCTAACTCTCACTGGAGCTTACCGTGTGCAGTTTGTCTGTTGTTATGAACTAATGTTTTATTCCTCACCTTTTTTTCACCATTTTAAACTGATTACAGATTAAGGTTTAATATTTTTAGTGCACAAAACAATTGAATCAATCTTTCATCCTCCTGAAACTAAGCAGATTATGGATTTTGACCTCATAATACTGTTCACATTTGATGTGTAATCCTTAAATTCCCAATGGTGTAATCATAGAACACTATATATATATTTTTCAGCTAGTCATTTACTATGATCAGACCAGCAATAACCCGTGTCGTATTAACTCTTTTTGATTGGTTAGGGACTGGTATGAGCTGGTATTTTATGATTTACTAACCAATTGCAGACATTTTACAGGAGAATCTCACCGACCAATGAACTTCATCAAGAATCATATTTCACTGCAAATTCAAATGAAGAAAATGTTATACTGAATAAATTCAGTCCAACAAACTGCTGTTATGTAAAATTATTAATAATTATTATATTAATAATTCCGATTTGGGGTGAAACATGAGCCAGGCATTATCTTGTCTGTTTTGTTGAGGTTCACTGTGTCTATACTAAAATAAATGTTATAGATTTTGAGGTTTTGTGGATTTCATTGCATTGGTTTGTGTGCAGTTTCTGTGTTTTACTCATTCCACATGTAATGCTTATGTTAATACTGCACATTAAACGCATTTTTCATAAGAATATCATCAATATGCTGTATTAACTGCTCACCTTTTGCTTTCAGGTGTCCTGAGGTGGTTCAGACTTGATTTCACTTTATAGCGTGCTGTTAATCGTCTACTTCTGCTGTCTTTTTGTCCTCAGAAGCGAGGGACAACTCGTTCAGCCGCTCACGCAGCTCCAGTGTGACCAGCATTGACAGAGAGTCACGTGAGATCATTTCCTCCTTCTACTTTTGTGACTCCCTTTCCAAGAAGAGTGAGACTGTGGCACTGCCCAGCCTGTGGGTGGGCACCTCATTGGGCGGGATGCTGGCCTTCACCCTCACTGTGCCCTCCACACCAGAGCAGAGGATGCAGCAGCCTGTGGGCATCTCTTTCAGTGGTAAGACTTGCTTTGCACTTCTGTGTGACAATGAGTGGAACTCCTTGTTATTGTGGAGTGATTATGAAATTCCATTTCCCCCACAAATTCCATTTTATTTTTTCCCTTTTCCCCCAAGTTTCTGGATTCTGTTAATGGTTTAAAAAGTATTCATGTTTTTAATAATTTATTACAATTTTAATAATAATTTCCCCAGAATGTTTTTTTTAAATCGGTATAAATCTTTAATTTTTAATAAAACATTTTTTTATAAAAAAATGAATTGATAAAACTGCCACAAATTTTATTTGTGTACATTATGTAATTCAAAGGTTTAAAGAGGTTTAAATAAAAACATGGATGAAAAATTCTGATTTTGACACAAATGTGTGATGTTCCTTAAAAAATTAACTATTTTAATAAACTATATAAAAATAAACTATTTTATTATTATTATATTTTCATGATTATTTAAACCAAATTTAGATTTTGGTAGTTTGTAGAAACAACCTCTGTGTTTCTATTTGTATTTGATGATAGTTTTATCAAATGTAGTAGATTAAACTGCACTAATAAACTTGATATTTAAATGGCAGTGATTTTGCTCATTAATATTCACAGACACTAGTCCATATTGTGATTTAAGCTTACAGTCCTACTTTGATTCATTCACCCAAATTCTCTGAAATTCTGTTATACTGTTAGTCCCGTTTTATGACTTCTGAAATTCCGCCTGCTTTTCCACACTGTTGAAATAACTGATTGTAACAGGCACACCTGTTGGTTTGACGCTTTGTCATCACAGGTTCAGTAGTGCGCTTGAAAGGAGGCATTCTGCGCATGGCCCAGCTGGATGCCAGCGGGACCCTCCTGCCCCACGTTTACGAGCCGTGGTACGAGCCCAACGCCCCTGAGGAGGAGAGGGAACGGCCGAGGAGACGCCGGCCCACCTCCCCTCCTTCTCAGGAGAACCAGGACTGTCAATACGCCGTGATCTGCTCAGAGAAACAGGCTAAGGTGGTGGCGCTGCCCTCCCAACACTGCATCTTTGAGCACAACATCACCGAGGCCTCCTTCGTACTGAGGGCCGATGTGGTGACGATGACCGCAGGAGTCGGCCTCGCCTGTTTCTGTGCCAATGGCCACATCATGACCCTCAGGTAACGTGAAAGACCTGATGTTCAATGTCACTGAAAATGTTTCTCTTCTTTGTTTTTTCGTCCTAAACCAATAAACCATCTGTTTTCAGTTTGCCCAGCCTGCGGCCACTTCTGGATGTGAACTACCTTCCTCTGACAGACATGAGGATAGCCAGAACCTTCTGTTTCTCAAACCAAGGCCAGGCCCTGTACCTCACATCGCCCACTGAGATCCAAAGAATCACCTATAGCCAGGAAACCTGTGATAACCTGCAGGTCAGAATGTGCACATTTATGTTTTATGTGTGCAGGATGTTATATGTCTCATTAAAATACAGTAATACCTTGAGATATGAGCATAATCCATTCCAGGACTGAGCTCGTAACTCGAATTGCTCGTATCTCAAATAATTTTTTCCCATAAGAAATCACAGAAAAAAAATGTAATCCGTTCCGGTCCTCTGAAAAACGTATTAGTCTTATTAGTGCTAATAACAATGGAAAAAACATGTGATATAAAATAAAATGTGAGTTCTTACCTTCGAGACAGACGATACCGTAGCGGTTAATGGCGGCATCTGCGGAGGAGGAGGAGGAGGAGGAGGGAGGGATAATGTAGATTACGCAAACACAAAACAGAAGTGTATTGGATAGCCTCAGAACCTCATATTTATTATTATTGAAAACGCTTAACTCGTGCTGCTCCCAGCTTAATACTTGTGAATCACTCGTCGCCCCCAGTAACCTCCTGCTGTAAAACCAAGATGGCCCTCTAGTGGAGATTATATGCAATTACTTCATAAATGAGGCGGCTTGAGCTGCTCCGAGTGCTCGACTACATAGCGTCGCTGTCTGTAAGCTGCTCGTATCTGAAATATTTACTTGTATCTTAAAGCAAATTTTTGTTTGAATGCTTGCTCGTATCTTGGAATACTCGTATGTCGGGACACTCGTATCTCAAGGTATCACTGTATATATTGAGATTGATTTTAGGCAACAACACATAAACCTTTTAATTCAGAACTGATCACAACTATCTTTCCCAAAAATGGTATTTAATTTTATAAATGAGATTACAAAATTACTGAAGACTTTGATGTTACCATGATGCATTACAAATGTCGACATTTGTTCAATATGTAATATATTACATCAAAACCTCAGGACTCAGTTACCTTTTTTTTTTTTTTTTTTTTTACTATTGGCTCGGTCGGACCAGTTTTTAAAGTTTTTACTTTCCCTGCCAAAATTGTCACTGACCTCACCACAAAAAAGTATCAAATTACATAAAAATGGTTATTGTTTTCATAGTTTTTTGGCCCATGTAACCTCAATAAATAAGGTTGTGACACTAAAAACTATTAACCTAACTCATATAAATTTTAAACATTTGTTAAAGACAAATAAACAGTATAAAAAATGTATAAATTCAAATTACAAGCAAGAGTGCAAATAAATAGAATAAAACAAACCAATGAAATACAGGTACAGAAATTGTATCAAGTAATCAAATGTAAAATATTACTGCATGGTCTTCACTGTATAAATGATAGGACGATTAATCCGTATTAAAATTACAAAAGTTATTCCGTCATATTTTTTCCTCTCTCTCTTTCTTCGTCCTTGCTTGACTACATTAGTGACAGACAGAAAGCTCCAGGTTTATTAGGCTGCTTTCACTTTGAGTTGCATGGATCGCCTGTTTACCAATATAGCTCCTTCTACTGTCTCAAGCAACCCCCCCCCCCCCCTTTTTTTTATTTCCTTCTAACAAGACAATGCAAGTGCTTGTCCGGGAAAGAAAGACGAGAATAATAGTGCAGTGCAGACAGTCACTCAGTCAATGGAGCCTCCGTCCAACCGCAGAGATTTAACACGCTCTGTAAAGGATAGCCAAATTCTTGAAAATGGAAACATTAAACCACAAAGGCAGTGTTTAATTTTTCCCAGCTTAACAAAAGGAAGAGTATCTTTTCTCAACTGAGTATGAGGGAGTGAGGACCCTTTCAGTACATTAAAATACATCATCTTTCTAACACAGTGAGAAAAGTTACCAACTCAGCGAAACGAGACGGCAAAGAGTAATCAGGAAGTAGTTAACATTATTTATAATGCGATTACATTGTTTGTGATGCTTCATAGGTTTGAGTAGTTCCTTCCCTCATTAAAGGCTGTAAGCACATAGTAAGTGTCTTGAACGTCTGTCTTTTTAGATGATATTTTTGCTTATAATCAAAGTTTGTAATGAAGTTGCTTTGGTTGGGAGAAATACTTCCAGGATCCAAAGCACCTGTAAAAGCGGCTTTTAAGAATCAGCTACGGGTTATTACATCAGTTTACAATGCTTGTTTTCGCAGGAGATGTTAGGAGAGCTGTTTACTCCAGTGGAGACGCCGGAGGCTCCGAACAGAGGGTTCTTCAAGGGCTTGTTTGGAGGCGGTGCTCAGTCCTTGGACAGAGAGGACCTGTGTAAGCATTAATCTGTCACTCAAACATACAACATGCTCTCAGTTCTTCTTAAATGACTAAAGAGTAGAAGCCCTCTGATTTAAAATTCCTATTGCTGATCATTATTTTAATTATAATCTGTCCCAAAAGAGACAGACCAGCGATTCTCACAGCACTTCTTAGTGTGTTGAGTGGGGAGAGTCCCAAAAGCTAAAATGTTTGGGAGGAGAGTCCCAAGAACTGGAATTGAAAAACATAGAAGAACCATTTTAGGTTCCCCAAAGTGAGCAGAAGTTAAAAGTTTAGATGTTTATTTTAAGTGTGAACAGTATTTTAATAATCTGAACAATTGTACAATGGAAAGGTTCCTTGAATTGAAGGATTCTAGGTACAATTTTTACTGGTAAAATACAATTTATAGATCATATGTGACCTGTCATTTAGTTCAGGCTGGGCTGAAGTTGTAACTGGCAGTAAATTACTATACAGATTTAAGGGCCAGTCACACAGCGAAAACGCATGAATCACGCACAGATTTTCGTTTCTGCGCGGAGCGTGCGTCGTATGCGTAATTCGTCGGTGGAAAGAATGTGGACCGTCAGTGATTGTAAGTGGATGTGCGTCGAAGGCGGTTTGTGCGTGATTTTGAGTTTTGAACGGTTCAAAAATTCATGAGTCGGCGTGCGTAGATTATGCGTCGACTATGCGTGACTATGCGCGGGACACGCGTCGGCCATCAGTGCTTATGCGTCGGAACTGGTTTGAAACCGCGAACGTCCACGTCCGTCCACTGACACCCCACCTTCATATCACGCTTGAACCAAGTACAAGCACGCACAAACCCAATCTGTGCATGACTTGTGAGTGATTCGTGCGTGATCGGCTGTGTGTCTGGCCCTTTAAATGGGAATGGCAGGGGAATTCAATTAAAGTTTCAAGAGGTTCGGCGGAGATCCGGACAATACTTTTTTGGAAGAGTTATACATTTCCATCGGGGCAGAGTACAAGTACTTTGCAAAAAGAAAAAAACGTAAACGCTCAAAATAGTCATCAAGGATGAGACTCTTGGGCCCCGAGAGCCAAAAAAGTTAATATTTCTCCCAACTGAATATAACTATACAGCGTTAGATCAGATGTTTTATTAGGCTATTCTTATGTATTTCTTCCTTTATTTATTTTACATTATGACACACAGAAGTTCTTGAGACGAGAAAAACAAATTGGTGATTAACTGCAGGTTTTACCTCTTAATCTCATTTGTTTTTACTCAACATCTCTAAATCATTTTCCAAATTATAGCCTTATTTATTATGAAAGGCTCTTACTGTGTTGATTAATAATGCTAAATAAGGTGGCACACGTTGACTTAGTTGTTACAAACCTGGTTTAAATGGGTTGACAGATAAAAATAATTGTATCTTTTGCGTTTCAGCAAACGTAGTCTCTCTATATTTCTGCTTGCCACATTTCAGCTGTTAAAATAACTGAATCATCTGCAGCTCTTATGCGCCACTTTGTCAAAGCGCGTGATATATGCATTCATTATAACAAATTGCATACATCATTCTTTATTTATTCTTTCAAGCAGACATATTTATTTGCTTCAATAAATTAATCGTTATTAAATAGCAATGAATGGTTTTCTTTTTAGTTTTGTTGTTTGAGTAATCTGAAGGGCAGAGACGGCTTAGGTTAGGTTTATTACGCTGCTTTTACTTTAAGACAAGTGCGCGGATCCAATGTACATCCCATAATTGGTTTACTTTCTCTTAAGACATAACCGACTGTGTTTACCTGAATACTCTCCAAAACAGAGACATAATGTTGTGTGTGTGCACAGAAGACTATACCGAATCGAGTCCTCTTTCACGCTTATTATAAAACTGTGGAAAGACACCGATAAAACAGCTTGTAAACATGTCACACTGTTAGATTTACCTCAGAAAAGCCATTCAATGTCCATAGCTTAATAAATAGATAGAAAATTAAAGAAAATTTGTTTTGCCAAATATATGCACTGTATTACATATTCTTTATATTTGTATTTAATGTTCTTTAATATTTAATGTTTGAATACATTTAATTTAAAGTCTTTGAGCCATCATTTAAATGTTTAAAAAATATATATAGTACAAGCATTAGTATATGATTAAAAATATTTATTATTATAGTATTTTAAAAACTACTTTGTGCAGTTTATGTTCGTAAACAAATCAAGAACATTTCAACCGTTAAAAGTAATGTACCAACTGACAGGGTTCTAAAGTTTATAGAAATTAAGAGATTTCTTTTCTTTGAAAATAAATTGACAAGTATTCTTCATACTCAGGACGTCCGTTCTGACCGGATCTCTTCCCAAATCGTCCCTCCGTAACATTTTCATCTAGTTTTTATCCATTGACGGAAATCTCAATAGATTTACATCATAGGTTTTGCCATTTAAAACTGGTTTTTATTCTCGTTTTTGTCTCTAAATATTATTTGATTGATATTATTTGTCACCGAAACAAGCGCTGATGGCAGATAAAGAACATAGATCATTGTAATTTGCCTAAATTTAGATCTGCTCTCAGCATTGTTATTAATAAAAAGCTAATTCTGATTTTATGTGTGTCTTTTCACACTTTTCACACGCCTAGTTTCAAGATCTGTGACTCTGTTCTCGTCTGCAGTCGGAGAGGTGACGGCTGGTAAGGCCTCACGCAGCCTGGCGCAGCACATCCCGGGTCCAGGTGGCATGGAGGGCATGAAGGGGGCCGCGTCAGGTGTGGTGGGAGAGTTGGCACGGGCGAGGATAGCTCTGGATGAGAGAGGACAGAAACTCGGCGAACTGGAGGAGAGGACGGCAGCCATGATGTCCAGCGCAGACTCCTTCTCCAAACACGCACATGATGTGAGATGATCACTTGCAATTCAACATGACTGCTGCTTTTTAGAGTGATACAAAGGCTACGTTTCAAAACTTGCCAGCTTATGTCAGTCCCTGTTGCAGAATTTTATACAGCAAAATCAAGCAAGCTTCGAAGAAAATGTTAAACTGAGAGGAGGAAAGCAATTTTAATATATTAATAATTAATTTTCTAATAAAAATCCCTGCTTCAAAATCCAAACAAATACAGTACATGTATTCAACAGCGAATTCCGTTGTAAAGTCTCCATACGAAGCACTGCTTTTATTTTTTGTGTATTAGAAGTAAAGAACATTTCTATAACAAGGACTGTTATTTGGTTAATGTTTAATATCATAATGTATAATAATGTGAAACACAACATATCCACCCAGTTGTGTCTATTTAGATTAAAAGGTTTGTTTTGTTTTTGATAGATTTTATGTATATATAGATTATATATCTTATTAAAAATTTTATATTATATTAGTTAATATTAGTAATTAGTAGTTTAAAACATCCACCCTGTTATGCATTTCATTGTAAAAATGTCATGTGACAGGGTGGGTAAAGGTGAATGTGACATTGTCATGATTTGGTCAGCATTATTAGGTTATGCTAGTCTGACCGGTGTGTTTTTATTATAGATGGACAATTTCTCCCTTTGACAGGAATAAAAAAATCTTGAATTTTAACCGTATGGATGACTCGGCTGCGCAAGTGAACCAACACTTTGTTTATATTTACATGTTAAGCATGTGGGATGAAACGGAAGTTTCCAGAGGTTTATGACACTATTAACCTTCTATATGGAATACTGAACTAATAATGTATATATTTGCTAGTCCCATAATACCTGACTTCACCAGTAGATTTCATTATTGATAATACTATTATACATTGAAAAAAAGATAATAGATCATGAAATAATTGTTAAATTGTAAAACAGGAAATAATATTTTATTGCATTTAAAGTGTATAGCAACTGATTGCATGGATTTACACAATCAGATTAAATCAATTAAATTACATTTTAAAATACTTCTCAATAATAAGAGTAATCTCACTTTTTTATTGATTACATGTCATTCACACAATGGCAGTAAATCCATCATAATTAGTTTCATTCTAATTC
The DNA here is from genome assembly GCA_037043235.1 of Rhodeus uyekii. Classification (NCBI taxonomy): domain Eukaryota; kingdom Metazoa; phylum Chordata; class Actinopteri; order Cypriniformes; family Acheilognathidae; genus Rhodeus; species Rhodeus uyekii. The sequence continues at coordinate 2,975,552 of JAWRVZ010000057.1, forward strand.
TTCTTTCTTCATTCTAATTCTTCCTGCCTGCATACATTCAGAAAGTCCTCTAGTTTTGTGAAACAGACCAGCCACTCGGGTGTCTATAATTACATGGAAAATTAAGAGCACACAGCATTGGATCATTGGATTTACATTGCAAATCGAATCAACATTTGACGGACATATTAACTATTTCCCCAAAAGCATTTAAAAGAAAGAAAGGTTGCCAGCCACCGTTTGAGACCAATTTCATGACATGTTCATGGCCTCCATCAGGCGGTTTATATGCCGTTTAATGTTGATTGCATTATTTTACATATGCATATGATTACATAAGCTATTGCTTGTTTCTGCATGTTCTCCGCTTGCGTTTTGATTCTGTTCTCTTTCACAAGAGACGTCATAATGGTCTTTGAATGGCTTTTATCTTTCAAACACATTTTTGTTAAATTAGTAACATTTTACAATGATTTGAATTTCAAATTTGTATTATTTATGTAATTATTAACTCACAAACCCCCTGCAGTTCCCTAGTCTGGAAAACCAGATATTACATATAACGTGATGTAATATTTAATGCACGTCATCCTGTTGATGACAGAGAATGGAATAAATTTTCTTTGTCTTTATAGTTTTATATCATTATGGTACAAGATTATCCTATTCAAATCAATGTTCTAAACGAGTAAGGTCACAATAAATCTAGAATTAATCAAAAGGTAGTTGAATATATTGCATAAAATGTGTAATTGTGTGGATTATGTTACTAACTACAATTCTGTGCTGTCAGTAATTATGTACAAAATTATTTACAGGAAATTGTTCTCTTACTGTCACTGAAATGATCATGATTACGTCATAATTATTGAGAAAGCATCAGCAAATTCAAAAAGACAGTTTGCTTTTGTTATGCACTGATATTGAGTAAACCTAGGCAGAGATGCAGCCGTATTCTTTGTCAAACAATATTTGTTTTGGATTATTTGTTTCATAGAGGGTAAACCATCTCTCTTTCTTCTCCAGATAATGCTGAAATACAAGGACAAGAAATGGTACCAGCTCTGAGGTCCCTGCAGGGAGTCAGCGTACCTTCATGTGAAGACAGCAGATCCATCATCTTTCCTCCGTTTCTTCCTTCTCTTCCTGTGTCTCTCTGTCTCTCTCTGTGATGTCCAGAGACTGCCACTCTCGCTCAGCTCAACGTCACGCGGCATTGCCTCAAGCTGAGGAGCTGCGGAAAGACGAGAGGAGACAGGAGGGGAAGGAACGGGACAGGAGAAACGCATCAGGGTGGGATTTCCTTCCCTTCTCGGTGGCAGTCGAGTTTCCTCTCCTGAAAACAAAGCCTTGTATCTTGTCTTGGAGTTGGGAGAGGGGGCCGTCACTGCCGCCCCCCCATGTCTTGTACCTTCATCTGCCACGCTGTCATTTTCACTGCCGTTCTAACTGCAAAGAACCTACAAAAGGGACTGTGGGACAATTCTGGGAAATTAAATGATTTGAGACGAATGAAATGGGTCAGAGGGACACATAGCTGACAGAAGGAGGTCTAAAGTCTGCATTGCCAAGCTTAATGCTTCTGATAATCTGTCACTAGAGCAAGAAAAGATTGCATGTCTAGTGATTTAATTTAGGAAATTAGTGCTTTTTCTTGTTTTATGAATTCGAGGGAATCTCATGAAAACGCATTCGGTAGTATTTCACCCCAAAATCAACATTTTGCATTAAAAAAAAGCAATGTGTTTTGATTTTACAGTGAAGCGTAACCTGGATTTCATGGGATTCGCTCCGTATTCATGTTAGCTATGAAAAAGGCCGGATTGTCTTACATAAGGTGTGATGAAGTACCATTTAATTTTACCTCTAAAGGGCTGGAAGTTGCTGTATTTACCACATATCATGTGATTATTTTGCCATATGACGTTGCAGACAGGCCTGGTCAGTGAAGCTGATCCGATCGCCCATTA